>CM061561.1:269476675-269932355 GCA_030864225.1 Capsicum baccatum var. pendulum | reverse complement strand
GTCCTGGGGTCCAGGCGTGGTGTGGGTTGAATCTCAGTGGGGGCGTTCCAGGGATGTTGGGGATCATCCCAGTGTGGTCCGTTTAATTTATCGTGGCCATTTGGGTAGACAAACGGGTAAAATGATGTAATTGGAGCATTTTCGAGCCAAATTGGTGTGCTATAGCCCACGGTTTTAGGGGTTGTCCCAGGGTTCGGGCGTGGTGTGGGCCTAAAATCGGTGGGGGTGTGCCAGGGCGGTTGGGGATCATCCCAGTTTAGTCAGTTTAATTTATCTTGGCCATTTGGATGTACAAAAGGGCAAAATGGCGCGAACGGGGCATTTTTCGGCCAAATCAGTATTCTATAGCCCACGGTTTAGGGGATGGTCCCCGGGTCCAGGCGTGGTGTGGGAATAAAATAGGCGGGGGCGTACCAGGGAAATTGGGGATCGTCCCAGCACGAATAGGGCATTTTTTAGCTAAAATAGTGTGCTATAGCCCATGGTTTCGGGGGTGGTCCCGGGCATAGTATGGGCAAAAATCAGCGGGAGCATGCAGGGCGATCGGAAATTATTCCAGTGTGGTCCGTTTAATTAATCGTGGCTATTTGGGTGGATATACGAGAAAAACAACGTGAACGGGACGTTATCGGGGCAAATCAGTGTTCTATAGCCCACGGTTTTGGGGGTGGTCCTGGGGTCCGGTCGTGGTGTGGGCCGAAAATTGGCGAGGACATGCCAGGGAGGTTGGGGATCATCCCAGTATGGTCCGTTTAATGTATCGTGGCCATTTGGGTGGACAAATGGGTGAAACAATGCGAACAGGGTATTTTTGGGCCCAATCGGGGTACTATAGCTCACAGTTTCAAGTGTGGTCCCGGGGTTCGGGCGTGGTGTGGGTTGAAAATCGGCGGAGGCATGCCAGGGAGGTTGGGGATCATCTCAGTGTGGTCGTTTTAATTTATCATGGCCATTTGGGTGGACAAACTGGAGAAACGGCGCGAACGGGGCATTTTCGGGCCAAATCACTGTGCTATAACCCATGGTTTAGGGGGTGGTCCCGGGGTCCGGGCGTGGTGTGGGCACAAAATCGGCGGGGGAGTGGCAGGGAGGTTGGGGATCGTCCCAATGTGGTCTGTTTAATTTATCGTGGCCATACGGGTGGACAAACGGGTGAAACGACGTGAA
The DNA here is from genome assembly GCA_030864225.1 of Capsicum baccatum var. pendulum. Taxonomy (NCBI): domain Eukaryota; kingdom Viridiplantae; phylum Streptophyta; class Magnoliopsida; order Solanales; family Solanaceae; genus Capsicum; species Capsicum baccatum. Next base: position 269,931,188 of record CM061561.1, on the reverse strand, counting down.
CGGGGCATTTTCGGGCCAAATCGATCTGCTACAGCCCAAGGTTTTAGGGGTGGTCCCGAGGTTCCGGCGTGCTGTGGGCCGAAAATCGGCGGGGGCGTACCAGGGAGGTTGGGGATCATCCCAGTGTGATCCGTTTAAATTATCATGGCAATTTTAGTGGACAAACGGGCAAAACGGCGCGAACGGAGCATTTTCTAGCCATATCAGTGTGCTACAGCCCACGATTTCAGGGGTGGTCTCATGGTCTGGGCGTGGTGTGGGTGAAAAATCAGCGGGGGTGTGCCAGAGAGGTAGGGCATCATCTCAATGTGGTCCGTTTAATTTATCGTGGCCATTTCGGTGGATAAACGGGTTAAACGGCGCGAATGGGGCATTTTCGGGCCAAATCGGTGTGCTATAGCCCACCGTTTTGGGGGTAGTCAAGTGGTTCGAGCGTTGTGTGGGCCAAAAATTGGTGGGGGCATGCCATAGAGGTTAGGGATCGTCCCAATGTGGTCCGTTTAATTTATCGTGGCCATTTGGTTGGACAAATAGGATAAACGGCGCGAATGGGGGATTTTCAAGCAAAATCGGTGTGATATAGCCAACGGTTTTGGGGGTGGTCCCAAGGTCTGAGCGAGGTGTGGACCGAAAATCGGTAGGGGCGTGCCAAGGAGGTTGGGGATCATTCCAGTGTGGTCTGTTTAATTTATTGTGGTAATTTGGATGGACAAATGGGAGAAACAGTGCGAATGAGGCATTCTTCGGCCAAATCGGTGTGCTATAGCGTATGGTTTTGGTGGAGGTCCCGAGGTTCGGGCATGGTGTAGGTCAAAACTCAGTGAGGGCGTGCTAGGGAGGTTAGGAATTGCCCCAGTGTGGTCCGTTTACTTTATCGTGGAAATTTGGGTGGACAAACAGGCAAAACGGCGCGAACGAAGCATTTTTGAGCAAAATTGGTGTGCCCATGGTTTCCAGGGTGGTCCCGGGGTCCGAGCGTGGTGTGGGCAAAAAATCAGCGGGGGCGTGCCAGGGAGTTGGGTAACGTCCCAGTGTGGTCCGTTTAATTTTCTGTGGCCATTTGGGTGGACAAACGTGCGAAATAGGACGAACGGGCTGTTTCGAGACAAATCAATGTGCTGTTGCCTATGGTTTTGGGGGTGGTCCGGGGTCCGAGCGTGGTATGGGCCAAAAATAGGTGGGGGCGTGCCAAGGAGGTTGGGGATCCTTCTAATATGGTCCATTTAATTTATCAGTCCATTTGGGTGGACAAACGTGCGAAACGGCACGAACGGGGCATTTTTAGGGCAAATCGGTGTGATATAGCCCATGGTTTCTGGGGTGGTCCCGAGGTCTGGGTGTGGTGTGGGTAGAAACACAATGGGGGCGTGACAGGGAGGTTGGGGATCATCCCAGTCTGGTCCATTTAATTTATCGTGGCCATTTTGGTGGACAAATAGGCAAAACGGCACGTACGGAGCATTTTTGAACCAAATCGGTGTGCTATATCCCACGGTTTTAGGGGTGGTCCCGAGGTTCGGGTGTGGTGTGGGATGAAAATTAGCGGGGGCGTGCCAGGGAGGTTGGGGATCATCCCAGTGTAGTTTGTTTAATTTATCGTGGATATTTGGGTGGACAAATGGGCAAAACGGCGCGAACAGAGCATTTTTGGGCCAAATCAGTGAGCTATGGCCTATGGTTTAGGGGGTGGTCCCAGAGTTGGAGCATGGTGTAGACCAAAAATCGGCGGAGGAATGCCAAGGAGGTTGGAGATCATCCCATTATGGTCTGTTTAATTTATCTTGGCTATTTGGGTGGACAAACGAGAGAAACGGTGCGAACGGGGCAATTGTGGGACAAATTAGTGTGCTATTGCCCACAGTTTTGGGGGTGGTCCTGGGGTCCAGGCGAGGTGTGGGTTGAATCTCAGTGGGGGCATTCCATGGATGTTGGGGATCATCCCAGTGTGGTCCGTTTAATTTATCGTGGCCATTTGGGTGGACAAACAGGCAAAACGGCGCGAACGGGGCAATTTCGGACCAAATCGGTGTGCTATAGCCTAATGTTTTAAGGGTGTTCCCTGGGTCCGAGCGTGGTGTGGGCCAAAAATTAGCAGGGGGTGACAAGGAGGTTGGGGATCATCCCATTGTGGTCTGTTTAATTTATCGTGGCTATTTAGGTGGAAAAACGGAAGAAACGGTGTGAACGGGGAATTTTTGGGATAAATCGGTGTGCTATCGCCCACGGTTTTGGGGGTGGTCCCAGGGTCCAGACGTGGTATGGGTTGAAACTCGGTGGCAGCATGCCAGGGAGGTTGGGGATCGTCCCAGTATGGTGCGTTTAATTTATCGTGACCATTTGGGTAGACAAACGGGCTAAACGGCACGAACGGGGCATTTTCGGGCTAAATCGGTGTGCTATAGCCCATAGTTTCAGGGGTGGTCTCGGGGTCTGGGCATGGTGTGGGTCAAAAATCTTTGGGGGCGTGCCAGGGATGTTGAGAATCATCCTAGTGTGGTCCGTTTAATTTATCGTGTCCATTTTTGTGGACAAACGGGTGAAACAATGCGAACGAGGCATTTTTGGGCTCAATCGATGTGCTATAGCCCAAGATTTGGGGGGGGGGGGGTCCGGGCATGGTGTGAGCCAAAAATCGGCAGTGGCATGCCTGGGAGGTTGGGGATCGTCTTAGTGTGATCCGTTTAATTAATCATGGCAATTTCTGTGTACAAACGGGAGAAATGGCGCGAACGGGGTATTTTAGGGCCATCGGTGTTTTATAGCCCACGATTTTGGGGGTGGTCTCGGGGTTCGGGCATGGTGTGGGTCAAAAATCGGTGGAGACATGCCAGGAAGGTTGGGGATTGTCTCAGTATGGTCCTTTTAATTTATGGTGAGTATTTGGGAGGACAAACGGGCAATACGGCGTGAACGGGACATTTTCGGGCCCAATCGGTGTGCTTTAGCCCACCATTTTGGGGGTGGTCCCGGGGTTCGGGCGTATCGTGGGCCAAAAAAGGGTGGGGGGCATGCCAGAGAGGTTGGGGATCGTCCTAGTGTGGTCCGTGTAATTTATCGGGGCCATTTGGGTGGGCGAATAGGCGAAATGGCACGAACATGGCATTTTCAAACCAAATCGGTGTGCTATAGCCCACGGTTTCAGGGGTGGTCCCGGGGATCGGGCGTGATGTGGGCCAAAAATCAGCGTGGGCGTGCTAGAGAGATTGTGGATCATCCCAGTATGGTCCATTAAATTTATCGTGGCCATTTGGGTGGACAAACTAGTAAAACGGTGCGAATGGTGGGATAAATCGGTGTGCTATAGCCCACGATTTCAGGGGTTGTCCCGGTGTCCGGGCGTGGTGTGGACCGAAAATTATCAGGGGCATGCCAGGGAGGTTGGGGATCGTCTCAGTGTGGTCCGTTTAATTTTTTGTGGACATTTGGGTGGACAAATGGGCAAAACGGCGCGAACGGGGCATTTTCTGGCCAAAACAGTGAGCTATAGCCCATGGTTTAGGTGTGGTCCCAGGGTCGGACCATGGTGTAAACTGAAAATCGGCGGGGGGCATGCCAAGGAGGTTGGGGATAATCCCATTGTCGTCTGTTTAATTTATCGTGGCTATTAGGGTAGAGAAATGGAAGAAACAGTGTGAACGGGACATTTTTTGGCTAAATTGGTGTGCTATAGCCCACGGTTTTGGGGGTGGTCCCGGGGTCCGGGCGTGGTGTGGGTCGAAACTCGGTGGAGGCGTGCTAGGGAGGTTGGGGATTGTTCTAGTGTGGTCCATTTAATTTATCGTGGCCATTTAGGTGGACAAACAGGCAAAACGGTGCGAACGGGCCATTTTTAGGTCAAATTGATGTGCTATAGCCCAAGGTTTTGGGGGTGGTCCCAGGGTCCAGGTGTGGTATGGGCCGAAAATCGACAGGGGCGATCCAGGGAGGTTGGGGATCGTTCCAATGTGATCCGTTTAATTTATCAAGGCCATTTAAGTGGACAAACGGGCGAAACGGCACGAACGGGGCATTTTTGGGCCAAATCGATGTGCTATAGCACATGATTCCGGGTGTTGTCTCGGGGTCTGGGCGTGGTGTGGGTCGAAAATCGGCGGGGGCATGCCAGGGATGTTGGGTATCATTTCAGTGTGGTCCGTTTAATTTATCGTAGCCATTTGGATGGATAAACTGGCGAAATGGCGCGAACGAGGCATTTTCAAGCTAAATCGGTGTGCTATAGTCCACCATTTCGGGGTTTGTCCCGGGTCCGGGCATAGTGGGTACCGAAAATCGGCGGGGGCGTGCCAGGGAGTTAGGAACGTCCTAGTGTGGTCCGTTTAATTTTCTGTGTCCATTTGGGTGGACAAACGGGCGAAACGGCACGAACGGACATTTTTGAGCCAAATCAATGTGCTATAGCCTACGATTTTGGGGGTGGTCCCGAGGTCCGAGTGTGGTATGGGCCGAAAATAGGTGGGGGCGTTCCAAGGAGGTTGGAGATCATTCTAGTGTGGTTTGTTTAATTTGTCGTGGCCATTTGGGTAGACAAACGGGCGATACGGCACGAATGGGGTATTTTTAGGGCAAATCGGTGTGATATTGCCCACTGTTTCGGGGGTGGTCCAGGGGTCCGGGTGTGGTGTGGGTAGAAACTCGATGGGGGCATGACAGGGAGGTTGGGGATCGTCCTAGTGTAGTCCGTTTAATTTATCATGGCCATTTGGGTGGACAAATAGGCGAAATAGCACGAACAAGCCATTTTCGAACCAAATCGGTGTGCTATAGCACACGGTTTCAGGGGTAGTCCCAGCGTTCGGGAGTGGTATGGGCCAAAAATTAGCGGGGGCGTGCCAGAAGGTTGGGGATCATTCCAGTGTTATCCGTTTAATTTATCGTAAATATTTGGGTGGACAAATGGGCGAAACAGCGCGAACGGGGCATTTTCTAGCCAAATCAGTGAGCTATAGCCCATGGTTAGGGGGTGGTCCCAAGGTCGGAGCTTGGTGTAGATCAAAAATCGGCGGGGGGCGTGCCAATGAGGTTGGGGATCATCCCATTGCGGTCTGTTTTATTTATCGTGGCTATTTGGGTGGACAAACGGGAAAAACGATGTGAACGGGGCATTTTTAGGACAAATATTACCCATGGTTTTGGGGGTGGTCCAGGGGTTCAGGTGTGGTGTGGGTTGAAACTCGGTGGGGGCGTGCCAGAGAGGTTAGGGATCGTCCCAGTGTGGTCCGTTTAATTGATCGTGGTCATTTGGTTGGACAAACAGGAGAAACGGAGCAAACGGGGCATTTTTGAACCAAATCGGTGTGCTATAGCCCACGGTTTCAGGGGTGGTCCCTGGGTCCGGGCGTGGTGTGGACCGAAAATCAGCGGGGGGGGGGGGGGGGGGGGGGCGGGGGGGGGGGGGGTTGCCAAGGAGGTTGGGGATCATCCCATTGTGGTGTGTTTAATTTATCGTGACTATTTGGGTGTACAAACGGGAGAAACGGTGCGAAAGGGGCATTTTTGGGACAAATCGATGTGCTATTTCCCACGGTTTCGGGGGTGGTCCCGGGGTCCAGGCGTGGTGTGGGTTAAAACTGGGTGGTAGCGTGCCAGAGAGGTTGGGGATCGTCCCAGTGTGGTTCGTTTAATTTATCGTGATCATTTGGGTAGACAAAGGGGCTAAACGGCGCGAACGAAGCATTTTCGAGCTAAATCGGTGTGCTATAGCCCACAGTTTTGGGGGTGGTCCCGGGGTCCGGGCACGGTGTTGGTCAAAAATCTTCGGGGGCGTTCCAAGGAGGTTGGGAATCGTCCCAGTGTGGTCCGTTTAATTTATTGTGGCAATGTGGGTGGACAAACGGGTGAAACGGCACGAACGGGGCATTTTTGGGCTCAATCGATGAGTTATAGCCCAAGGTTTCGGGGGGGGTCCCGGTTGTAACACCCCATACTTAATTATGTGCATTAGCCATGGTTATATGTGTCGGAGTATATGTATTGATCCTAAGTTGGGTATATATGAGTTTGAGTATGAGTATTGATTATTTTGAGATGGTTTCAAGTGTATAGTTTGATTATATGTGTATGGGAGTCGACTTTATTTATACCGGAATTTTTCCGTTGATGGTTCCATAGAAGTTTATTGAATAATATTTCCAATGATATAAAGATTTCCAAAAATGGATAAGTTTCGGATATAATCGAGCACGTTCGAAACTATAAAACGGCGGCCGGGATAATTGTGAACAGTAAATGTGCAGGAAATTCAAACTACTGAGGCCTGCCAGTTTTTTGGGTCAACTTTGAACGATCATAACTCCCTCAATATAATGAACTGGTAGAGATACCATGTGTAAAAAGAAAGATCTTTGAGTCTTATTTCCAATGCAATTGGTTTCATCCAAATCCAACATCTGAGAAAGGAGTTATACTCGTTTTACTTCAGCCTCTCAAAACAGTTTTTTAGGGTCAACTTCAAACGATCATAACTCTTTGTACAGGACGAACTGGGTGGCCTACTTTATATGAAATGAAATCCCTTTGAATTATCTTTCCAAAAATACCAATTTCATCCAAATCCAATATCGGAGCAAAGAGTTATGGCCGATTTACTTTAGCCTGTCAAAACTGTCCACCATGGACAGATTCGGATTTACTTAAATTTTTAAGGGCAATATGGTCATTTTCCATCACCTCATGGACGAAAATTGGTCATTATATACATAAACTTAGCCTCATATCCATCATTCATCATCCAATTATTGAAGAATAAGGAAACCCTAGCCTAATTTCAACTCCAATTATCTTGTGATTCAACCGTAGAAAGTCCAAATTGATTCCGTAGTTGTGTTCACCATCTCAAGGGCTTCGAGAAGCACCCCTTATTTGTGCCAACAGGACTTCGAAATCAAAAGGGCCATTTTATGGTAAGGATGTAAATTATGTTGGTGTTATTTATATGGATATGTATATATATGCATGTGAGCATAAGAAATATGTTATTTGATTGTTGTTGAAAGATGATTGGAAATGATGTTGGATTATTCTTGTGCATGGTTGGATTATGTTGAATTGTGAAGGGATTTGGTGTGATGATGTGGTATTGAAATGATGATTATATATATATATATACACATAAACCTATTGTTCAAGTTGGTTTTTGGAATGTTTTGCAAATATTGGTTGTATGGAATTATGGAAGAGAATTGTGGTGTTGGGTTTCTAATACTAGATGCCAAACATTTCATTGTAGATAAGTGATTTGTAAAGGCGGGAAGTTGTGTTGAATTGGTATCCGAATCTACAACGAGGTATGTAAAGCATACTCTAACAATGTTCTTTGGAATGAAAATACCAATGTTCCATCAAGTAAGATTCCGAGGTTGTCCAAATTTTCGGTGACATGTAAGTGAAAGTACAGGTATTTGAATGGGTTCTCCCGAGCCTTCTCGGCTTTGGGTGCCAGTCTGGCCCGATGGGATTTTGGGGCGTGAAAAAAGTGGTATCAGAGAGGTTCGTCCTAGTGAGTCTACAAAGCCGTGTCTACGTAGAGTTTTGTTTATCGGTGTGTTGTGCACCACATCTATAAACAGGAGGCTATGGACATTTAGAAATTGTTTCTTTTCTTCATGTCTTAGATTGTGTGATAGAGCTTATATTGTATATGAAGTCATAGTTCACCACTGAATCAGTTTGTTTCTCTTATTATAGTAATGATGCCGGTTACCAGAAGCAAGAATACCGGTAAGCAAGATGTGGCTGCCGAAGAGGGGACTAGTAAGTCACCCACTATACCAGCTAATCAAAGTGAGGCTCCAGCTGAGCATGCATCAGAAAATTCCCCCAGTCCGGAAGAAATAAGGGGGAGGAGAACTATATCCCCAGAGCCACCTATTAATGATGTTGATCAAGATCCTAGAAATGCAGTGCAACTTTTGACTTGTATAGTTGCTGGGCAAGTCCAAGGGCAAGCTATTCCTGCCGCGGGTTCTAGCGGTACTGATAGGGCGTCTAGTCTACGGACGCAAGATTTTCTTAAGATGGATCCGCCTACTTTTACCAGATCCGATCTTAATGAAGATCCGCAGGACTTTATTGATCAGATCTAAATGGCCCTAGAGGTGATGCATGTATCGGGTAGAGAGACAGTGGAGTTAGCTGCGTATAGATTCAAAGGTGAGGCTATATATTGGTATGAAGACTGGAAACGGTCAAGGGGCATTGATGCACCCCCAGCTACTTGGAAAGAGTTCAAAGAGGCATTTATTGATCATTATCTTCCATATGAGACTCGTCAGGCCCGTGCGGATCAGTTCTTAAATCTTCGGCAGGGTAATACAAGTGTGAGGGAGTATAGTCTTTGATTTAATTCCTTGTCCAGATATACTCCTAATGTTATAGCTACTATGGATGATACAGTTCATCGGTATGTGAATGGATTGGATCCGTATTTGGTTAGGGATTGTACTATTGCTGCACTGAATAAAGACATGGATATAGCTAGGATCCAAGCATTTGCACAGAAAATGGAAGATCAGAGGCAAATAAAAAGAACACAGGAATTTGAAAGCGGATCTTCTAAGAGGGCCAAATCTACAGGGCAGTTTATGGCGCCACATGGAGGTTTTAGACCTCAATTTTCTGCTAGACCACCTAGGCCATTATTTTCTTATTCTGCAGCTAGTGCTCCACCACAGCATCAGGGGTTCAGAGGCAGTCAATTTGGGCAAAGAAGTGAGGGTCATAGTTCGCGATCAGTGGGTTATCATGGGCAAGAAAACATGAGCCAATCGAGACCTTCTAGAGAGCTATTTAATCGATGCGGAAAGCATCATATGGGCGTATGTCGAATGGGAATAAATGTTTTTTTTTGGTGCGGTATGACAGGGCATATGATGAGAGAATGCCCATGAAAGGGCGCAGGTGGTGTAGCATGACCTTCGGGATCAGCTGTTGCATCATCGTCACCGGTATCTTATTCTGGTAGGGGCACACGACCTGCGGGTCACGCTAGAAATGAAAAAAGAGTCGCCAGTTCCAGCGGGACTCAGAATCGCACTTATGCTTTAGCGGATCGACAGAATCTAGAGGCTTCCCCAGATGTGGTTACGGGTACGTTGTCCATATTTTCATTTGATGTATATTCTCTAATTGATCCCGGTTCTACATTATCATATGTTACTCCTTTGGTTGCTGGAAAGTTCAAAAGAACCCCCGAATTGTTAGATAAGTCGTTGGAAGTGTCTACCCCGGTTGGGGAATCTATTATTGCTAGAAGAGTTTATAAAGATTGTGTAGTAACTGTGTGTGATCGAGACACGATGGCCAATCTTGTGGAACTAGAAATGGTAGATTTTGATGTTATAATGGGTATGGATTGGTTGGCGTCTTGTTATGCCAAAATTGACTGTTGTACAAAAAAGATGTATTTACATTTTCCTAATAAAGCAGTTATTGAATGGTAAGGTAAGATTGGCGCACCAAGAGGTAGATTTATTTCTTATTTCCAAGCGAGAAAAATGATTTCCAAGGGCTACATATGTCATTTAGTTAGAGTAAAGGATACGGAATCGGAATCACCAGATCGTCACATTGTACCAGTGGTAAATGAATATCCTGATGTATTCCCTGAGGATCTTCCAGGCTTACCTCCTGAACGAGAAGTAGAGTTTGGTATTGATGTAATACCAGGAACCCAACCAATCTCTATTCCTCCATATAGAATGGCCCCAACAGAATTGCGAGAATTGAAAGAGCAATTGAAAGATTTGCTAGAGAAGGGGTTCATAAGGCCTAGTATGTCCCCCTGGGGAGCACCAATGTTATTTGTACGCAAAAAGGATGGCTCGTTGAGGATGTGTATTGATTATCGGCAATTGAATAAGGTGACTATTAAGAATAAATATCCTCTCCCAAGAATTGATGATTTATTTGATCAGTTACAAGGCGCCAAGTGCTTTTCTAAGATTGATTTGAGGTCAGGTTACCACCAAGTGAGGGTCAAAGAAAAAGATATACCCAAAACAGCTTTCCGAACAAGGTATGGGCATTATGAGTTTCTAGTTATGTCATTTGGGCTAACAAATGCACCTGCAGCTTTTATGGATTTGATGAATAGGGTGTTTAAGCCATTCCTGGATGTATTTGTGATAGTTTTTATAGATGATATTCTAGTTTATTCTAGATCAGAAGAGGACTATGCCAATAACTTACGACAGACATTGCATACTCTTCGTGATTGTAAGCTTTATGCAAAGTTCTCTAAATGTGAGTTTTGGTTAAAGTCGGTGGCATTTTTGGGTCATATTGTATCTAGTGAAGGGATAAAGGTTGATGCTCAAAAGATAGAAGTTGTGAAGAACTGGCCAAGGCCCACAACGCCTACGAAGATTCGTAGTTTTCTCGGGTTGGCCGGTTATTATAGAAGGTTTGTTAAAGACTTTTCTTCCATTTCAGCACCCTTAACCAAGCTAACACATAAAGCATCCAAGTTCCAATGGAATGATGCGTGTGAGGAGAGTTTCCAGGAATTGAAGAATAAGTTGACTTCTACACCTGTGTTGGTACTTCCAGAAGGTACAGAAGGATATACAGTGTATTGTGATGCTTCAAGAATTGGTTTAGGATGTGTATTAATGCAGCATGGTAAGGTGATAGCATATGCCTCAAGGCAATTGGGGCCACATGAGAAAAATTACCCCACACATGATCTTGAGCTGGCAGCGGTTATCTTTGCTTTAAAAATATGGCGCCACTATTTATATGGGGTTCATGTAGATATATATACTGATCACAAGAGCTTACAATATATTTTCAGTCAGAAGGATCTAAATCTGAGGCAGCGAAGGTGGATGGAACTATTAAAAGATTATGATGTTAATATTTTGTATCACCCAGGGAAAACGAATATAGTAGCTGATGCATTGAGTCGTAAGGCTATGATGGAACCTATAGAAAGGCAAGGGATGATTAAAGATCTTTATCAATTAGCTAGTGTAGGAGTTCGTCTTCTCGAAACTCCGAACGAGGATCTTATTGTGCATAATGCCGCGGAATCCTCATTAGTAGCTGAGGTGAAAGAGAAGCAAGATGCAGATCCTATTTTATTACAGCGTGGTCTGGGTCAAAAATTGATGGGGGTATGCCAGGGAGTTCAGAGATTGTCCCAGTATGGTCCGTTTAATTTATCGTGGCCATTTGGGTAGACAAACGAGCGAAACGGCGTGAACGAGCCATTTTCAGACTAAATCGGGGTGTTATAGCCTACGGTTTCGGGGGTTGTCCCGGGATCCGGGCATGGTGTTGGCCAAAAATTAGCGGGGCAATGTCAGGGAGGTTGGGATCATCCCAGTATGGTTCGTTTAATTTATCGTGGCCATTTGGGTGGACAAACTAGCGAAACAGTGCGAACTGGGCATTTTTTGGCCAAATCGGTGTTCTATAGTCCATGGTTTTGGGGGTGGTCCCGGGGTTCGGAAGTGGTGTGGCCCCAAAATCAACAGGGGTGTGCCAGGGAGGTTGTGGATCATCCCAGTGTGGTCCGTTCAATTTATCGTGGCCATTTGGGTAGACAAACGGGTGAAACGGCTCGAAAGGGGCATTTTCGGGCCAAATCGGTTGCTATAGCCCATTGTTGCTGGGGTGGTCCCAGGGTCCAGGCCTTGTGTGTGTCGAAAATTGGCAGGGGGCGTGCCAGGGAGGTTACGGATCGTCTCAGTGTGGTCCGTTTAATTTATCGTGGCCATTTGGGTGGACAAAGAAGCGAAACGACACGAACGGGGCATTTTTAGGCCAAATCAGTGTGTTATAGCCCAGGTTCCGGGGGTGGTCTCGGGGTCCGGGCATGGTGTGGGCCAAAAATTGGCGGGGGCATGCCAGGGAGGTTGAGGATTATCCCAGTGTGGTTTGTTTAATTTATCGTGACCATTTGGATGGACAAACGGGAAAAACGGCGTGAACGGTGCATATTCAGGCCAAATCGATGTGCTATAGCCCACGGACTAGAGGGTGGTCCCGAGGTCCGGGCGTGGTGTGGGCCAAAAATCAGCGGGGGCGTGCCAGGGAGGTTGGAGATCATCACAGTATTGTCCATTTAATTTATCGTGGCAATTTTGGTGGAAAAACGGGTAAAACGGAACGAACGAGGCATTTTCGGGCCAAGTCAATATGCTATATAGCCCACGATTTTGAGGGTAGTCTCAAGGTCCGGGCATGGTGTGGGCCAAAAATCGGCGGGGACGTACCAGGGAGGTTGGAGAGCGTCTCAGTGTGGTCCCTTTAAATTATCGAGGCCATTTGGGTGGACAAACGGGCAAAATAGCGCGAACGGGGCATTTTCAGGTTTAATCTGGGTGTTGCAGCCCATGGTTTCGGGGGTGGTCCCGGGGTCCTAGCGTGGTATGGGTCGAAAATCTGCGGGGGCGTGCCAAGGAGGATGGAGATCATTTCAGTGTGGTCCGTTTAATTTATCATGGCCATTTGGCTGGACAAACGGGCAAAACGGCGCGAACGAGGCATTTTAGGGCCAAATCGGTGTGCTATTGCCTACGATTTCGGGGGTGTCCCCGGGTCTGGGCGTTGTATGGGCGCATAATCAGCGAGGGCATGCCAGGGAGGCTGGGTATCGGTCTAGTGTGGTTCGTTTAATTAATCTTACCCATTTGGGGGGACAAACGGGCAAAATAGCACGGACGGGGCATTTTCAGGCCAAATCGATGTGCTATATAGCCCACGATTTTGGGGATGGTACCGGGGTCCAGGCGTGGTATGGGCTAAACATCGGTGAGGGCATGCCAGGGAGGTTGGGGATCATCCCAGTGTGGTTCATTTAATTTATCGTGACCATTTGGATGGACAAACGCGAAAAACGGGGATCATCCCAGTGTGCTATAGCCAACGATTTTGGGGGTGGTCCCAGAGTTTGGGCGTTGTGTGGGAAGAAAATTAGCGGAGGAATGTCAAGGAGGTTAAGGATCATCCCAGTGTGGTTTGTTTAATTTATTGTAGCTATTTGGGCGGAGAAACAAGCAAAACGGCGTGAATGGGGCATATTCGGGCCAAATCAGTGTGCTATAGCTCACTATTTCGAGGGTGGTCCCAGGGTCCGGGCCTTGTGGGGGTCGAAAATCGGTGGGGGCATGCTAGTTAGGTTAGGGATCGTCCCAGCATGGTCCGTTGAATTTAGCGTCGCCATTTTGGTGGACAAAAGAGCGAAACGGCATGAATGGGGTATTTTTAAGCCAAATCAATGTGCTATAGCCCATGGTTTAGGGGGTGGTCCAGGGGTTCGGGCATGATGTAGGCCAAAAATAGTTGGGGGCAAGCCAGGGAGGTTGGGGATCGTTCCAATGTCTTCCATTTAATTTATCGTGGCCATTTGGGTAGACAAACGGGCAAAACGGTGCGAGCGGGGCATTTTCGGGCTAAATCGGTGTGCTATGCCCACGGTTTCATGATTGGTCTCGGGGTCCGGGCGTGGTGTGGGCCAAAAATCGGCGGGGGCATGCCAGGGAGGTTGGAAATCGTCTCAGTGTGGTCCGTTTAATTTATCGTGGCCATTTGGGTGGACAAATGGCAATAACGGGATATTTTTTAGCCATATCGGTATGCTATAGCCCGCAGTTTCGGGGTTGGTCCCGGGGTCCAGGCGTGGCATGGGTCGAAAATCAACAGGGTCGTGCCAGGGAGGTTGGCGATTGACAATGTGTGGTCCGTTTAATTTATCGTGGCCATTTGGGTAGACAAACGGGCGAAACAGCGTGAACGAGGCATTTTCAGACTAAATCGGGGTGTTATAGCCTACGGTTTCGGGGGTTGTCCCGGGATCCGGGCATGGTGTGGACCAAAAATTAGCGGGGCAATGTCAGGGAGGTTGGGATCATCCCAGTATGGTTCGTTTAATTTATCGTGGCCATTTGGGTGGACAAACTAGCGAAACAGCGCGAACTGGGCATTGTTTGGCCAAATCGGTGTTCTATAGTCCATGGTTTTGGGGGTGGTCCCGGGGTTCGGAAGTGGTGTGGCCCAAAAATCAACAGGGGTGTGCCAGGGAGGTTGTGGATCGTCCCAGTGTGGTCCGTTCAATTTATCGTGGCCATTTGGGTGGACAAACGGGTGAAACGGCTCGAAAGGGGCATTTTCGAGCCAAATCGGTTGCTATAGCCCATTGTTGCTGGGGTGGTCCCACGGTCCAGGCCTTGTGTGTGTCGAAAATTGGAAAGGGGCGTGCCAGGGAGGTTACGGATCATCTCAGTGTGGTCCGTTTAATTTATCATGGCCATTTGGGTGGACAAAGAAGCGAAACGGCGCGAACGGGGCATTTTCAGGCCAAGTCAGTGTGTTATAGCCCACGGTTTTGGGGGTGGTCTCGGGGTCCGGGCGTGGTGTGGGCCAAAAATCGGCGGGGGCATGCCAGGGAGGTTGAGGATTATCCCAGTGTGGTTCGTTTAATTTATCGTGACCATTTGGATGGACAAACGGGAAAAACGGCGTGAACGGTGCATATTCAGGCCAAATCGATGTGCTATAGCCCACGGACTAGAGGGTGGTCCCGAGGTCCGGGCGTGGTGTGGGCCAAAAATCAGCGGGGGCGTGCCAGGGAGGTTGGAGATCATCGCAGTATTGTCCATTTAATTTATCGTGGCAATTTTGCTGGAAAATCGGGTAAAACAGCACGAACGAGGCATTTTCGGGCCATGTCAATATGCTTATAGCCCACGATTTTGAGGGTAGTCTCGGGGTCCGGGCATGGTGTGGGCCAAAAATCGGCGGGGGCGTACAGGGAGGTTGGGGAGCGTCTCAGTGTGGTCCCTTTAAATTATCGAGGCCATTTGGGTGGACAAATAGGCAAAATAGCGCGAACGGGGCATTTTCAGGTTTAATCTGGGTGTTGTAGCCCATATTTTTGGGGGTGGTCCCAGGGTCCTAGCGTGGTATGGGTGTAAAATCTGCGGGGGCGTGCCAAGGAGGATGGGGATCATCTCAGTGTGGTCCGTTTAATTTATCATGGCCATTTGGCTGGACAAACGGGCAAAACGGCACGAACGGGGCATTTTAGGGCCAAATCGGTGTGCTATTGCCTACGGTTTTGGGGGTGTCCCCGGGGTCTGGGCGTTGTATGGGCGCATAATCAGCGAGGGCATGCCAGGGAGGCTGGGTATCGGTCCAGTGTGGTTCGTTTAATTAATCTTGCCCATTTGGGGGGACAAACGGGCAAAACAGCGCGGACGGGGCATTTTCAAGCCAAATCGATGTGCTATATAGCCAACGATTTTTGGGGTGGTACCGGGGTCCGGGCGTGGTATGGGCTAAACATCGGTGAGGGCATGCCAGAGAGGTTGGGGATCGTCCCAGTGTGGTCCATTTAATGTATCATGTCCATTTGGGTAGACAAATGGGCAAAACTGTGTGAATAAGGTATTTTCGGGCCAAATTGGTATGCTATATAGCCCACGGTTTCGGGGCTCATCTCGAGGTCCAGGCGTGGTGTGGGCCGGAGATCGGTGGGAACATGCCAGGGAGGTTGGGGATCATTCCAGTGTCTTCCGTTTAATTTATTGTGGCCATTTGGGTGGACAAACAGATAAAATGGCGGGAACAGGCGTTTCGGGCCAAATCGGAATGTTATAGCCCACGATTTCGGGTTTGGTCCTGGAGTCCGGGCATGGTGTTAGCCAATAATTGGCGAGGGCGTGCCAGGGAGGTTGGGGATCATCCCAGTGTGGTCCGTTTAATTTATCGTGGATATTTGGTTGGAAAAACGGGCAAAACGGCGCCAACGGGGCATTTTCAGGCCAAA
Source organism: Capsicum baccatum var. pendulum (assembly GCA_030864225.1). Lineage (NCBI taxonomy): Eukaryota > Viridiplantae > Streptophyta > Magnoliopsida > Solanales > Solanaceae > Capsicum > Capsicum baccatum. The sequence continues at coordinate 269,915,419 of CM061561.1, read as the reverse complement.
TCGGTGTGCTATATCCCTAGGTTTTGGGGGTGGTCCAGGGGTCCAAGCTTGGTTTTGGCCGAAAATCGACAAGGGCGAGCCAGGGATGATGGGGATCGTCCCAGTGTGGTTCGTGTAATTTATCGTGGCCATTTGGGTGGACAAATGGGTGAAACGGCGCAAACGGGGCATTTTTGGGCTAAGTCGGTGTGCTATAGTCCACGGTTTTGGGGGTGGTCCCAGGGTCCGGGCGTGGTGTGGGCCAATAATTAGCGGGGGCATTCCAGGGAGGTTGGGGATCGTCTCAGTGTCATCCGTTTAATTTATCGTGCCCATTTAGGTGGACAAACGGGAAAAACGGGGCGAACGGGGCATTTTCAGGCAAATCGGTGTGCTATATAGCCCACGATTTTGGGGGTGGTCCCAGGGTACAGGCGTGGTGTCGGCTAAAAATCAGTGGGGGCATGCCAAGGAGGTTTGGGATCATCCCAGTGTGGTCCGTTTAATTTATCGTGGCCATTTAGGTGGACAAATTGGCGAAATGACACAAACGGGGCATTTTTGGTCCAAATCAGTGTGCTATAGTCCATGGTTTTAGGGGTGGTCCTAGGGTTCGGGAGTGGTGTGGGGCCAAAATCAACGGGGTTGTGCCAGGGGGTTGGGGATCGTCCCAGTGTGGTCCGTTTAATTTATCGTGTCCATTTGGATGGACAAACGGGAGAAACGATGCGAACGGGGCATTTTTGGGACAAATCGGTGTGCTATATCCCATTGTATTTGGGGTGGTCCCAGGGTCCGGGTCTTGTCTGGGTCAAAAATCGGCCGGGGCGTGTCAAGGAGGTTAGGGATCGTCCTAATGAGGTCTGATTAACTTATTATGGCCATTTGGGTGGCCAAACGAGCGAAACAACGCGAACAAGGCATTTTCGGACCAAATCGATGTGCTATAGCCCACGGTTCCAAGGGTGGTCCTGGGGTCCAGGCGTGGTGTGGTTCGAAAATCGGCTAGGGCGTGCCAGGGAGGTTGGAGATCATCCCAGTGTAGTCCGTTTAATTTATCGTGGCCATTTGGATGGACAAACGGGCAAAACGGGGTGAAAAGGGTGTTTTCAGGCCAAATTGATGTGCTATAGCCCAGGGTCTCGGGGGTGGTACCGGGGTCCAGGCGTGGTGTGGGCTAAAAATTAGCGGGGTCATGCCATGGAGGTTGGGTATTATCTCAGTGCGGTCTGTTTAACTAATCGTGACCATTTGGGACAAACTGGCAAAACGATGTGAACAGGGAGTTTTCGGGCCAAATCGGCGTGCTATAGCCCACCGTTTCGGGGGTGGTCCAAGGTTCCGGGTGCGGCGTGAGCCCAAAATAAGTTGGGGCGTGCCATAGTGGTTGGAGATTATCCTAGTGTGGTCTATTTAATTTATCGAGGCCATTTGGGTGGACAAATGGGCGAAACGGCGTGAACGAGGCATTTTTGGGCCAAATCGGTATGCTATATCCCACGGTTTTGGGGGTGGTCCCGAGGTTCGGGCATGTTGTGGGCCGAAAATCGGCGGGGGAATACCAGGTAGGTTGGTGATCGTCTCAGTGTGGTCCATTCAAATCATCGTGGCCATATGGGTGGACAAACGAGCAAAACAGCACGAACGGGGCATTTTTGGGCCAAATCGGTGTGCTATAGCCCATGGTTTCGGGGGTGGTCCCGGGTTCCTGGCATGGTGTGGGCTGAAAATTGGTGGGGGCATGCCAGGGAGGTTGGATATCATCTCAGTATGGTCCGTTTAATTTATCATGGCCATTTGACTGGACAAACAGGCAAAACAGCGCGAACAGGGTGTTTTTGGGCCAAATCAGTGTGCTATAGCCCACGATTTCAGAGGTGGTCCCGGTGTTCGGGCAATGCGTGGGCCAAAAATTGGTGGGGGCATGCCAGGGAGGTTAGGGATCGTCTTAGTGTGGTCCATTTAATTTATTATGGCCATTTGGGTGGACAAATGGGTGAAACGGCAAAAACGGGGCATTTTTTAGCCAAATCGATTTGCTATAGCCCACAGTTTCAAGGGTGTTCCCGTTGTCCGGGCGTCGTGTGGGCCAAAAATTGGCAGAGGCGCTCCAGGGAGGTTGGGGATCATCCCAGTGCTCTCCGTTTAATTTATCATGGCCATTTGGGTGGACAAACGGGCAAAATGATGAGAACGAGGCATTTTCGGGCTAAATCGGTGTGCTATTGCCCACGATTTTAGGGGTGGTCCCTGGGTTCGGGCATTGTGTGGGCCAAAAATTGGCAGGGGTGTGCCAGGGTGGTTGGAGATCATCCCAGTGTGGTCCATTTAATATATCATGGCTATTCGGGTGGACAAACGAGCAAAACTGCGCGAACGGGGCTTTTTTATGCCAAATCAGTGTGCTATAGCCCACGATTTCGGGGGTGGTCCCGAGGTCCGGGCGTGGTGTCGGCTAAAAATCAGTGGGGGCATGCCAGGGAGGTTTGGGATCGTCCCAGTATGGTCCGTTTAATTTATCGTGGCCGTTTAGGTGGACAAATTGGCAAAACGACTCAAACGGGGCATTTTTGGGCCCAATCAGTGTGCTATAGACCATGGTTTGGGGGGTGGTCCCAGGGTTCAGGAGTGGTGTGGCGCCAAAATCAATGGGGTTGTTCCAGGGGGTTGGTGATCGTCCCAGTGTGGTTCGTTTAATTTATCGTGGCCATTTGGATGGACAAACGGGAGAAACGGTGCGAACGGGGAATTTTTGGGCTAAATCGGTGAGCTATATCCCAATGTTTTGGGGGTGGTCCCAGGTTCGGGCCTTGTGTGGGTCAAAAATTGGCGGAGGCATGTCAGGGAGGTTAGGGATCGTCCCAATGAGGTTCGATTAACTTATCATGGCCATTTGGGTGGACAAACGAGCGAAACGGCACAAACGAGGCATTTTCAGACCAAATCGGTGTGCTATAGCCCACGGTTCCGAGGGTGGTCCCGGGGTCCAGGCATGGTGTGGTTCGAAAATAGGCTAGGGCGTGCCAGGGAGGATGGGGATCGCCCCAGTGTGGTCCGTTTAATTTATCGTGGCTATTTGGATGGACAAACGGGCGAAACGATGCGAAAAGGGTGTTTTCAGGCCAAATCGATGTGCTATAGCCCAGGGTCACAGGGGTGGTACCGGGGTCCAGGCGTGGTGTGGGCCAAAAATTAGCGGGGTCATGCTAGGGAGGTTGGGGATTATCTCAGTGTGGTCTGTTTAACTAATCATGATCATTTGGGACAAACTGGCGAAACGATGTGAACAGGGAATTTTCGGGCCAAATCGGCGTGCTATAGCCCACCGTTGCGGGGGTGGTCCAAGGTTCCGGATGTGGCGTGAGCCTAAAATCAGTGGGGGCGTGCCATGGAGGTTAGATATTGTCCCAGTTTGGTCTATTTAATTTATCGTGGCCATTAGGGTGGACAAACGGGCGAAACGGTGCGAACGAGGCATTTTCAGGCCATATCAGTATGCTATATCCCACGATTTTGGAGGTGGTCCCGAGGTCCGGGCATGTTGTAGGCCGAAAATTAGTGGGGGCATACCAGGGAGGTTGGTGATCGTCTCAGTGTGGTCCGTTCAAATCATCGTGGCCATTTCGGTGGACAAACGAGCAAGACATCACGAACGGGGCATTTTTGGGCCAAATTGGTGTGCTATAGCCCATAGTTTCGGGGGTGGTCCCGGGTTCCTAGCATGGTGTGGGCCAAAAATTGGTGGGGGCTTGCCAGGGAGGTTGGGGATCATCCCAGTATGGTTTTTTTAATTTATCATGGCCATTTGACTGGACAAACAGGCAAAACAGCGCGAACGGTGTGTTTTTGGGCCAAATCAGTGTGCTATAGCCCACGATTTCAGAGGTGGTCCCGGTGTTCGGGCAATGCGTGGGCCGAAAATTGGCAGAGGCGTGCCAGGGAGGTTGGGGATCGTCTTAGTGTGGTCCATTTAATTTATTGTGGCCATTTGGGTGGACAAATAGGTGAAACGGCGAAAACGAGGCATTTGCTATAGCTCATAGTTTCAAGGGTGTTCCCGTTGTCCGGGCGTCGTACGGGAAACAAATTGGCGGAGGCATTCCAGGGAGGTTGGGGATCATCCCAGTGTTCTCCTTTTAATTTATCATGGCCATTTGGGTGGACAAACGGGCAAAACGATGAGAAGGAGGCATTTTCAGGCTAAATCGGTGTGCTATTGCCCACGATTTTGGGGCTGGTCCTTGGGTTCGGGCATTGTGTGGGGCCAAAATCAACGGGGTTGTGCCAGGGGTTGGGGATCGTCCCAGTGTGGTCCGTTTAATTTATCGTGTCCATTTGGATGGACAAACGGGAGAAACGATGCGAATGGGGCATTTTTGGGACAAATCGGTGTGCTATATCCCATTGTATTGGGGGTGGTCCCAGGGTCCGGGTCTTGTCTGGGTCAAAAATCGGCGGGGGCGTGTCAAGGAGGTTAGGGATCGTCCTAATGAGGTCTGATTAACTTATTATGGCCATTTGGGTGGCCAAACGAGCGAAACAACGCGAACGAGGCATTTTCGGACCAAATCGATGTGCTATAGCCCACGGTTCCAAGGGTGGTCCTGGGGTCCAGGCGTGGTGTGGTTCGAAAATCGGCTAGGGCGTGCCAGGGAGGTTGGAGATCATCCCAGTGTAGTCCGTTTAATTTATCGTGGCCATTTGGATGGACAAACGGGCGAAACGGCGTGAAAAGGGTGTTTTCAGGCCAAATTGATGTGCTATAGCCCAGGGTCTCGGGGGTGGTACCGGGGTCCAGGCGTGGTGTGGGCCAAAAATTAGCGGGGTCATGCCATGGAGGTTGGGGATTATCTCAGTGCGGTCTGTTTAACTAATCGTGACCATTTGGGACAAACTGGCAAAACGATGTGAACAGGGAATTTTTGGGCCAAATCGGCGTGCTATAGCCCACCGTTTCGGGGGTGGTCCAAGGTTCCGGGTGTGGCGTGAGCCCAAAATCAGTTGGGGCGTGCCATAGTGGTTGGAGATTGTCCCAGTGTGGTCTATTTAATTTATCGAGGCCATTTGGGTGGACAAATGGGCGAAACGGCGTGAACGAGGCATTTTCGGGCCAAATCGGTATGCTATATCCCACGGTTTTGGGGGTGGTCCCGAGGTTCGGGCATGTTGTGGGCCAAAAATCGGCGGGGGAATACCAGGGAGGTTGGTGATCGTCTCAGTGTGGTCCATTCAAATCATCGTGGCCATATGGGTGGACAAACGAGCAAAACAGCATGAACGGGGCATTTTTGGGCCAAATCGGTGTGCTATAGCCTATGGTTTCGGGGGTGGTCCCGGTGTTCGGGAAATGCGTGGGCCGAAAATTGGTGGGGGCATGCCAGGGAGGTTGGGGATCGTCTTAGTGTGGTCCATTTAATTTATTGTGGCCATTTGGGTGGACAAATGGGTGAAACTGCAAAAACGGGGCATTTTTGAGCAAAATCGATTTGTTATATCCCACAGTTTCAAGGGTGTTCCCGTTGTCCGGGCGTCGTGTGGAACAAAAATCGGCGGAGGCGTTCCAGGGAGGTTGGGGATCACCCCAGTGATCTCTGTTTAATTTATCATGGCCATTTGGGTGGACAAACGGGTAAAATGTTGAGACGAGGCATTTTTGGGCTAAATCGGTGTGCTATTGCCCACGATTTTAGGGGTGGTCCCTGGGTTCGGGCATTGTGTGGGCCAAAAATTGGCAGGGGTGTGCCAGGGAGGTTGGTTATCGTCTCAGTGTGGTCCATTCAAATCATCGTGGCCATATGGGTGGACAAACGAGCAAAACAGCACGAACGGGGCATTTTTGGGCCAAATCGGTGTGCTATAGCCCATGGTTTCGGGGGTGGTCCCGGGTTCCTAGCATGGTGTGGGCTGAAAATCGGTGGGGGCATGCCAGGGAGGTTGGATATCATCTCAGTATGGTCCGTTTAATTTATCATGGCCATTTGACTGGACAAACAGGCAAAACAGCGCGAACAGGGTGTTTTTGGGCCAAATCAGTGTGCTATAGCCCACGATTTCAGAGGTGGTCCCGGTGTTCGGGCAATGCGTGGGCCGAAAATTGGTGGGGGCATGCCAGGGAGGTTAGGGATCGTCTTAGTGTGGTCCATTTAATTTATTATGGCCATTTGGGTGGACAAATGGGTGAAACGGCAAAAACGGGGCATTTTTTAGCCAAATCGATTTGCTATAGCCCACAGTTTCAAGGGTGTTCCCGTTGTCCGGGCGTCGTGTGGGCCAAAAATCGGCAGAGGCGTTCCAGGGAGGTTGGGGATCATCCCAGTGTTCTCCGTTTAATTTATCATGGCCATTTGGGTGGACAAACGGGCAAAATGATGAGAATGAGGCATTTTCGGGCTAAATCGGTGTGCTATTGCCCACGATTTTGGGGGTGGTCCCTGGGTTCGGGCATTGTGTGGGCCACAAATCGGCAGGGGGCGTGTCAAAGAGGTTAGGGATCGTCCTAATGAGGTCTGATTAACTTATTATGGCCATTTGGGTGGCCAAACGAGCGAAACAATGCGAACAAGGCATTTTCGGACCAAATCGGTGTGCTATAGCCCACGGTTCCAAGGGTGGTCCCGGGGTCCAGGCATGGTGTGGTTCGAAAATCGGCTAGGGCGTGCCAAGGAGGTTGGAGATCATCCCAGTGTAGTCCGTTTAATTTATCGTGGCCATTTGGATGGACAAACGAGCGAAACGGCGTGAAAAGGGTGTTTTCAGGCCAAATCGATGTGCTATAGCCCAGGGTCTCGGGGGTGGTACCGGAGTCCAGGCGTGGTGTGGGCCAAAAATTAGCGGGGTCATGCCATGGAGGTTGGGGATTATCTCAGTGCGGTCTGTTTAACTAATCGTGACCATTTGGGACAAACTGGCAAAACGATGTGAACAGGGAATTTTCGGGCCAAATCGGCGTGCTATAGCCCACCGTTGCGGGGGTGGTCCAAGGTTTCGGGTGTGGCGTGAGCCCAAAATCAGTTGGGGCATGCCATGGTGGTTGGAGATTGTCCCAGTGTGGTATATTTAATTTATCGAGGCCATTTGGGTGGACAAATGGGCGAAACGGCGTGAACGAGGCATTTTCAGGCCAAATCAGTATGCTATATCCCACGGTTTTGGGGGTGATCCCGAGGTTCGGGCATGTTGTGGGCCGAAAATCGGCGGGGGAATACCAGGGAGGTTGGTGATCGTCTCAGTGTGGTCCATTCAAATCATCGTGGCCATATGGGTGGACAAACGAGCAAAACAGCACGAACGGGGCATTTTTGGGCCAAATCGGTGTGCTATAGCCCATGGTTTCGGGGGTGGTCCCGGGTTCCTGGCATGGTGTGGGCTGAAAATTGGTGGGGGCATGCCAGGGAGGTTGGATATCATCTCAGTATGGTCCGTTTAATTTATCATGGCCATTTGACTGGACAAACAGGCAAAACAGCGCGAACGGGGTGTTTTTGGGCCAAATCAGTGTACTATAGCCCACGATTTCAGAGGTGGTCCCGGTGTTCGGGCAATACGTGGGCCAAAAATTGGTGGGGGCATGCCAGGGAGGTTAGGGATCGTCTTAGTGTGGTCCATTTAATTTATTATGGCCATTTGGGTGGACAAATGGGTGAAACGGCAAAAACGGGGCATTTTTTAGCCAAATCGATTTGCTATAGCCCACAGTTTCATGGGTGTTCCCGTTGTCCGGGCGTCGTGTGGGCCAAAAATCGGCAGAGGCATTCCAGGGAGGTTGGGGATCATCCCAGTGTTCTCCGTTTAATTTATCATGGCCATTTGGGTGGACAAACGGGCAAAATGATGAGAACGAGGCATTTTCGGGCTAAATTGGTGTGCTATTGCCCACAATTTTTGGGGTGGTCGCTGGGTTCGGGCATTGTGTAGGCCAAAAATCGGTAGGGGGCGTGTCAAGGAGGTTAGGGATCGTCCTAATGAGGTCTGATTAACTTATTATGGCCATTTGGGTGGCCAAACGAGCGAAACAACGCGAACGAGGCATTTTCGGACCAAATCGGTGTGCTATAGCCCACGATTCCAAGGGTGGTCCCGGGGTCCAGGCGTGGTGTAGTTCGAAAATCGGCTTGGGCGTGCCAGGGAGGTTGGAGATCATCCCAGTGTAGTCCGTTTAATTTATCGTGGCCATTTGGATGGACAAACGGGCGAAACGGCGTGAAAAGGGTGTTTTCAGGCCAAATCGATGTGCAATAGCCCAGGGTCTCGGGGGTGGTACCGGGGTCCAAGCGTGGTGTGGGCCGAAAATTAGTGGGGTCATGCCATGGAGGTTGGGGATTATCTCAGTGCGGTCTGTTTAACTAATCGTGACCATTTGGGACAAACTGGCAAAACGATGTGAACAGGGAATTTTTGGGCCAAATCGGCATGCTATAGCCCACCGTTTCGGGGGTGGTCCAAGGTTCCGGGTGTGGCGTGAGCCCAAAATCAGTTGGGGCGTGCCATAGTGGTTGGAGATTGTCCCAGTGTGGTCTATTTAATTTATCGAGGCCATTTGGGTGGACAAATGGGCAAAACGGCATGAACGAGGCATTTTCGGGCCAAATCGGTATGCTATATCCCACGTTTTTGGGGGTGGTCCCGAGGTTCGGTCATATTGTGGGCCGAAAATCTGTGGGGGAATACCAGAGAGGTTGGTGATCGTCTCAGTGTGGTCCATTCAAATCATCGTGGCCATATGGGTGGACAAACGAGCAAAATAGCACGAACGGGGCATTTTTGGGCCAAATCGGTGTGCTATAGCCCATGGTTTTGGGGGTGGTCCCGGGTTCCTGGCATGGTGTGGGCTGAAAATCGGTGGGGGCATGCCAGGGAGTTTGGATATCGTCTCAGTATGGTCCGTTTAATTTATCATGGCCATTTGACTGGACAAACAGGCAAAACAGCATGAACGGGGTGTTTTTGGGCCAAATCAGTGTGCTATAGCCCACAATTTCAGAGGTGGTCCCGGTGTTCGGGCAATGCGTGGGCCGAAAATTGGTGGGGGCATGCCAGGGAGGTTGGGGATCGTCTTAGTGTGGTACATTTAATTTATTATGGCCATTTGGGTGGACAAATGGGTGAAACGGCAAAAACGAGGCATTTTTGTGCAAAATTGAATTGCTATAGCCCACAGTTTCAAGGGTGTTCCCGTTGTCCGGGCGTCGTGTGGAACAAAAATCGGCGGAGGCGTTCCAGGGAGGTTGGGGATCATCCCAGTGCTCTCCGTTTAATTTATCATGGCCATTTGGGTGGACAAACGGGCAAAATGATGAGAACGAGGCATTTTCGGGCTAAATCGGTGTGCTATTGCCCACGATTTTAGGGGTGGTCCCTGGGTTCGGGCATTGTGTGGGCCAAAAATTGGCAGGGGTGTGCCAGGGTGGTTGGAGATCGTCCCAGTGTGGTCCATTTAATATATCATGGCTATTCGGGTGGACAAACGAGCAAAACTGCGCGAACGGGGCTTTTTTATGCCAAATCAGTGTGTTATAGCCCACGATTTCGGGGGTGGTCCCGGGGTCCGGGCGTGGTGTCGGCTAAAAATCAGTGGGGGCATGCCAGGAAGGTTTGGGATCGTCCCAGTATGGTCCGTTTAATTTATCGTGGCCATTTAGGTGGACAAATTGGCAAAACGACTCAAACGGGGCATTTTTGGGCCCAATCAGTGTGCTATAGACCATGGTTTGGGGGGTGGTCCCAGGGTTCAGGAGTGGTGTGGCGCCAAAATCAATGGGGTTGTGCCAGGGGGTTGGTGATCGTCCCAGTGTGGTTTGTTTAATTTATCGTGGCCATTTGGATGGACAAACGGGAGAAACGGTGCGAACGGGGAATTTTTGGGCCAAATCGGTGAGCTATATCCCAATGTTTTGGGGGTGGTCCCAGGTTCGGGCCTTGTGTGGGTCAAAAATCGGCGGAGGAATGTCAGGGAGGTTAGGGATCATCCCAATGAGGTTCGATTAACTTATCATGGCCATTTGGGTGGACAAACGAGCGAAACGGCACAAACGAGGCATTTTCAGACCAAATCGGTGTGCTATAGCCCACGGTTCCGAGGGTGGTCCCGGGGTCCAGGCATGGTGTGGTTCGAAAATAGGCTAGGGCGTGCCAGGGAGGATGGGGATCGGCCCAGTGCGGTCCGTTTAATTTATCGTGGCCATTTGGATGGACAAACGGGCGAAACGATGCGAAAAGGGTGTTTTCAGGCCAAATCGATGTGCTATAGCCCAGGGTCACGGGGGTGGTACCGGGGTCCAGGCGTGGTGTGGGCCAAAAATTAGCGGGGTCATGCTAGGGAGGTTGGGGATTATCTCAGTGTGGTCTGTTTAACTAATCATGATCATTTGGGACAAACTGGCGAAACGATGTGAACAGGGAATTTTCGGGCCAAATCGGCGTGCTATAGCCCACCGTTGCGGGGGTGGTCCAAGGTTCCGGATGTGGCGTGAGCCTAAAATCAGTGGGGGCGTGCCATGGAGGTTAGATATTGTCCCAGTTTGGTCTATTTAATTCATCGTGGCCATTAGGGTGGACAAACGGGCGAAACGGTGCGAACGAGGCATTTTTAGGCCATATCAGTATGCTATATCCCACGATTTTGGAGGTGGTCCCGAGGTCCGGGCATGTTGTAGGCCGAAAATTAGTGGGGGCATACCAGGGAGGTTGGTGATCGTCTCAGTGTGGTCCGTTCAAATCATCGTGGCCATTTGGGTGGACAAACGAGCAAAACATCACGAACGGGGCATTTTTGGGCCAAATTGGTGTGCTATAGCCCATGGTTTCGGGGGTGGTCCCGGGTTCCTAGCATGGTGTGGGCCAAAAATTGGTGGGGGCTTGCCAGGGAGGTTGGGGATCATCCCAGTATGGTCTGTTTAATTTATCATGGCCATTTGACTGGACAAACAGGCAAAACAGCGCAAACGGGGTGTTTTTGGGCCAAATCAGTGTGCTATAGCCCACGATTTCAGAGGTGGTCCCGGTGTTCGGGCAATACATGGGCCGAAAATTGGCAGAGGCGTGCCAGGGAGGTTGGGGATCGTCTTAGTGTGGTCCATTTAATTTATTGTGGCCATTTGGGTGGACAAATGGGTGAAACGGCGAAAACGAGGCATTTTTGAGCAAAATCGATTTGCTATAGCCCATAGTTTCAAGGGTGTTCTCGTTGTCCGGGCGTCGTACGGGAAACAAATTGGCGGAGGCATTCCAGGGAGGTTGGGGATCATCCTAGTGTTCTCCTTTTAATTTATCATGGCCATTTGGGTGGACAAACGGGCAAAACGATGAGAAGGAGGCATTTTCAGGCTAAATCGGTGTGCTATAGCCCACGATTTTGGGGTTGGTCCTTGGGTTCGGGCATTGTGTGGGGCCAAAATCAACGGGGTTGTGCCAGGGGGTTGGGGATCGTCCCAGTGTGGTCCGTTTAATTTATCGTATCCATTTGGATGGACAAACGGGAGAAACGATGCGAACGGGGCATTTTTGGGACAAATCGGTGTGCTATATCCCATTGTATTGGGGGTGGTCCCAGGGTCCGGGTCTTGTCTGGGTCAAAAATCGGCGGGGGCGTGTCAAGGAGGTTAGGGATCGTCCTAATGAGGTCTGATTAACTTATTATGGCCATTTGGGTGGCCAAACGAGCGATATGGCGTGAAAGGGGCATTTTCAAGCCTAATCGATATACTATAGCCCACGGTCTCGGGGGTGGTCCTGGGGTTCGGGCATGGTGTGGGCCAAAAATGATCGAGGGCATGCCAGGGAGATTATGGATCATCTCAGTATTGTCCGTTTAATTTATTGTTGCCGTTTAGGTGGACAAACTGGCAAAACAGAGCGAACGGGGCATTTTCGGGCCAAATCGGTGTGTTATAGGCCATGGTTTATGGTGTGGTCCCGAGGTTTGAGCTTGGTGTGGGCCTAAAATTTGCGGAGGCATGCCAGGGAGGTTGGGGATCGTCTCAGTGTGGTCCGTTTAATTTATCATTGACATTTGAGTGGACAAACAGGCAAATCGAGGCGAACGGGGCATTTTGGGCCAAATCGGTACGCTATATCCCACAATTTTGGGTGTGGTCCCAGGGTCCGGGCATAGTGTGGGCCAAAAATTGGTGGGGGCGTACAAGGGAGATTGCAGATCGTCTCAGTGTGGTCCATTTAATTTATCGTGGCCATTTGGGTGGACAAATGGGCAAAAATCGCGAACGAGGCATTTTCATTCCAAATCAGTATGCTATATCCCACGGTTTCAGAGGTGGTCCCGGGGTCCTAGCGTGGTGTGGGCTGAAAATTGGTGGGGATGTGCCAGGAAGGTTGGGGATCGTCCCAGTGTGGTCCGTTTAATTTATCATGGCCACTTGGCTGGACAAACGGGCAAAACAGTGCGAATGGGATATTTTCGGGCCAAATTAGTGTGTTATATACCACGCTTTCAGAGGTGGTCCCGGGGTTCGGATATTGTGTGGGCCAAAAATCTGTGGGGGCATGCCAGGGATGTTGGGGATCATTCCAGTGTAGTCCGTTAATTTATCGTGGCTATTTGGGTGGAGAAACGGGCAAAATCGTGCGAACGAGGCATTTTCAAGCCAAATCGGTGCGCTATAGCCCAAAATATTGGGGGTGTTCCTGAGGTCCGGGCGTGGTGTGGGCCAAAAATTGGCAAGGGTGTGCATAAGAGGTTGGGGATAGTCCCAGTGTGGTCCGTTTAATTTATCGTGGCCATTTGGTCGGACAAACGGGCAAAACGGTGCGAACGGGGCATTTTTGGGCCAATATGGTGTGCTATTGCCCACGGTTTGGGGTGGTCCCGGGGTACGGGTGTGGTGTGGTCTGAAAATCAGTGGGGGAGTGCCAGTGAGGTTGGGTATCATTCCAGTGTGGTCCGTTTAATTTATCTTGGCCATTTGCGTGGACAAACGGGCGAAACGGTGCTAACGGGACATTTTCGAGCCAAATCGGTGTGCTATATCCCATAGTTTTGGGGTGGTCCTGGGGTCTGGGCGTAGTGTGGGCCAAAATCGATGGGGACGTGCCAGGAAGGTTGGGGATCATCCCAGTGTGGTCCGTTTAATTTATCCTGGATATTTGGGTGGACAAACGGGTGAAACGGCGCAAACGGGGCGTGTTCAGGCCAATTCGGAGAGCTATATCCCACGGTTTTGGGAGTGGTCCAGGGATCCAAGCATGGTTTGGGCCGAAGATCGACAAGGGCGAGTCAGGGAAGTTGGGGATCATCCCAGTGTGGTTCGTGTAATTTATCGTGGCCATTTGGGTGGACAAATGGGTGAAACAGCGCGGATGGGGCATTTTTTGGCTAAATCGGTGTGCTATAGCCCACGATTTCAGGGGTGGTCCGTGGGTCCGGGCGTGGTGTGGGCCAATAATTAGCGGGGGCATGCCAGGGAGGTTGGGGATCATCTCAGTGTCATCCGTTTAATTTAACGTGCCCATTTAGGTGGACAAATGGGCAAAACGGGGCGAACGGGGTATTTTCAGGAAATCGGTGTGCAATATAGCCCCCGATTTTGGGGGTGGTCCCGGGGTCCAGGCGTGGTATGCGCTAAAAATCGGGGAGGGCGTGCGAGGGAGGTTGGGGATCGTCCCAGTGTGGTCCATTTAATTTATCGTGGCCATTTGGGTGGACAAACGGGCAAAACGGCGCAAACGGGGTATTTTTAGGCCAAATCGGAGTGCTAAGTCCACGATTTCGGGGGTGGTACTGGGGTCCGGGCGTGGTGTCAGCTAAAAATCGGCGGGGGCATGCCAGGGAGGTTTGGTATCATCCCAGTGTGGTCCGTTTAATTTATCGTGGCCATTTAGGTGGACAAACTGACGAAACGACGCAAACGGGGCATTTTTAGGCCAAATCGGTGTGCTATAGTCCATGGTTTTGGCGGTGATCCTGAGGTTTGGGAATGGTATGGGGCCAAAATCAATGGCACGAATGGGGCATTTTCGAGCCAAATCGGTGTGCTATATCCATTGTTTTGGGGGTGGTCCCAGGGCCCGGTCCTTCTGTGGGTCAAAAATTGGCGGGGGTGTTCCAGGGACGTTAGGGATCATCCCACTGAGGTCCGTTTAACTTATCATGTTCATTTGGGTGGACAAACGAGCGAAATGGAATGAACGATGAATTTTTAGCCCAAAATGGTGTGTTATAGCCCATGATTCCGAGAGTGGTCCTGGGGTCCGAGCGTGGTGTGATTCAAAAATCGGCTGAGCATGCCAGGGAGGTTGGGGATCATGCCAGTGTAGTCCGTTTAATTTATCGTGGCCATTTGGATGGACAAACGGGTGAAATAATGCGAAAAGGGTGTTTTCAGGCAAAATCGATGTGTTATAGCCCAGGGTCTCGTGGGAGGTACCGTGGTCCAGGCATGGTGTGGGCCAAAAATTAGAGGGGGCATGCCAGGGAGGTTGGGGATCATCTCAATCTGGTCTGTTTAACTTATCGTGACCATTTGGGTGGACAAACTGGCGAAATAACGTGAACAGGGCATTTTGGGCCAAATCGACGAGCTATAGCCCACGGTTTTGGGGGTGGTCCCAGGTTCCAGGTGTGGTGTGAGCCTAAAATCAGCGGGGGCATGCCATGGAGGTTGAAGATCGTCCCAGTGTGGTCCGTTTAATTTATCGTGGCCATTTGTGCGGACAAACAGGCGAAACGGGGCAAACGAGGAATTTTTGAGCCAAATCGGTATGCTATATCCCACGGTTTTGGGGTTGGTCCCGGGCTCCGGGCATGTTGTAGGCCAAAAATCGGTGGGGGCGTACCAGGGAGGTTGCGGATCGTCTCAGTGTGGTCCGCTTAAATCATCATGTCCATTTGGGTGGACAAACGGGCAAAACAGCGCGAATGGGGCATTTTCGGACTAAATCGGTGTGCTATAGTCCATGGTTTCAGGGGTTGTCCCAGGTTCCTATCATGGTGTAGACCAAAAATTGGCGGGGGCATGCCAGGGAGGTTGGGGATCATCCCAGTATGGTCCGTTCAATTTATCATGGCCATTTGGCTGGACACACGGGCAAAACAGCGCGAACGGGTTGTTTTTGAGCAAACTCGGTGTGCCATAGACCACGGTTTCAGAGGTGGTCCCGGTGTTCGGGCAATGCGTGGGCCAAAAATTGATGGGGGCGTGCCAGGGAGGTTGGGGATCGTATTAGTGTGGTCCATTCAATTTATCGGGGCCATTTGGGTGGACAAATGGGTGAAACGGTGAAAACGGGGCATTTTTTAGCCAAATCGATTTGCTATAGCCCACAATTTCAATGGTGTTCCCGTGGTCCGGGCGTGGTGTGGGCCGAAAATTGGTAAGGGCATTCCAGGGAGGTAGGGGATCATCCTAGTGTGGTCCGTTTAATTTTTCATGGCCATTTGGGTGGACAAACGGGCAAAACGATGAGAACTAGATATTTTTGGCCTAAATCAGTGTGCTATTGCCCACGATTTTAGGGGTGGTCCCTGGGTTCGGGCATTGTGTGGGCCAAAAATTGACGGGGGTGTTCCAGGGAGGTTGGAGATCCTCCCAGTGTGGTACGTTTAGTTTATCGTGGCTATTTGGGTAGACAAACGGGCAAAACGACGCGAACGGGGCATTTTCAGGCCAAATCGGTGTGTTGTTCCTTACGGTTTCGTGGGTGGTCCCGGGGTCCGGGCGTGTTGTGGGCCAAAAATTATTGGGGGAGTGCCAGGGAGGTTGAGGATCATCCCATTGTGGTCCGTTTAATTTATCGTGGCCATTTGTGTGGAGAAACTGGCGAAACGGCGCGAACAAGGCATTTTCGGGCCAAATCGGTGTGCTATAGCCCACGGTTTTGGGGGTGGTCCCAGGTTCCAGGAGTGGTGCGGGCCAAAAATCAATATGGGTGTGCCAGGGAGGTTGGGGATCATCCCAGTGTGGTCCGTTTAATTTAATATGGCCATTTTGGAGGACAAACAGGAGAAACGGCTCGAACGAGGTATTTTCAGGACAAATCGGTGTGCTATAGCCCATTGTTTCGGGTGTGGTCCCAGGGTCCAGGCCTTGTATGGGTCAAAAATTGGTGGGGGGCGTTCCAGGGAGGTTAGGGATCGTTCCAGTGTGGTCCATTTAATTTATCGTGGGCATTTGGGTGGACAAAAGAGCGAAACGGGGCGAACGGGGCATTTTCGGGCCAAATTGGTGTGCTATAGCCCACGGTTCTGGGGGTGGCCTCGGGGTCCGGGCGTGGTGTGGTTCAAAAATTGGCGAGAACGTGTCAGGGAGGTTGGGGATCGTCCCAGTGTGGTCTGTTTAATTTATCGTGGCCATTTGGGTGGACAAACGGGCAATACGGCGTGAAAGAGGTGTTTTCAAGCCAAATCAATATGCTATAGCCCACAGTCTCGGGGGTGGACCCGGGATCCGGGCATGGTGTGGGTCAAAAATCAGCGGGGGCATGCTTGGGAGATTAGGGATCATCTCAGTGTAGACCGTTTAATTTATTCTGGCCATTTCGGTGGACAAACTAGCGAAACGGCGCGAACGGGGCATTTTCGGGCCAAATCAGTGTGCTATAGTCCATGGTTTTGGGTGTGGTCCAGGGGTTCGGGCGTGGTGTGGGCCAAAAATAAGTGGGGGTGCACCAGGGAGGTTGGGGATCCTCTCAGTGTGGTCCATTTAATTTATCATTAACATTTGGGTGGACAAATGGGCAAATCGGTGCGAACCGGGTATTTTCGGGCCAAATCGGCGTGCTATAGCTCACGGTTTTGGGGGGATGCCCCGGGGTCCGAGCTTGGTGAGGGCCCAAAATCAGCGGAGGTATGCCAGGGAGGTTTGAGATCGTCCTAGTGTGGTCCGTTTAATTTGTTGTGGCCATTTGGGTGGACCAACGGACGAAACAGCACAAACGGGAAATTTTTGGGCCAAATCGGTATGCTATAGCCCACGGTTTCGAGTGTGGTCCCAGGGTTCGGGCATAGTGAGGGGGAAAAATTGGTGGGGGCGTACAAGGGAGGATACAGATCATCTCAGTGTGGTCCGTTTAATTTATCGTGTCCATTTGGGTGGACAAACGGGCAAAACAGCGCGAACGAAGCATTTCGGGCCAAATTATTGTGCTATATTCCACGATTTCAAAGGTGGTCCTGGGGTCCTAGCGTGGTGTGGGCCAAAAATCAGCGGGGGCGTGCCAGGAAGGTTGGGGATCATCCCTGTGTGGTCCGTTTAATTTATCATGGCCATTTGGCTGGACAAACGGGTGAAATGGTGCGAAAGGGGTATTTTCGGGCCAAATTAGTGTGCTATATACTACGGTTTCAGAGGTGGTCCCAGGGTTCGGACATTGCGTGGGCCAAAAATCTGTGGGGGCGTGCTCGGAGGTTGGGGCTCATCCCAGTGTGGTTCGTTTAATTTATTGTGGTCATTTGGCTGGACAAACGGGTGAAATGGTGCGAAAGGGGTATTTTCGGGCCAAATTAGTGTGCTATACACCACGGTTTCAGAGGTCGTCCCGGGGTTCGGACATTGCGTGGGCCAAAAATTGTTGGAGGCGTGCCAGGGAGATTGGGGATCATCCCAGTGTAGTTTGTTTAATTTATCGTGGCCACTTGGGTGGACAAACAGGCAAAACGGCGCAAATGAGGCATTTTCGAGCCAAATCGGTGTGCTATAGCCCACGGTTTAGGGGGCGTTCCCGAGGTCCGAGCGTGGTGTGGGCCAAAAATTGGCGAGGGCGTGCATGGGAGGTTAGGGATCGTCCCAGTGTGGTCCATTTAATTTATCGTGGCCATTTGGTTGGACAAACGGGCAAAACGAGGAGAACGGGGCAATTTTGGGCCAATATAGTGTGCTATTGCCCACAGTTTCGAGGTGGTCCTGGGGTCCGGGTGTGGTGTGGTCCGAAAATTGATGGGGGTGTGCTAGTGAGGTTGGGGATCATTCCAGTGTAGTCCATTTAATTTATCTTTGCTATTTCCGTGGACAAACGGGAGAAACAATGCGAACAGGGCATTTTTGAGCCAAATCGGTGTGCTATAGCCCACGGTTTCGGGGTGGTCCCGGGGTCCGGGCGTAGTATGGGCCTAAATCGATGGGGGCATGCCAGGAAGGTTGGGGATCATCTAAGTGTGGTCCGTTTAGTTTATCGTGGCCATTTGGGTGGACAAACGGTGGTAACGGGGCATTTTCTGGCCAAATCGGTGTGTTGTAGCCCACATTTTCATGGGTGCCCCTGGGGTCCAGGCATGGTTTGGGATGAAATCGGTGGGGTCGTGCCAGGGAGGTTGGGGATCATCCCAGTGTGGTCCGTTTAATTTATCATGGCCATTTGAGTGGACAAACGGGCGAAACGGCACGAACGGGGCATTTTTGGGCCAAATTGGTGAGTTATAGCCCACGGTTTTAGGGGTGGATTGAGCCTAAAATCAGCGGGGGCGTGCCAGGGAATTTGGATACCATCCCAATTTGGTCCGTTTAATTTTTCGTCGCCATTTAGGTAGACAAACGGTCAAAACGGCACGAACGGAGTATTTTTTGACCGAATTAGTGTGCTATAGCCCACGGTTTTAAGGGTGGTCCCAGGGTCCAGGCATAGTGTGCGCCGAAAACTGGCGGGGGCGTGCCAGGGAGGTGAGGGATCGGTCCAGTGTGGTATGTTTGATTTATCGTGGCCATTTAGGCGGATAAATGGGCAAAACAGTGTGAACGGGACATTTTCAAGCCAAATCGGTGTGCTATAGCGCACGGTTTTGGGGGTGGTCCCGGGGTCCTAACGTGGCGTGGGCCAAAAATCGGCGGGGGTATGCCAGGGAGGTTGGGGATCATCCCAGTATGGTCCGTTTAATTTATCATGGCCATTTGGGTGGACAAACGGGCGAAACAATATGAATGGGGGATTTTTGGGCCAAATCGGTGTTTTATTGCCCACGGTTTTGGGGGTGGTCCCTGGGTTCGGGCATTGTCTGGTCCGATAATCAGCGGGGGTGTGCCAAGAAGGTTAGAGATCGTCCCAGTATGGTCCATTTAATTTATCATGGCCATTTGGGTGGATAAACAGGTGAAAAGGCGCAAACGGGGCATTTTCAAGCCAAATTAGTGTGCTATAGCCCTCGATTTCGGGGGTGGTCCCGGGGTCCAGGCGTGGTGCGGGTCAAATATCAGCGAGGGCATGCCAGGGAGGTTGGGGATCGTCCCAAAGTGGTCTGTTTAGTTTATCATGGCCATTTGGGTGGACAAACGGGTGAAACAACGCGAATGGGGCATTTTTGGGCCAAATCGGTGTGCTATTGCCCACGGTTTCAGGGTAGTACCATGGTTCGAGCATTTTGTGGGCCAAAACTCGGCGGGCGTGTTCCAGGGAGGTTGGAAATCTTCCCAGTATGGTCCGTTTAATTTATCGTGGCCATTTGCGTGGACAAACAGTTAAAAAGGCACGAACGAGGCATTTTTTAGCCAATTTGGTGTGCTATAGCCCACGGTTTTTGGGGTGGTCCCGGGGTCCAGGTGTGTTGTGGGCCGAAAATCGGTGGGGGCATGCCAGGGAGGTTGGGGATAATCCCAGTGTGGTCCATTTAATTTATCATGGCCATTTAGGTGGACAAACTGGCGACACAGCACGAACGGGGCATTTTCGAGCCAAATCAGTATGATATAGCCCACATTCTTTAGGGTGGTCCCGGGGTCCAGGCGTGCTGTGGGCCGAAAATTGGTGGGGGCGTGCCAGGGAGGTTGGGGATCGTCCCATTGTGGTCTGTTTAATTTATCGTGGACATTTGGGCGGACAAACGGGTGAAACGGCGCGAATGGGGTATTTTTGGGCCAAATCTGTGTGCTATAGCCCACGGTTTTGGGGGTAGTCCCGGGGTCCGGGCGTGGTGTTGGCCAAAAATCGACAAGGGCGTGCCTTGGAGGTTGGGGATCGTCCCAGTTTGGTTCGTTTAATTTATCGTTGCCATTTGGGTGGACGAACGGGCGAAATAGCACCAACGAGGCATTTTCAGGCCAAATCAATGTGTTATAGCACACGGTTTTGGGGGTGGTCCACGGGTCCGGGTGTGGTGTGGGCTAAAAATCGACAGGGGCATGCCGTGAAAGTTAGGGATCATCCCAGTATGGTCCATTTAATTTATCGTGGCCATTTGGATGGACAAAGGGTCATTTTTGGGCCAAATCGGTGTGTTATAGCCCACGATTCCGGGGGTGGTCCCGGGGTTCGGGCATGGTGTTGGCTGAAAATCTGCGGGGGCATGCTCGGAGGTTGGGGCTCATCCCAGTGTGGTTCATTTAATTTATTGTGGTCATTTGGGTGGACAAACGGGCAAAACGGATCGAACGGGGCATTTTTAGGCGAAATCAATGTGCTATAGCCCACGATTTTGGGGGGTGGTCCCGGGTTTCGGGAGTGGTGTTGTTCGAAAATCGACGGCGGCACGCCAGGGAGTTTGGGGATCATCCTAGTGTAGTCCGTTTAATTTATCGTGGCCATTTGGATGGACAATCGAGCAAAACGGCGCAAATGGGGCATTTTCGAGCCAAATCGGTAAGCTATGGCCCACAGTTTGGGGGTGGTCCCGGGGTACGGGCATGGTGTGGGCCAAAAATCGAAGGGGCCATGCCAAGGAGGTTGGGGATCATCCCAGTATGGTTCGTTTAGTTTATCGTGGCCATTTGGGTGGATAAACGGGAGAAACAGCGCGAGCGAGGCATTTTTGGGCCAAATCGGTGTGCTAGCCCACGGTTTTGTGGGTGGTGCCGAGGTCCGGGCGGCGTGTGGGCCGGAGATCGGCGGGGACATGCCAGGGAGGTTGGGATTATCCCAGTGTAGTCCATTTAATTTTTTGTGACCATTTGGTTGGACAAACGGATGAAACGGCGAACGGGGTATTTTTGGGCCAAATCGGTGTGTTATATCCCTTGATTTTGGGGGTGGTCTCGGGGTTTGGGTGTGGTGTGGGTCAAAAATTGATGGGAGCGTGCCAGGGAGGTTGGGGATCGTCCCAGTGTGGTTCTTTCAATTTATCGTGGTCATTTGGGTTGACAAACGGGCAAAACGACGTGAAAAAAGCATTTTGGGGCCAAATTGGTGTGCTATAGCCGATGGTTTCGGGGGTGGTCCCGGGTTTCGGGCGTTGTGTGGGCCGAAAATTGGCGAGGTCGTGTCAGGGAGGTTAGGGATCATCCCAGTGTGGTCCGTTTAATTTATCGTGGCCATTTGGGTGGAAAAACGTGTGAAATGGCGCGAACTAGGCATTTCTCGATAAAATTCGTGTGCTATAGCCCGCAGTTTTAAGGGTGGAATCGGGGTCCATGTGTTGTGTGGGCCCAAAATCAGCGGGGACATGAAAGGGAGGTTGGGGATCATCCCAGTATGGTCTGTTTAATTTATCGTCACCATTTGGGTGGACAAATAGGAAAAACGATGCGAACGGGGATTTTTCAAGCCAAATCGGTGTGCTATTGCCCACGGTTTCAGGGGTCGTCCCGGGCTCCGGGCGTGGTGTAGGCCGAAAATTGGCGGAGGCATGCCAGGGAGGTTGGGGATCATCGCAGTGTGGTCCATTTAATTTATAGTGGCCAGTTGGGTGGACAAACAGGCGAAACGGAGCGAACGGGGCATTTTCGTGCCAAATCGGTGTGCTATAGCCTACACTTTCGAGGGTGGTCTCGAGTTCCGAGCGTGGTGTTGGCGAAAAATCGGCGGGGGCGTGCCTGGAAGGTTGGAGATCATCCCAGTATGGCCCATTTAATTTATCGTAGTTATTTGGGTGGACTAACTGGCGAAACGGCGCTAACGGGGCTTTTTCGGGCCAAACCGGTGTGCTATATAGCCCATGGTTTTGGGGGTGGTCCCAGGGTCTGAGAGTGGTGTGGGCCCAAAATCTGTGGGGGGTGTTAGGGAGGTTGGGTATCATCCCAGTGTGATCCGTTTAATTTATCGTGGCCATTTGGGTGGACAAACTGGAGAAACAGCATGAACATGGCCTTTTCGAGCCAAATTGGTGCGCTATAGCCCACGGTTATTGGGTGGTCCCAGGGTCCGGGCCTGGTGTGTGTCAAAAATTAGTGGGGGCATGACCAGGAGCTTAGGGATCATCCCAGTGTAGTCCGTTTAATTTATCGTGGACATTTGGCTGGACAAACGAGCAAAACGGTGTGAACGGGGCATTTTCAGGCCCAATCGGGGTGCTATAGCCCACGATTTCAGGGTAGGTCTCGGGTTTCGGGCATGGTGTGGGCAAAATATCGGCGGGGCGTGCCAGGGAGGTTTGGGATCGTCCCAGTATGGTACGTTTAATTTATCATGGCCATTTGGGTGGAGAAACGAGCAAAATAGCGCGAACGAGGCAGTTTTAGGCCAAATCGGTGTGCTATAGCCCACAGTTTTAGGGGTGGTCCCAGGATGCTGGCGTGGTGTGGGCCAAAAATTAGAGGGGGCATGCCAGGGAGGTTGGGGATAATCCCAGTGTGGTTCGTTTAATTTATCATGGCCATTTGGTTGGACAAACGGGGTAAACGACACAAACGGGGCATTTTTGGGCCAAATTGTTGTGCTATTGCCCACGGTTTTGGGGGTGGTCTCGGGGTTTGGGCATTATGTTGGCCTAAAATCGGTGGGGCTATGTCCGGCAGGTTGGAGATCGTCCCAGTGTGGTCCATTTAATTTATCGTGGCCATTTGGGTGGACAATCAGGCGAAAAGTCTCGAACGGGGAATTTTCGAGCCAAATCAGTGTGCTATAGCCCACGATTTCAGGGGTAGTCCTGGGTTCCAGGCGTGGTGTAGGCCGAAAATAGGCGGGGGAATGCCAGGGAGGTTTGGGATCACCCCAGTTTGGTCCGTTTAAATTATCGTGGCCATTTGGGTGGACAAACGCGCAAACCAGCGCGAACGGGGCATTTTCGGGCCAAATCGGTGTGCTATAGCCCACGGTTTTATGGTGGTCCCGAGGTCCGAGATTGGTGTGGGCCGAAAATCAGCGAGGGTATGCCAGGGAGGTTTTGGATCATCCCAATGTGATCCGTTTAATTTATCGTGGCTATTTAGGTAGACAAATAGGCGAAACGGCGCCAACGGGGCATTTTCGGGCTAAATCGGTGTTCTATAGCCTATGGTTTTGGGGGTGGTCTAGGTGTCCGGGCGTGGTGTGGGCCGAAAATCGATAGGGGCGTGCCAAGGAAGTTAGGAATCATCCCAGTGTGGTCCGTTTAATTTATCATTGCCATTTGGGTGGAAAACGGGCGAAATGGTGCGAATGGATCATTTTTGGGCCAAATCGGTGTGCTATAGCCCACGGTTCCGGGGGTGGTCCCGGGGTTCGAGCATGGTGTTGGTCAAAAATCTTTGGGGGCGTGCCAGGGATGTTGGGGATCATCCCAGTGTGGTCCATTTAATTTATCATGGCTCATTGCGTGGACAAACGAGCGAAACAGTGCAATCGAGGCATTTTTGGGATAAAACGGTGTGCTATAGCCCACTGTTCCTGGGGTGATCTCGAGGTTCGGGCGTGGTGTGGGCCAAAAATTGGCGAGGGCGTGCCAGGGAGGTTTGAGATCATCCCAGTGTGGTCCGTTTAATTTATCGTGGCCATTTGCGTAGACAAATGGGCGAAACAGCACGAACGGTTCATTTTTAGGCTAAATCGATGTGTTATAGCCCACGATTTTGGGGGTGGTCCCAGGGTCCGGGCGTGGTGTTGGTCGAAAATCAATGAGGGCACGCCAGGGAGTTTGGGGAACGTCCCAGTATGGTCCGTTTGATTTATTGTGGCCATTTGGGTGTACAAACGAGCAAAATGGTGCGAACAGGGCATTTTTGGTCCAAATTGGTGTCTTATAGCTCACGATTTTTGGGGTGGTCCCAAGGTCCGGGCGTGGCCATTTGGGAATACAAACGAGCAAAATGGCTCGA
This sequence comes from Capsicum baccatum var. pendulum, assembly GCA_030864225.1. Classification (NCBI taxonomy): domain Eukaryota; kingdom Viridiplantae; phylum Streptophyta; class Magnoliopsida; order Solanales; family Solanaceae; genus Capsicum; species Capsicum baccatum. The sequence continues at coordinate 269,891,558 of CM061561.1, read as the reverse complement.
ATGGGGCATTTTTAGGTCAAATCAGTGTGCTATAGCCCACGGTTTTGGGGCCGAGCCTAGGGTTCGGGCGTGCTGTCGGCCAAAAATTAACCGGGGAGTGTCACGAGGGTTGGGGATCATCCCAGTGTGGTCTGTTTAACTTTTTGTGGCCATTTGGGTGGACAAACGGGCGAAACGACGTGAACGAGGCATTTTCGAGCCAAATCGGTGGGTTGTGCCTACGTTTTCGAGGGCAGGCCCGGGGTCCAGGAGTGTTGTGGGTTGAAAATCAATCGGGCATGTCAGGGAGGATGGGGATCATCCCAGTGTAGATAGTTTAAATTTTTGTGGCCATTTGGATGGACAAATGGGCAAAACAGCATGAACAAGGTATTTTTGGGCCAAATTGATTTGCTATAGCTCACGATTTTGGGGGCGGGCTCGGTGTCCGGACATATTGTGGGCCAAAAATTGATAGGGGCATGCCAGAGAGATTGGGGATCGTCTCAGTGTGGTCCGTTTAAATTTTTGTGGCTGTTTGGGTGGACAAACGGGCGAAACAGCGCGAACGGGGCATTTTCGGGTCAAATTGGTATGTTATAGCCCACGGTTTTGGGAGCGGGCTCGGGGCGTGTTGTGGGACAAAAATCGATCGGGGCATGCCAGGGAGGTTGGGTATTATCCCAGTGTGATTTGTTTAAATTTTTGTGGCCATTTGTGTGGACAAAAAGAAGAAACGACACGTACGGGACATTTTTTAGCCAAATCAATGTGCTGTAGCCCACAGTTTTGGGATTGGGCTCGGGGTCCGGGCGTACTGTGGGCTAAAAATTGACTTAGGTATGCCAGTGAGGTTGGGGATCATCCCAGTATGGATCGTTTAAATTTTCGTGTCCGTTTGGGTGGACAAACGAGTGAAACGGCACAAACGGGGCAATTTAGGGCAAAATCGATATGCTATAACCTATGATTTTCAAGGCGAGCTCGAGGTCTGGGCATTCTGTGGTCTGAAAATCAATCGAGGCGGTGCCAAGGAGGTTGAGAATCATCCCAGTATGGTCTGTTTAAATTTTCGTGGCCATTTGAGTTGACAAACAAGCGAAATGGAGCTAACGGGGCATTTTTGGGCCAAATCAGTGTGCTATAGCCCACGATTTTGGGTGCAGGCCCAGATTCTGGGCGTGCTGTGGGCCAAAAATCGATCGGGGCATGCCAGGGAGGTTGGTTATTATCCCAGTATGGTCCGTTTAAATTTTCGTGGCCATTTGGGAAGACAAACGAGCAAAACGGCTCGAATGGGGCATTTTTGGGCCAAATCAGTGTGCTATAGCCCACGGTTTTGGGGCCGAGCCTAGGGTTCGGGCGTGCTGTCGGCCGAAAATTAACCGGGGAGTGTCACGAGGGTTGGGGATCATCCCAGTGTGGTCTGTTTAAATTTTTGTGGCCATTTGGGTGGACAAACGGGCGAAACGACGTGAACGAGGCATTTTCGAGCCAAATCGGTGGGCTGTGCCTACGTTTTTGAGGGCAGGCCCAGGGTCCAGGAGTGTTGTGGGTTGAAAATCAATCGGGCATGTCAGGGAGGATGGGTATCATCCCAGTGTAGATAGTTTAAATTTTTGTGGCCATTTGGATGGACAAATGGGCAAAACAGCATGAACGAGGCATTTTTGGGCCAAATCGATTTGCTATAGCTCACGATTTTGGGGGCGGGCTCGGTGTCCGGACATATTGTGGGCCAAAAATTGATAGGGGCATGCCAGAGAGGTTGGGATCGTCCCAGTGTGGTCCGTTTAAATTTTTGTGGTTGTTTGGGTGGATAAACGGGCGAAACAGCGCGAACGGGGCATTTTCGGGTCAAATTGGTATGTTATAGCCCACGGTTTTGGGAGTGGGCTCGGGGCGTGTTGTGGGACAAAAATCGATCGGGGCATGCTAGGGAGGTTGGGGATTATCCCAGTGTGATCTGTTTAAATTTTTGTGGCCATTTGTGTGGACAAAAAGAAGAAACGACACGTACGGGACATTTTTGAGCCAAATCGATGTGTTGTAACCCACAGTTTTGAGGTTGGGCTCGGGGTTCGGGCGTGCTGTGGGCCAAAAATTGACTTAGGTATGCCAGTGAGGTTGGGGATCATCCCAGTATGGATCGTTTAAATTTTCGTGTCCGTTTGGGTGGACAAACGAGTGAAACGGCACAAACGGGGCAATTTAGGGCAAAATCGATATGCTATAACCTATGATTTTCAAGGCGAGCTCGAGGTCTGGGCATTCTGTGGGCTGAAAATCAATCGAGGCGGTGCCAAGGAGGTTGAGAATCATCCCAGTATGGTCCGTTTAAATTTTCGTGGCCATTTGAGTTGACAAACAAGCGAAATGGCGCTAACGGGGCATTTTTGGGCCAAATCAGTGTGCTATAGCCCAAGGTTTTGGGTGCAGGCCCAGATTCTGGGCGTGCTGTGGGCCGAAAATCGATCGGGGCATGCCAGGGAGGTTGGTTATTATCCTAGTGTGGTCCGTTTAAATTTTCGTGGCCATTTGGGAAGACAAACGAGCAAAACGGCTCGAATGGGGCATTTTTGGGCCAAATCAGTGTGCTATAGCCCACGGTTTTGGGGCCGAGCCTAGGGTTCGGGCGTGCTGTCGGCCAAAAATTAACCGGGGAGTGTCAGGAGGGTTGGGGATCATCCCAGTGTGGTCTGTTTAAATTTTTGTGGCCATTTGGGTGGACAAACGGGCGAAACGACGTGAATAAGGCATTTTCGAGCCAAATCGGTGGGCTGTGCCTACGTTTTCAAGGGCAGGCCCGGGGTCCAGGAGTGTTGTGTGTTGAAAATCAATCGGGCATGTCAGGGAGGATGGGGATCATCCCAGTGTAGGTAGTTTAAATTTTTGTGGCCATTTGGATGGACAAATGGGCAAAACAACATGAACGAGGCATTTTTGGGCCAAATCGATTTGCTATAGCTCACGATTTTGGGGGCGGGCTCGGTGTCCGGACATATTGTGGGCCAAAAATTGATAGGGGCATGCCAGAGAGGTTGGGGATCGTCCCAGTGTGGTCCGTTTAAATTTTTGTGGCTGTTTGGGTGGATAAACGGGCGAAACAGCGCGAACGGGGCATTTTCGGGTCAAATTGGTATGTTATAGCCCACGGTTTTGGGAGTGGGCTCGGGGCGTGTTGTGGGACAAAAATCGATCGGGGCATTCTAGGGAGGTTGGGGATTATCCCAGTGTGATCTGTTTAAATTTTTGTGGCCATTTGTGTGGACAAAAAGAAGAAACGACACGTACGGGACATTTTTGAGCCAAATCGATGTGTTGTAGCCCACAGTTTTGGGGTTGGGCTCGGGGTCCGGGCGTGCTGTGGGCCAAAAATTGACTTAGGTATGCCAGTGAGGTTGGGGATCATCCCAGTATGGATCGTTTAAATTTTCGTGTCCGTTTGGGTGGACAAACGAGTGAAACGGCATAAACGGGGCAATTTAGGGCAAAATCGATATGCTATAACCTATGATTTTCAAGGCGAGCTCGAGGTCTGGGCATTCTGTGGGCTGAAAATCAATCGAGGCGGTGCCAAGGAGGTTGAGAATCATCCCAGTATGGTCCGTTTAAATTTTTGTGGCCATTTGAGTTGACAAACAAGCGAAATGGCGCTAACGGGGCATTTTTGGGCCAAATCAGTGTGCTATAGCCCAAGGTTTTGGGTGCAGGCCCAGATTCTGGGCGTGCTGTGGGCCGAAAATCGATCGGGGCATGCCAGGGAGGTTGGTTATTATCCTAGTGTGGTCCGTTTAAATTTTCGTGGCCATTTGGGAAGACAAACGAGCAAAACGGCTCGAATGGGGCATTTTTGGGCCAAATCAGTGTGCTATAGCCCACGGTTTTGGGGCCGAGCCTAGGGTTCGGGCGTGCTGTCGGCCAAAAATTAACCGGGGAGTGTCAGGAGGGTTGGGGATCATCCCAGTGTGGTCTTTTTAAATTTTTGTGGCCATTTGGGTGGACAAACGGGCGAAACGACGTGAATAAGGCATTTTCGAGCCAAATCGGTGGGCTGTGCCTACGTTTTCGAGGGCAGTCCCGGGGTCCAGGAGTGTTGTGGGTTGAAAATCAATCGGGCATGTCAGGGAGGATGGGGATCATCCCAGTGTAGGTAGTTTAAATTTTTGTGGCCATTTGGATGGACAAATGGGCAAAACAACATGAACGAGGCATTTTTGGGCCAAATCGATTTGCTATAGCTCACGATTTTGGGGGCGGGCTCGGTGTCCGGACATATTGTGGGCCAAAAATTGATAGGGGCATGCCAGAGAGGTTGGGGATCGTCCCAGTGTGGTCCGTTTAAATTTTTGTGGCTGTTTGGGTGGATAAACGGGCGAAACAGCGCGAACGGGGCATTTTCGGGTCAAATTGGTATGTTATAGCCCACGGTTTTGGGAGTGGGCTCGGGGCGTGTTGTGGGACAAAAATCGATCGGGGCATTCTAGGGAGGTTGGGGATTATCCCAGTGTGATCTGTTTAAATTTTTGTGGCCATTTGTGTGGACAAAAAGAAGAAACGACACGTACGGGACATTTTTGAGCCAAATCGATGTGTTGTAGCCCACAGTTTTGGGGTTGGGCTCGGGGTCCGGGCGTGCTGTGGGCCAAAAATTGACTTAGGTATGCCAGTGAGGTTGGGGATCATCCCAGTATGGATCGTTTAAATTTTCGTGTCCGTTTGGGTGGACAAACGAGTGAAACGGCACAAACGGGGCAATTTAGGGAAAAATCGATATGCTATAACCTATGATTTTCAAGGCGAGCTCGAGGTCTGGGCATTCTGTGGGCTGAAAATCAATCGAGGCGGTGTCAAGGAGGTTGAGAATCATCCAAGTATGGTCCGTTTAAATTTTCGTGGCCATTTGAGTTGACAAACAAGCGAAATGGCGCTAACGGGGCATTTTTGGGCCAAATCAGTGTGCTATAGCCCACGGTTTTGGGTGCAGGCCCAGATTCTGGGCGTGCTGTGGGCCAAAAATCGATCGGGGCATGCCAGGGAGGTTGGTTATTATCCCAGTGTGGTCCGTTTAAATTTTTGTGGCCATTTGGGAAGACAAACGAGCAAAACGGCTCGAATGGGGCATTTTTGGGCCAAATCAGTGTGCTATAGCCCACGGTTTTGGGGCCGAGCCTAGGGTTCGGGCGTGCTGTCGGCCAAAAATTAACCGGGGAGTGTCAGGAGGGTTGGGGATCATCCCAGTGTGGTCTGTTTAAATTTTTGTGGCCATTTGGGTGGACAAACGGGCGAAACGACGTGAACGAGGCATTTTCGAGCCAAATCGGTGGGCTGTGCCTACGTTTTCGAGGGCAGGCCCGGGGTCCAGGAGTGTTGTGGGTTGAAAATCAATCGGGCATGTCAGGGAGGATGGGGATCATCCCAGTGTAGGTAGTTTAAATTTTTGTGGCCATTTGGATGGACAAATGGGCAAAACAGCATGAACGAGGCATTTTTGGGCCAAATCGATTTGCTATAGCTCACAATTTTGGGGGCGGGCTCGGTGTCCGGACATATTGTGGGCCAAAAATTGATAGGGGCATGCCAGAGAGGTTGGGGATCGTCCCAATGTGGTCCGTTTAAATTTTTGTGGCTGTTTGGGTGGATAACCGGGCGAAACAGCGCGAACGGGGCATTTTCGGGTCAAATTGGTATGTTATAGCCCACGGTTTTGGGAGTGGGCTCGGGGCGTGTTGTGGGACAAAAATCGATCGGGGCATGCCAGGGAGGTTGGGGATTATCCCAGTGTGATCTGTTTAAATTTTTATGGCCATTTGTGTGGACAAAAAGAAGAAACGACACGTACGGGACATTTTTGAGCCAAATCGATGTGTTGTAGCCCACAGTTTTGGGGTTGGGCTCGGGGTCCGGGCGTGCTGTGGGCCAAAAATTGACTTAGGTATGCCAGTGAGGTTGGGGATCATCCCAGTATGGATCGTTTAAATTTTCGTGTCCATTTGGATGGACAAACGAGTGAAACGGCACAAACGGGGCAATTTAGGGCAAAATCGATATGCTATAACCTATGATTTTCAAGGCGAGCTCGAGGTCTGGGCATTCTGTGGTCTGAAAATCAATCGAGGCGGTGCCAAGGAGGTTGAGAATCATCCCAGTATGGTCCGTTTAAATTTTCGTGGCCATTTGAGTTGACAAACAAGCGAAATGGCGCTAACGGGGCATTTTTGGGCCAAATCAGTGTGCTATAGCCCACGGTTTTGGGTGCAGGCCCAGATTCTGGGCGTGCTGTGGGCCGAAAATCGATCGGGGCATGCCAGGGAGGTTGGTTATTATCCCAGTGTGGTCCGTTTAAATTTTCGTGGCCATTTGGGAAGACAAACGAGCAAAACGGCTCGAATGGGGCATTTTTGGGCCAAATCAGTGTGCTATAGCCCACGGTTTTGGGGCCGAGCCTAGGGTTCGGACATGCTGTCGGCCAAAAATTAACCGGGGAGTGTCAGGAGGATTGGAGATCATCCCAGTATGGTCTGTTTAAATTTTTGTGGCCATTTGGGTGGACAAACGGGCGAAACGACGTGAACGAGGCATTTTCGAGCCAAATCGGTGGGCTGTGCCTACGTTTTCGAGGGCAGGCCCGGGGTCCAGGAGTGTTGTGGGTTGAAAATCAATCGGGCATGTCAGGGAGGATGGGGATCATCCCAGTGTAGGTAGTTTAAATTTTTGTGGCCATTTGGATGGACAAATGGGCAAAACAGCATGAACGAGGCATTTTTGGGCCAAATCGATTTGCTATAGCTCACAATTTTGGGGGCGGGCTCGGTGTCCGGACATATTGTGGGCCAAAAATTGATAGGGGCATGCCAGAGAGGTTGGGGATCGTCCCAATGTGGTCCGTTTAAATTTTTGTGGCTGTTTGGGTGGATAACCGGGCGAAACAGCGCGAACGGGGCATTTTCGGGTCAAATTGGTATGTTATAGCCCACGGTTTTGGGAGTGGGCTCGGGGCGTGTTGTGGGACAAAAATCGATCGGGGCATGCCAGGGAGGTTGGGGATTATCCCAGTGTGATCTGTTTAAATTTTTATGGCCATTTGTGTGGACAAAAAGAAGAAACGACACGTACGGGACATTTTTGAGCCAAATCGATGTGTTGTAGCCCACAGTTTTGGGGTTGGGCTCGGGGTCCGGGCGTGCTGTGGGCCAAAAATTGACTTAGGTATGCCAGTGAGGTTGGGGATCATCCCAGTATGGATCGTTTAAATTTTCGTGTCCATTTGGATGGACAAACGAGTGAAACGGCACAAACGGGGCAATTTAGGGCAAAATCGATATGCTATAACCTATGATTTTCAAGGCGAGCTCGAGGTCTGGGCATTCTGTGGTCTGAAAATCAATCGAGGCGGTGCCAAGGAGGTTGAGAATCATCCCAGTATGGTCCGTTTAAATTTTCGTGGCCATTTGAGTTGACAAACAAGCGAAATGGCGCTAACGGGGCATTTTTGGGCCAAATCAGTGTGCTATAGCCCACGGTTTTGGGTGCAGGCCCAGATTCTGGGCGTGCTGTGGGCCGAAAATCGATCGGGGCATGCCAGGGAGGTTGGTTATTATCCCAGTGTGGTCCGTTTAAATTTTCGTGGCCATTTGGGAAGACAAACGAGCAAAACGGCTCGAATGGGGCATTTTTGGGCCAAATCAGTGTGCTATAGCCCACGGTTTTGGGGCCGAGCCTAGGGTTCGGACATGCTGTCGGCCAAAAATTAACCGGGGAGTGTCAGGAGGATTGGAGATCATCCCAGTATGGTCTGTTTAAATTTTTGTGGCCATTTGGGTGGACAAACGGGCGAAACGACGTGAACGAGGCATTTTCGAGCCAAATCGGTGGGCTGTGCCTACGTTTTCGAGGGCAGGCCCGGGGTCCAGGAGTGTTGTGGGTTGAAAATCAATCGGGCATGTCAGGGAGGATGGGGATTATCCCAGTGTAGATAGTTTAAATTTTTGTGGCCATTTGGATGGACAAATGGGCAAAACAGCATGAACGAGGCATTTTCGGGCCAAATCGATTTGCTATAGCTCACGATTTTGGGGGCGGGCTCGGTGTCCAGACATATTGTGGGCCAAAAATTGATCGGGGCATGCAAGGGGGGTTGAGGATCATACCAATGTGGTCCGTTTAAAATTTTGTGGCCATTTGGGTGGACAAATGGGCGAAACAGCGCGAATGGGGCATTTTCGGGTCAAATTGGTATGTTATAGCCCACGATTTTGGGAGCGGGCTCGAGGCGTGTTGTGGGACAAAAATCGACCGGGGCATGCCAGGGAGGTTGGGGATTATCCCAGTGTGATCTGTTTAAATTTTTGTGGCCATTTGTGTGGACAAACAGAAGAAACGACACATACGGGGCATTTTTGAGATCGATGTGCTGTAGCCCACATTTTTGGGGATGGGCTCGGGGTTCGGGCGTGTTGTGGGCCAAAAATTGACCTAGGTATGCCAGTGAGGTTGGGGATCATCCCAGTATGGATCGTTTAAATTTTTTTGTCCATTTGGGTGGACAAACGAGTGAAACGGTGCAAACGGGGCAATTTCGGGCCAAATCGATATGCTATAACCTACGATTTTGAGGGCGATCTCGAGGTCCGGGTATTCTGTGCACCAAAAATCAATCGAGGCGGAGCCAAGGAGGTTAAGAATCATCCCAGTGTGGTCCGTTTAAATTTTCGTGGCCATTTGGGTGATCAAACAAGCGAAATGGCTCAAATGAGGCATTTTCAGGCCAAATCAGTGTGCTATAGCCCATGATTTTGGGGAAGGGCACGATATCCGAGAGTGTTGTGGGCTGAAATCAATCGAGGCTTGCTAGGGAGGTTGGGGATCATCACAGTGTAGTCCGTTTAAATTTCTGTGGCCATTTGGGTTGACAAACGGGCAAAATGGCGCGAACGGGGCATTTTTTAGCCAAATCGGTGTGCTATAGCCCACGGTTTCAGGGGCGGGCCTGGGGTTCGGGCGTGCTGTGTGCCAAAAATCGATCGGGGCGTGCCAGGGAGGTTGGAGATCGTCCCAGTGTGGACCATTTAAATTTCCGTGGCCATTTGGGTGGACAAACGAGCGAAACATTGTGAACTGAGCATTTTTGGGCTAAATCATTGTGCTAGTGCCCACGAATTCAGGGGCGGGCTCGGGGTCCGAGAGTGTTGTGGCTCGAAAAGCAACCGGGGTGTGCTAAGGAGGTTAGGGATCGTCCCACTGTGTTTCGTTTAAATTTTTGTGGTCATTTGTGTGGACAAACGAGCAAAAAGGCACTAACGGGGCATTTTTAATCCAAATCAGTGTGCTATAGCCCACGATTTTGGGGGCAAACGCGCGGTACGGGGGTGCTGTGGGTCAAAAATTGATCGGGGCGTGTCAAATGATTGGGGATCGTCCCACTGTGGTCCATTTAAATTTTTGTGAACATTTAGGTGGACAAACGGGCGAAATGGCGCAAACGGGGCGTTTTAGGGACAAATCAGTGTGCTAGCCCACGGTTTGGGGGGCGAACTCGGGATCCGAGCGTGCTGTAAGCCAAAAACTGATCGGGGTGTGCCAGGGAGGTTGGGGATCGTCCCACTATGGGTCATTAAAATTTATGTGGCTATTTGGGTGAAATAACGGGCGAAACGACGCAAACGAAGCATTTTTGGGCCAAATCGATGTGCTATAGCCCACGGTTTTCGGGTCGGGCTCGGGGTCCGTGCATTCTATGGGACAAAATTGATCGGGGCATGCCAGGGGATTAGGGATCGTCCCACTGTTGTCCGTTTAAATTTTCGTGGCCATTTGGGTGGACAAATGTGCGAAAAGGCTCAAATAGGGCATTTTTGGGCCAAATAAGTGTGTTATAGCACATGGTTTTGGGGGCGGGCCCGATTTCTAGGCGTGTTGTTGGCCAAAAATCGATCGGGGCGTGCCAGTGAGGTTGCAGATCATTCCAGTGTGGTCCATTTAAATTTCTGTGGCCATTTAGGTGGACAAACATGCGTAACGGCGCGAACGGGGTGTTTTCGGGCCAAATTGATGTGCTAGCCCACGGTTTCGTGGGTGAGCCTGCGGTCCGAGCGTGCTGTGGGCCAAAAATCGACCGGGGCGTGCCAGTGAGGTTGGAGATCGTCCCTGTGTGGTCCATTTAAATTCTCGTGGCCATTTGGGTAGACAAACAGGCGAAATGGCGCGAACTGGACGTTTTTGGGTCAAATCGGTGTGCTATAGCCCACGATTTTAGGGGCGAGCCCAGGGTCCGGGTGTGATGTAAGCCAAAAATTGACCGGGGCATGCCAGGGAGGTTGAGGATCGTCCCAGCGTAGACCGTTTAAATTTTTGTGGCCATTTGGATGGACAAACGAGCGAAATGGTGCGAACGGGGTGTTTTTAGGCCAAATCAGTGTGCTATAGCCCACGATTTCGGGGGCAAGCCCGGGTCCGAGCGTGTTGTGGGTCGAAAATCGACCAAGGTGTGCCAGGGAGGTTGGGGATCGTCCCTGTGTGGTCCGTTTAAATTTTCGTGGCCATTTGAATAGACAAATGGGCGAAACGGCACGAACGGGGCATTTTCAAGCCAAATTAGTGTGCTATAGCCCACGATTTCGGGGGTGAGCCAAGGATCCGGGTGTGCTGTTAGCCAAAAATCAACCAGGGCATGCCAGAGAGGTTGGGGATCGTCTTAGTGTGGACCGTTTAAATTTTTGTGGCCATTTGGGTGGACAAACGGGCGAAACAGCGCGAACGGGGGATTTTCGAGCCAAATCGATGTGCTATAGCCCACGATTTCCGAGGCGAGCCTGGGGTTCGAGCATGCTGTGGGCCGAAAATCGACCAGGGAGTGCCAGGGAGGTTGGGAATCGTCCTGGTGTGGACCGTTTAAATTTTTGTAGCCATTTAGGTAGACAAACAAGCGAAATAGCGCGAACGGCGCATTTTCAGGCCAAATCTGTGTGCTATAGCCTACGATTTTGGGGGCGAGCCTGGGTCCCGAGCATGTGCTGTGGGCCAAAAATTAACTAGGGCTTGCCAGGGAGGTTGGGGATCATCCCAGTATGGTCCAATTAAATTTTCATGGCCATTTGGGTTGACAAACGGACGAAACGATGCGAACGGGACATTTTCGGACCAAATTAGTGTGCTATATAGCCCATGATTTTGGGGGTGGGCCTGAGGTACGACGTGCTGTGGGCTGAAAATCGATCGGGGCGCGCCAGGGAGGTTGAAGATCATCCCAGTGTGGTCCGTTTAAATTTTCGTGGCCATTTGGGTGGACAAACGGGCGAAACGGTGCGAACGGGACATTTTCGGACCAAATCGGTGTGCTATAGCCCGCGATTTCGAGGGCGAACCCAGGGTCCAGGCATGTTGTAGGCTAAAAATCGATCGGGGCGTGCTTGGGAGGTTGGGGATTTGACCCACAGCATACCCAGACCCCGAGCCCACCCCTGGAACGATGGGTTATATCACATCGATTTGGCACGAAAACACCCTGTTCGCACCGTTTCGCCCGTTTGTCCACCCAAATGGCCACTAATTTTGAAACGGACTACACTGGAATGATCCCCACCCTCCCTGACATGTTTGGCCCACAGCACGCCGGGACCCCGAGCCCACTAACAGCGCACACGCAAGTATATGTGGTGTTATCAAGTAGTTAAGTGGCTTCAAGAAAGTCTAAGTATCGATCTCTCAGGGACTTGTGTTCGCCAACTATCAAATTCTAGTTTAACCAATTAAGGAGAGTAGCAAATAGAGTTTTAGAGTTGTAAATTAAAAATAAACTAAACTAATGCGAAAAAGTAAATGACTTTGAACAATCAAAGGATAGAGACCCAGGGTTAAGGCTTACGAACAACTACACTATTGAACTTCATTCGTCAGTTTGCTTATCTTGGTTGCTGACTCGTAGAGTTAATTGCATGATAATGATCTCACCACCTCTAATCGTTTACCTAATATGGATACTACAACTAAATCATCGAGCAGAGATGTAATAATCCATTTAAGTGCTTAGAGCTATCATCCTACATTTGAATTAAGCAAGGCTTCTAGGTACATCTCTGTCCTAAATGCTAATTCGAAATCCTTATTTTATAAAAGACTACGAACCTTATCTTGCTTGTCCCCATGTTCTATCTTTCTATTCCCCCTCCCGAGATCACAAGGTTGACAATAAATATATTCTAAGGGTAGCTAATCCTAAGAATAGTTAAAACAAGGATAAACAAACAACCATAATGATAAGCAAATCAACAAACTTAATTCAAAACGAAAGTATTCATGATCTTGATTTTATCTCCAAAAAGGGAATTTAGCCTTAAATGAAAATATTCATCATCCAATCCCTTGGATTGATGATACAAATCATAAAGAAACTAAATTAAAAAATGATAAAACCTAAAAAGAAGTTGTCGATCTTGAAACACCCTAGGATTTCGGTTTTGAATGCATGAGTAATCATTATTAGTTTGGTGTTATTATGAATTTATTTCTGCAATTTGGTAGGAGTATTAGATATAATCTATGTGACAACTATCATAAAATGGTGTATAGTATTTTTCGATAGAACGATTTACGTCATGTAACAATTTTATAAATTGCTAATCGCGTATACAATATAGGAGAGGAAGCAGCACAAGGATAACTCAAACAAGGAAAAGGCAAACCAACAAGCATATAAACGCTACTCTTCCACGTCTACAACATGCAAAGTGTTGTCCCACAAAGTGGGTCTGGAGAGGGTAGAGTGCATGTAGACCTTTACCTTTAACTCAAGAAAGTTAGAAATGTTGCATATAAACCCTTGATCAAGACAAAAACGGTCTAGAAAAAGATGATACAAGTACAAGAGACATAGTAGTAACATCAAAATCAGATAGTAGCAAAGCAATACTATCACAATTAAACTACAACAACATACCAAGTGCATTCCCACAGTAGGGTCAGGGGAGGGTAAAATATACGCAGTCCATACAACTACCTCCGAAGAGATGGAGAGGTTGTTTCCGATAGTCCCCCGGCTCAGTACAAAAGATAGTAAACAAAGGCATAATAAAACATGAAACAAGATGAAATAACATAAATAACTACCACAATCAAACTAGAAACTAAAAAATGGAAGTTGAGCTAAAATTAAGTAGCCCCATCTGTAAGAGACTAGGAAGTTCTGGAAAATCAAAGATAAAAGAGAAATTAATCTGCTTGTTTGGGTTAAAGACCAGAAAGCAAAGGGAAATGAATTTGTACTAGGTACTGTTTAATGGATTTAACAAACACCAACAAACCAAGTATAGTCCTACGAGTGGGGTTCGGGTCTGGGGATGGTACGATGTACGAGGACCTTACCCCTACCTTGTCAGGTAAAAAGAGGTTGCTTCCAAAAGACTCTCGGACATGAATAAATTCTCTTGATTCTTATGGAAGTGAACGAGGTTATGTCAGCTTTTCCCAACTTAACATAAATTTGACAGGCAAGAGGAGGTAAAGAACTTTATTTACCTTCATCAAGGTGGACAACACGAGCTGACAGGAAGCGTACATGCATCCCATTTGGCAAGTGCAAATGTAAATAATCACAAACAAAAGAACGACAAAAGAAGAAATAACTAAACCCGACGAAACTAATCTCTGCATAATATTTCTAAGACCTGCATAACTCTCTTACTAGCAATCAAACAACCCCGAGTAAACATTACTCCTCTCAACAAGAAACAAGATTTTCGGCAATAAATATCAGCCACGAGGGGATGTTCTTCCAGATTGAAACTCAAGAAAAGACATGAACAATGAACCAATAGTGACTTTTCAATGTAGCTTATGTATTTTTGTAAAGTACTGCTGTTAAATCATCTAAACAGCACTTGACCGTCCATAAGCACAATATAACATTTTCACAAAAAAACTAAACTTCATTCACCCTCCCTAAAAATCAATCAATTAGTCAAATTTCAATCTTGGATTAACCGGGATAACTAAATAAAGATAACAAGAGTGTAATCCCACAAGTGGAGTTTGTTTCAGATAGTTACATAAAGTAGAAGGTTGTTTCGATAGTCCCTCCACTTAAGTAAAGCATATATTAACTAAATAAAGATCAGACTAACAGATTCAGGTGGCGCTCTATGAAGCTCTAGAAACTGCAAAAACAGCTATTATTAAGTTAAAAAACAAACTGTTTTGGAGCCTAACTGGAACTTTAAGTTCTCTAGAAGATCCCACAAATCTCTTGAATGAAAAACAAATCAAGAAAACAATTAAAGTTAGTCACTTTTTGAAAATCTCAAGTCCCCATATTTCTAAACCTTTCAACAAAGTTAAAAACTCCAATAACAAACATGTTTCAATCTAACATTAGAAACATGTTCTCAATACAGATTAGCAAATAAATATCCAATTCACTAGCTTATTCTGTCTTCTCTCTTTTTCTATTGGTTTAAACAGGAGTATCATGAGTAGAATCTAAGTTGCTCGGACTCTCCAAAATGTTGCCGCACCCGTGTCGCATCCTTCAAAAATACACTCTTTTTTGGAAGATACGACACACATCTGTCAACAGTTTTGAAGAGTCCAAGCAACAGAGTAGAATCTTCCTCCCTTGCATATCACTCTCTACAAAATTCACGATTAGAAGAGTAACTACCCATATTGTTGTCAATGAAAACTTTTAATTGAGTTTAATCATTAACCAATAGATGCCGTTACACATAATTTTTCTTCTTAATTTCTCACCCTACTTTCCTACATCTAGCTAGCAAATTCACTACTGCAAGCTGATTTTCTCATTATCAGCTTAGTTCCTTGTATAATTATCTGTACATAAGTTCCCATCTCAAGGAAACCAAGAATTGCCTGCTCAAACTCAACCAAAATTACAAAGCTTCTTATAATGTCCCTATAGTCATCCTCTTCTTACAGAGGTCATATATCCTTTGTTTCAACAACAACAACAACAATAAGTGGGGTCTGGGAGGGTAGAGTGTACACAGACCTTACCCTAGTGGCGGAGCCAAGATTTTCACTAAGGATTCAGAAGTAACCATACGAACTAACCGAAGGAGGTTCAACATATACTATATATACATAAAAACTAATTTTAACATATACAAATAGCATAATTTTCCGTCAAAGGGGGTTCAAAACCCCCTAGCCAAAGGGTAGCTTCACCCCTGCCTTACCACTTCCTTGAAAGGTAGAGGATGTTTCCAATAGACGCTCGGTTCAAGGAAAGTTGAGGCTTTTATCATGTCAGCACCAGAAAGGGGCATAAACATAAAAGATACATCCCAATCATTAAAAGGATACTTAGATATACCAGTTTTCAATCACAGGATCAATCAAAGGAAATAAAAAGAAAAGTATAAGCGCATTTAACACGGTGGTCATACAACAACATAGTAATTCAAAGACCAACTTTTCTTGAACAAATTTCTTCAAAGGAACGAACTTTAGTGTCAAACGAAAGGCTACCAAAAATCCTAAGCAGAACAAATGTGAAGTCCCAGATGTGATCTAAAAAATCTCCAATAACACAATAAGCTTTTTCGAAAAATAGTTAACGAACAAGCACCAGTCAACTTGAAGTTTACTAAGAAGACATAACTTTCACCCTTTTCAGTCGCTTCATGGCAGGGGAAACAGTCCTTAGTATCTTGCGGACTTTCTTTTTCTGTTTCATCTTCTTCGTGGAGGGAAGCATCTCTCTTATGGGGCCAGGAGGCACTCCTTTCTTCAAAGCACTGCCTCGGGGAGTAAGCGTAGGTGGCAGCCGTAAGTCTTGTGGAGGCATTGGACTGTTTGGCTTCCACACCAGGTTGTTCTTCATAGCAAAACTAACCTTCTTTGAACTTTTCTCCGCGCTCTTTGTACCAGCATCCCCTTCACCACTTACAACAGGGATACAATACTCGTTTCCCTCAACAATGTTTCCTCTCTTTCTCTTCTTTCTCATGGGAATTGTAGGCGTGTAAGATGAATCATCATCCTCGTCATCGTCTGAAGCAACTTCAGCAGTAACCTTTTCGAACTGCATCTGAAGATTTGAAATCATATGTTCATTAAAAATCACTTTGTTCTCAATTACCAGCTCATTATTGGAACCATCACCATTAGTACTAATCATATTCTCCTCTTTCTCACCACTTGAGATGTTCTCCTCGTCCGAAAGCCTGTTTTTCTTCTTCTTCTTCTTCTTCTTCTTCTCCCTTCGTTTACTACTCTCGAGCTCATTGGTCCCATTTTCCTCAACCAGTGTGTCAATCTCGGAAACCTTCTTTTCCTTCTTCTTAGCCTTTTTACCGCCTCCATCCTCTTCTCTCTTCGCCTTCTTGCACTTCCTCAAAGCCTCATCATCATCATCCTTAACCACTTCGGAATCACCCGCTTCACCAGTCAAACTATTATTCTCAATCGGTATTAATTCAGGAACCTCTTCATCATCCTCAACAACCTCATTTATCTCAGGCAGACTAAACTCAATCCCCGACGCTTCAAACTCCTTCTCCAACCTCAAGAACTCCTCGTGCAACTTCAAAACCACCTTCCTATTACCCTGAACACAATCCACCGCCGAACCAACCTCAAAAAGCTTCCCTGAAAAACCTGTCTTCAACGCAATAATCCCTAACGCCACATCACCATAGCTCTCGCTCTTATCCCCCTCCCCCTCCACACCTCCCTTCCTCCTCCTCTCCAACAACCCCCTCCCCGCCTTCAACAACTCCTCAAAAACACAACTTTTCACTTTCCCAACCATAACCTTATCGTCAGACCTCCTCATTACACTCAAAAAAGGCGTAAACAAACAAACAACGACATCCTCTCTAACCGGAACAAAACACCCTTTTAGCTCATCAACAAAAACAGAAGAAATATGATAACTAACCCCATGTCCCAACAACCCATCCTTACCCGAAAACAACCCCTTATCCTCCAAAACCCTACTAACCTTCCCTACAACATCCAAATCCCATCCATACCTCTTCCTCAACAGCAGAAAAACAGTTCTAAGAAACATCCTAATAAGAAAATAAAACTTATCCAATCTTAAATGATCAATACCATTCCATTCACGACGAAGGGTAATCAAGAACCCAGTCAAATACTGAAAAACAACACCCAAATCAAGAAAATTCACTATAGAACAAATACGAGTAATCAATAAACTCTGTGCTTGTTGCTTATCAGAATGCCATAAACAGTAAAAAATACCCTTCCACAACTTCTTCATATCATCATCAGCTATTTCTTTTTGTGTTAATAGCCATTCTTGAATATGTTTAAAGGCTTTTGACCTTATTGAAGCTTTTGATGAAGCTAAATGCTTTATTAAAGAAGTGCCTTTGCAACTTTGGGTTATTGGGTTGTTGATAATTGTTGTTGTTTTGGATTCTTTCAGTCTTTTCTTCATTGTTGAAGATCTGGAAAAAAGTAAAGCTTTCGGGGATTTTTGGAAGAGGTGGTACAAGGGTTTTGGGGAAAAAGAAGTGGAGTATGAAAACCTAGGGCAAATATAATTGTTCTTTTCCTTTATAAGGGGTAGTTTGGTCTATATTCGTCTCAATAAGTGTAAAATTTTACGAAATATTTTTTTTATTTGAGATTGATGTGTAGAAAGAGGGAGTGTGAAAATCTAGGGCAGATAATTATTCTTTTCTTTTATAAGGGGTATATTCGTCTCAATAAGTCGTAAAATTTTACGATATATATTTTTACTTGAGATTGATGTATAGAAAGAGGAAGTATGAAAATGTAAGGTAGACAATTGTTCTTCTCCTTTATAAGGGTATATTCGTCTCAATAAGTCATAAAATATCATGAGATATTTTTTACTTGATATTAAGGTGTAGAAAGAGGAGTATGAAAATCTACGCAGACAATTATTCTTTTCTTTTATAAGGGGCATATTCATCTCAATAAGTCATAAAATTTCATGAGATATTTTTTACTTGAAATTGATGTGTAGAAAGAGGGAGTATGAAAATCTAGGACAGATAATTATTCTTTTTTTTACAAGGAATATATTCGTCTCAATAAGTCGTAAAATTTCACGAGATATTTTTTACTTGAAATTGATGTGTAGAAAGAGAGTATGAAAATCTAGGGTAGATAATTGTTCTTTTCATTTATAAAAGGTATATTCGTCTCAATAAGTCGTACAATTTCATCATATATTTTTTACTTGAGATTGATGTGTAGAAAGAGAGAGTATGAAAATCTAGGGCAAATATAATTGTTTTTTTCCTTTATAAGAGGTAGTTTGGTCTTTATTCGTCTCAATAAGTCGTAAAATTTTATGAGATATTTTTTTACTTGACATTGATATGTAGAAATAGTGAGTATGAAAATATAAGGCAGATAATTGTTTTTTTCCTTTATAAGGGGTAATTTGGTCTATATTTGTTTCAATAAGTCGTACAATTTTTTGAGATATTTTTTACTTGAAATTGATGTGTAGAAAGAGGAAGTATGAAAATATAGGGTAGATAATTGTTCTTTTCCTTTATAAGGGTAGTTTGGTCCACGTTTGCCTCAACAAATTATAAAATTCAGATACTCTGTATCTTAAATTAAATATATATAAAATGTATCAAAATATCAATTGATCTTGTTATTTTAAATATGTTACATGGAAAATTGAAGCTAAAACAAAATAAGTTTCATTTAAATACAATATATATATATATATATAACAAATTATAAAATTCAGATACTCCATATCTTAAATTAAATATATATAAAATATATCAATTAAATATGTTATGTGAAAAATTGAAGCTAAAACAAAATAAGTTTCATTTATTATATATATATAAATATTACAACTCCAAATCCAATTTATATTTGGTTTTCATGGCCAAACACCCCTATATAATAATGTAGGGGGGTAATTCACGAGTGACCCGACCCGGCAGAAAGAAAAAGCTTTCAATTATGAAGATGAGTACATTAGAGAAGAAGAAGAATGTTAAATTATTAGCAGCAAATAGACAAGTTTTCAAAGCTGTTCAACAGAAGAATTTGATTTCAAAGGCTAATCTTTTCAATCAATTTATCAATGGAGAAGAAAAAGCAGCAACACAAAATCTTAATCTTGAGAAGTTCAATCTTTTCAATGGAGAAGAAAGGTTCAATCTTTACAATCATATAAGCATCAATGGAAATACAGAACACATGGATGATGTTGATGAGGTGAGTTTTAATTACAGGTGTAAACATGTAACTTACTATTTAGTTATTTCAATTGCTGGTTGGACTTGGCTATGTTGCGCGGACTCTTCAATATTGCTGATGGACTAAGTTGCTCTGACTCTCTAAAAATGTTGCTGCATCCGTGTTGGCAGACATTTTTGAAGAGTCCGAGCAACTTAACCGACGGTTTGGATTCTTCAAAAGTAGTGTAAACTCTTGGTTGAATTCGTTTAATATTTGAATACTTGTGAAAAATATAGTCTAATTGTGTTTTTTTTCTCTATAGCCCATGGCAACTCACGTTCAAGACGAAATACTTATGGACATCCTCAAAAGGTTACCTGTGAAGTCTCTTCTTCGATTCAAGTGTGTGTCAAAAGTTTGGAGAACATTGATCTCCGAACCTTAATTTGAAATGCAGCATCTCAATCATGCCAAGCACGACCAAAATTCCCAAAAATTTCTAATTAGTGAAGTATACCCTGATGGGATATCTTCTCCCATATATTGTCGTCCTTTATCGTTGGTTCAACTGGTTGAGGATGTACAAAAACTTGATTACCCTTCAAGCTTTATACCATCGTGTTGTGCCTTCCATTGTTGTTATGATGGCTTGGTTATTATCCAGGTTATCGATGGTACTCAGTGAT
The DNA here is from genome assembly GCA_030864225.1 of Capsicum baccatum var. pendulum. Classification (NCBI taxonomy): domain Eukaryota; kingdom Viridiplantae; phylum Streptophyta; class Magnoliopsida; order Solanales; family Solanaceae; genus Capsicum; species Capsicum baccatum. The sequence continues at coordinate 269,871,729 of CM061561.1, read as the reverse complement.
AGACGCTCCATACTTTTGCTATGGAACCCCTCCACGAGAGAATCAAAAGTACCTCCAAATCCAGAATTTCTAGAGGTCGGATGTCGTTTGGGTTTGGGTTATGCATCAACTAAAGGTGACTATAAGATCCTTAAAGTAAACATTAACGTACGTGATCATAGTTCATCTAGTGAAATTCTCAATATGAAATATGGTCTGTGGAGAAAAATTGATAAACATCCTGTTGCCAGTTGGAATTTGTTGCTAGATACGTCGTCTTTGGCAATGGTACACGAGACGTTTCATTGGATTGTTGCTGTTGGAGAATATGATGTTGTGACTGAAAGAAAAGCTTCTTTGGTTTCATTTAGTATTTCAAATGAAGTGTATGGAGAAATACCATTGCCAGAGCAAGTATTGTGTCCGACGCACATCTTCAGATTTGGCGTTTCAGTATTCAATGAAATGTTGTGTGTTTATTCTTCTTCTGTTTGTAAGTCGGAGGCTTTTAAGTTATGGGTAATGAAAGACTACAGTGTCAAGGAATTTTGGAATCTCGTGTTTACTATTTATGATCCCTTGATTTGTGATTTCAATCCAAAATATTGGTTTGCAGATGGTAAATGGCTATACTGGTTCCGTCATGTTAGATCTCGTGAGACTGCATTTAGGATGTCTGATGAATCATTTGTATCATGGTCTAAAAGTGGCAATTTTACGGGAATCGCTTTTACGGAAAGCTTGATCTCTCCGAAATCCCTTTTTTATTAGTTTCTTATGTATGATCGAGGCACTTTTTTCTTTCTTTGAGGTTATCATGTACAATCTCGTAATCTTACTCACTGCATGGGTCATTATTATCCATCATTTCATAGTGTTTTGTTTTGTTGATACAATGTTTGGATAAATTATATCTGTTGTTTAATGATATCTTTATAGTTTGGTTTGACTATGTTGTTCCTAGTAATGTTATTATCTACCACAAAAGTTGGGCATTCATAGAGATTCTCTTTTCCATGTTATTGATTTGCATCAACTAAACTACAAAACTTCTCCTTTGAATTGACAACCTTAGATTATGATGCCAAAACAGACACAGCATATTAATATCACAGTGCAAAAATATTAAGATAGATATATTATATTAGTTCAAATAAAGTGATACATTATCCTACTAATGATCCTATATGATAGAGTCCATAACCCATAATTGCTTTTTTCATCCAAAAACCCTATAAGTAGATTGATAGCTCAGTAACCAAATTGAGTACCCCTATATGAAATGAAATGATGGTTAAAGAGACGTCATGCAATTTCACCAACTCTCTAAGGTAGAGTCTATAGCATAATCCTCAGCTGAATCTGAAATGTTAACTGAGTAAGTTTGCAGTAGGTGAACTTACTCGTATAATATATGCAAAATCGTAAGTGTCCTCCAATAAGTAATACTTATCCAGTATTTCTTCGGCCTACCCTATTGAAAATACATTATTACTAACAAATAATAACTTTGTACAAGTACTATAGATAGATCAACTTGTCAATGTTATAATAACAAAAAAAACTGTACAAGTATTATAGAAACAACAAGATATAAAGGAAGGATCATCATTAATCATATCAATTCTTCAAAAGTATTTTCTGGTGAACAGAATATGATAATATCATCATTATCTTCTTGAGGCAACTCAAAAGTAACCTTTTTCTTCAATTTCCCACTTTGTGTTCTACTCATCAACCCTTCTTCTTTTTCTTCTTCTTCTTCACCAATAATATTATTATTAATCTCCTCAATTTTTCTAACTCTTTCTGAGAAACTAATTCTTGGAGTACCAAACAAGTCCTTATTCATCATGGCTTCTGGTGATGAAAAGCTAATTCTTGGTGTATAAAATTTGGAATTATTAACTTGATCATGATGACATGGTGATGAAGATACATAAATCCCTTTACTAATTTTAGGGTTATTTATGTTATTTGGTGAATCCAAAAAACATTGGTTTAAAGATTTCCCTTGATGAATAAGAGTACTATTAGTACTATTTTTACTTTTTGGTTGATGAATTTCTGAATTATTTTTGTGGAGACAACAAAGATTTGAACCCATAATTGAGACATATGTTTTTATTCTTGCAAAAAAAAAATATCATACGAAAAAACAAAGGGGATATGAAATAACCATAATGAATGCCTCGAATGAGCGTCAAATGATTGATATTATCGCCTTCAGACCAAAACTTTTTATTTTTGAAGGCGAATCTATCAAACTTGAACAAATTACAAAATTGTCATATTTTGGATATTTAAGGTGAGAAATGGGGTGAATTATATTTTGTAGAGGGGTTTTTAAGGTTTTTAAAAGTGGAGGAACCTAAGATAGAAGTATTATTTTATGTTCTATGTTGGCTTAGTTATTGTCATAGTTTAATTTGGTGTTGTTATAAAAACATAGTAGTTGATAATAGTATTATTTTATGTTTTATGATGGCTTAGTTATTGTCATAGTTTAATTCGGTGTTATTATAAGAAGATAGTCGTTGATAATTTGTTAATGAGAGGAAAGGGGAAATAAAGCACTCCTCATCAAGATGTTTTTCTTTGTCAAGTAAATACATCAGACACGAGAAATTTAATTTACCTATTATGGTAATAGGTAGAGCTGTTAATACGGGTTGACTCAGCCCATAAGGGCTTTGAGTTTGACGGGTTAGGTTAGGCTGACCCATTTACATGACGGGCTAAAAAATATCAAGTTCACGCTATTACCCTATGGGTTGCGGGCCTCACGGGTCAGTCCACTTTTTAAAAAATAATATTTTATAATTTAATTTTATACTGTTAATAAACATAAATATTTATCACACAATAACACATAGTATTAATGTTTGTTAATCAAAAGGGAGCCAGAGCTCGAATCACCCAAAGTAGGAAGAAAACGAAGCGGTGACATTACTGAATCAAAAACATCACGGTTGAAAGCAAATGGCGCGTTGAGGGAGATATAGTAAAGAGGAGGAGGCTAGTTGAACTAAGGAAATTAGGAAAGTGAAGAGTACAATGTACTCTTTATGTCTTAGTGGTAGATATTTAATTATTTTATTATTTATTAAATAGGAAAGTAGGAAACTTTCCCGTTTCCATTTTCTTTGTTAGTGGAACCGGTCAATGGTCATCATTGGACTTGATTGTTTTTTAATCCTTTTATTATTTTTCAGTATTTTATTTTATTTTTAAATTATTTATTATTTGACGGACGGGCTAGCCCAACCCACATTCCTCAAGCCCTACGGGCCATGGGCTTATTCGGACCAGGATAAAAAGTCATATTCTTAAATGAGCTGCAAAAATTAAAACTCACCCCATCAAATTACAGGCCGGGCCAGGCTGGCCCATCGGACCTTGGCCCCATATTGACGACTCTAGTAATAGGAGTACTATAGTAAACTAGACATTTAATTAAGGCAAATTAAACATTTAATTAATTATTTTTCTTAATTAATGTGCTACCTCAATTTGAAACGAATAATTTGTAACGAAAAAAATATTTTAATTCTCAAATAAGTAATTTTATAACAACAATTTCAAACAACATCTTAATTTTCTTTAGGAAATTACGAAATCCGATCGTCGCCATTGAATAATAATAAATTAATGGCTTATGCGTTATCAAAATCCCTAAGATTTTTTGTATATAAGGTAGGCAAACAACTCACCATCACTCACATGGTTCTCTTTGCTTTTCTATGTGTCATTCCAACCCTTCTCACCTATCTATTTCACTCTACCTATACTCATCTTCTCAACTCAATTTTTCAATTGTCACAAAGCATTTCCAATGTTTTGTTTGCTTTTTTTTTTTTTTTCTTAATATCTCTTTTTAGCTTTGTTATTTTCATATATAGAACAAGGTCTATTCTAATTTTGAATAGATCTTCATATATGTTACAATAATAAAGCTATTAAAGATCTTTTTGCTAATACCTCTTTTGCTTAATTATTTTCGTATATAAATCAAAGTCTATTATATTATACTCGCTACATAGCTTTTGTGACATAACATAGTGTTTTATTTTTGCGGCTAATCTCTTGTGAATATTTTGTATATTTATAGTGGCCAAGATTAATTCCAAGTTAATAAGAAGTTACTTATTTATTTACAATACAATCTCTTGGATTATGTTGCATAAAATTTTATCAACTAATATTAATATATAAGTATTTAAAATTTTTAATATTATCTAATATAAATAGTTATTTGATTGATCTAAGTTCATGCGATTTATTAATTAAAAAAATAATTTTAATTTATTTTTATTATTTATTAATTAATTATTAATATTTTGATCAATTGTTGAATAAAATCAATTGAAAGAAGATTTTTTTGACCTCAACGTGGCTACTTTATAGGAATCGCTTTTTATGAAAGTTTGATCTCTTCAAAATCACTTACTTATTAGTCTCTTATGTATGATTCAGACACTTTTTCCTACTTTAGGTTGTCATGTACAATCTTGTAATCTTACTTATTATTTGTATCATTGTTTTGCATCATTTCATAATGTTTTGTTTTGTTGATACAATGTTTGGATAAATTATATCTATTGTTTAATACTTTCTCCATTCCATTTTATGTGTGTCGTTTTCTTTTTAGTTCATTCCAAAAAAAATGTTATATTTCCTTATTTGGTAACTATTTAATGGTAACATTCTCATTTTAGTCTTACTGGGTCCCACTTAACAAGAAAAGACAGTTAAAAAGTAAACTTTAAGAGGGACAATTTTTTAAACTTTACAAAGTTATCACTCATTTTTTAAACTCCGTGTCCGGTCAAAAGACGACACATAAAATGAAACGGAGGGAGTAATTATCTTTATAGTTTGGTTTGGCTATATTTTTCCTTGTGAGTGAGTGTCGATGATTTTTCAAAAAATCGATGTGCTAATATAGACCGAAAGTTTACAGAGGGAAAAGAGTTAGAAATATACTTAAACTTTGACGAAATTTGTTGTAACAAGCCTTAATTTTGTGACGGTCTTATGATCTTCTCGATTATTTATTACCATATTTCTATAGCATATATTTGCCTACCTAGGTCATTTCAGACTCTTGTGCGTCAGTGCACGTGTATTCACGCAGTGATCCAACTAGGCAAATATATATTATAGAAATACGGTAATGTCCACCTGAACTATTTCAGACGCTTGCGCATCAATGCGCGTGTATTCACATAGTGATCCAGCTAATCAAATATATGTTATAGAAATACGCTAATGTCCACCTCGACCATTTCAGACTCTTGCACGCCAGTGCAAGTGTATTCACGCAGTGATCCAGTTAGGCAAATATACGTTATAGAAATACGGTAATAAATAGTCCAGCAAATAACCATATAATGGATGCCTCAAATGGGCGTTAAATTGTTGATATTATTGCTTTCGAACCAGAACTTCTTGTTTTCGAAGGCGAATCTATCAAATTTTATCAAATTACAAAATTATCATATGTTGGATATTTAGGGTGAGAAATAGGGTGAATTATATTTTGGAGAGGGGGTTTTAAGATTTTTAAAAGTGGAGGAACCTAAGATAGAAGTATTATTTTATGTTCAATGTTGGCTTAGTAATTGTCATAGTTTAATTTGGTGTTATTATAAGAACATACTAGTTGCTATCATAATTCTCTGGTCTGATTAATTCTGATTCGTGTTAGATAAAATTAATGAGAAGAAAGGGGGAGTAAAGCACTCCTCGTCAAGACGTTTTTCTTTATCAAGTAAATACATTAAATACGAGAAAGTATTTACGTACTATTATTTGTGTATGATTTAGTGGTTGCGATTTTATAAAAGAAAAAAAGAGTGAAAAAGTGAATCTAAGAAACAAGAAAGTGATGGTAGCTAGAAACAAGAAAATTTTCTAGACTATATCAACCCCTAAATTGGAATGTACACTACTAGAAATTAGTATTTTTTCGACAGTTGTTGTAATCGAAAAATAAGGTATTTTCAACAACCTCCCAACTATTTCATGGCAGTCGGAATGTAGCTTGTCGGAAAAATATTTTTGACTACAGTGGTCGGAAGATTAATAAATTAATTAAAAATAATTATTTAATAATTATAATTATTCCGACTACTGTAATCAGAAAACTAAGATATTAACATTAGCTACTAGTTTAATAAATTTGTGAAAATTAGATATAGCTTAAATAGTATGGTGAAAATTGGTTATTGGGTACAATTTTTATCGTAAACAATTTTTATCAAGTCGGAATGCTTATCGACCATTAAATTCACTGCATCTGTAATATTTATCCTGACCCACAAACACAAATCTGATTCACTTAGTGACTAATGGGAGCTTTTTTTTTTGGTTGAGCCGGTTACTTTTTCTTTAATAGTAATCTCTCATTTACATTGTCGAGATACTTAAATAACTATATCATATATTAAAAATGGAGAGTGCTTTTATTTGAACTTTTCGATCTGTTTGATAGAAACTTGAGAAAATTCTATATAATAATAAATATAGATAAGTGAAATATACATAATGTATCATTCGATTAACGATAATTTTTGAAATAATAGATTATCCCTTAAAAAGGGAATTAGCAATTGGGCTGATCTCTACTACCATAAAATTTACTTTTAGCTACATGCTTCAACATATATAGTCTTTGGATCAGTTTCCACGTAATTAATATTATGAAATTTAAACTTAAAATTTCATAATTTTCAGTTACTTAATGTTATACTTGCTTTATGCTTTGTATACCTTATGTACTTGCACAATTTCCACTACATATTTTTGGACTTATTTATTTCGTATAATAGCTCACATGTAATCACGAATATTTATTTATTTATTAGGTATACATGCAGTAGGGAAATCATGAACTTAGCTTTATTAATCACTTGAGATTCAATGTATCTAGACAAAATTTCAAGTTCATTGAATTTATCTGTATATCTAAATTAGGCTAAAAAAAAAAAAATCAATTGTTATTTTAGTACAAGCATTACGTCTTCGAATTTTTGCATCTATGACTATATAGTATTTTTTTTTTGGGGGCAAATGTACTTGTGTATAATGAATTTATCTTATTCATTACTTGACGGAGGTTGATTCAGAATTTAAAATTTACAACGACGAATTTAACTTAATGGTATAGTAATTATCGGGTTTATAGTTAAATATTTTTAAAATTTAGGTGAATTGCTTAATAGATATATAGAGAATTTGAACAAAAGTTACTGAGTTTGCGTGAAAAGCACAATCGGCTTTCTTTATATATGTTGTCATTTTTAAATTACCAAATGGTTGGTATATTGGTGAATTTAAAATTTTGATTTTATGAGTTTTGAATTTTATAATGCTGATTTTGAAAGGTTAATTACTATGTTTTAAATTTAAAATTTAAAATAAATAAACTGAATTCAATTGAACTCATATGTTGCCTTCTAGCTCCACCATACTCCATTTTCCTTCAAATTTTTTGATGACATTGTTAGAGTTTGTAATCCAAACTCCGTTGATCCGGCTCTAAAAAGTTCGTGGTGCAACCCATGTTGTATGTTTTTGGGCCTAAGATTTATTGGTACACGTGTTAAGTGCAACTAGTGGGTTGTTTTTTGTTGTTCAGAAAATACGTCATTCTCCTTATTGTACTCCTCTCCGTTATAGTGAAATTCCTCTGCCTCTGCCCGTGATTTTTTCGATAAGGATTTCCACGTAAATCTGTATGTTCATCTTATTTTTCTTTATTGCTTATTTTGTTCGATCATAACAGACATATATCACCAAATCACCAAGGTGTAGTAATGAAAGCACAGGTTCGAGTCCTGGGTATGGAAAAATTCTTGATAGAGATCAGTGTTTTTCTCGAATGGACCCTATACGACGCGAATTTAGACTAATCGAATTTCAATACGAATATTCAACTTTGTCCCTTTTCAAGTCATAACTATCTCAATCTTGACTCAATAATGAAAACATCTATGGTCCCTATGGTGTCATTTTTTTTCTTTTTTTCTAATCATTCTCATGAATATTGAACGAATCAAGAATATATTATTCGTTCCATTTCATTTTATGTGTTACCGTTTGATGACACAATATTTAAGAAAAAAAAAAATTAAAATTTGTTGTCTAAGATATTTAATTCATTACTCATTTAGACTCGACTTAAGAAAAATCGTTCCTTAACAAAAATCGAAGCGAAAACCACATGGTTGAAGAATATTTTATTTATATGCAGATTATTGCAAAATTAGTTTAGAGATTTCATAATACTTAGACCTTTTTACTCGTTCGGTACTCAGGGGTTCAGTGGCGGAGCTAGAATTTTCACTGAGGGGGTTCAGAAGTAAATATACGAACTAGTGGAAGGGGGTTCAACATCTCCTATATATACATAAAAATATTTTTTACCATATAAAAATAGTATAATTTTCCGACGAAGGAGGTTCGGATGAACCCCCTGAATTGTATGTAGATCCGCCCCTGTCAGGGGCGAACCTACATATATTTTCGGTGTGCTCCATCACCCAGTAAACTCGATGCGAAATAGGTATACTTACATAAAAAATATACGAAAATAGATATAAAACATATAAATGTATCCATTAAAATAAAAGTTGGTTGAGTGCACTGACATTTAAGCTAATCTTAAGCTTCTCCACTAGAGGAATGTCCCGGATTTGAACCTTATTGCGGTGATTTTTTATTTTTTTCAGCTTTTTAATTTTTTTAAGTACCCACAATCCTTAAATTCCGAATTCGTCGCTATCGGTACTCATTTAGACTCGACTAAAGAAAAATCGCTCCCTAACAAAAACTCGAAATTATAACCACGTGTTGGTGGAATATTTTATTTTTATGCGGAGAACAGTTTATTATTGGATTATCCCTCAAATAAATATAAAACTTAGCTAAAAATGAACTTGTTCGTACATTATGTCTACATACATTTAGTCATTCACCTTATTCCAAATTAGTGTGTAATATTCGAATCTATACTTTATAGTAAAATAAATTAGTTATATATATATGTGTGTGTAACTTTATCAACATAATGTCTTCATCTTTACTCTAAACAAAAGAAAAAAAATTAGTCATTTAATCTCTGTGAACATTTTCCCTTCATGATTGCGACATTAGTACTACTCATAAATATTTGATTCATATTTAAAATTCCAATCGTATTCGAATTAAAAATAAAAATTCGGATCGAAAGAAATGGCAAGATTCGTACCGATGAAGTTTAAGAGAGTAACAGAGGCATTTGATGAGGTAGCAAAAGCAAGAATATGCGAAAGTAGCGGCAGCGAGCACTCTCCGGCCTCGGAGAGCGTGATGAATTTATCGGAGCTCGTAAATTCTTTTTTAGAAGGAGAGGTAATTGTTGACGATAAATTAACAGAGATTACTGATGTAAATGTTGATGATAATAATAATAATTGCTTCGATGAATCGAAGATTAAGGAAAATTTGAAGGATTTGTTTGATTGTGATGATGGTTCGAAGAGACGTATTATTAATGCTGTGAAAAATGCATTGGATGATGAAGAAGAAAATGAGCGGAGTTCGATAGAGTTTAAACGGAGGTTGATGAGTCGATTGCGTGATCGTGGCTTCGATGTTGGTAAGTATTTTTTTTTTTTTTAAAATAGACTTTATGAACTTAGAGATAAAAAAAAAAGGAATTAGCAACGAACAAGTTTGATAGTTAAACAATAAATTAATTAAGATTTATTGATTATTTTATTTAGGTTAGAGGGCTAATACGTGTGGGTGAGTCGTAGCCAATAGATAAGTGTGCTTTGGGTAGCCTTGCTAGTAGTCGTAGCGTTTTGCACATAGGTTGGAGTCTCTAGTTAGGAGAGTTGGTGAGGTGGGTGCTTGCGGTTTGATAGGGTATAGTACTATTTTGTGGGCATTTTATTTCTATTATTTCATCTTGTTTCATGTTCTTTTACTACTTTATTTACTGTTTTTTTGTCTTGAGCGGGGGTCTATCGAAAATAGCTTGTATACTTCTTTGAAGGTGGTGGTATGAACTCAGTGGCAGAGCCAGACTTTGTTTAAAAAGCAAAGAAAATAAAGCACTGTTGCACCTGCCAAAGTTCGAACCTGGGTTGTTGATGCAGAAATGCACACTCTTGACCCCTGAACTATGTTTCTCTAGCTTGTCAAGGGTGTATAACAACATGTATATAATCATAAATATCAATATTTAACCTATATACTCGAAAAAAATTCCGACGAAGGGTGTTCATCTAACCATCCTTCGTTGGCTGTGGTTCCGCCACTGTATGGACTGCGTACATTTTACCGCACTGGATATGTTATTGCTGTTGTTTTTGTAAGTGATCGTTCGGGCTTAATAATGAAATTAGCAATAAAATTTGTAGCTAAAAGGTGCTTTATATTTCCTCCATTCATTTTTATTCGCTTCTCGAGCATCAAACTACACGTGCTTTGATCAATATTTTAAGAGTCAATTTTTCTCTGAAGATTAGTCAGGTTGACTTTCATGAGGCAAAACGTGACAACTAACGTGAATAAAAGTGTGTAATTATGAAATTACTGACACAAAAAATAAAGGAGGTTATCTATATTACGATATGTTAAGATGCATTATCGATGTATATAATAAGTTATTAAATCTTTGATATATCTAACTTATTTTGTGTAATTTAACCTTTTACAGGATTGTGCAAGTCGAAGTGGGAGAAAGCTAGCAATCATACATCAGGAAGTTACGAGTATATCGACGTTAACATGTTGAGTAATCGTTACATAATTGAGGTTTCATTAGCCGGAGAATTTGAAATTGCGCGCGCGACGCGTTGCTACGCAAAGTTGCTAGATATTTTCCCTAATGTTTTTGTTGGTAAAGTGGAAGAGTTGAAGCAAGTTGTGAGAATTATGAGTAGAGCTATGAAGAAATCAATGAAGAAAATGGATATTTATGTGCCACCATGGAGAAGACTTGGTTATATGGAAGCTAAATGGTTTGGATCTTATAAGAGAACAACAAATGAAAATTATCAAAAGATTAATTTTGATTTAATGAAGAAGAGAGATGTTGGATTTGTGCCGATTATTCGGTCGTCGGAACGAGAAGTTAAAATTTTGGTAGATAGAGATCCTGTAAAAACTTCTTTTGAGGAATGGGTTAGACCGGATCGTTTTTCAAGAGCAATAGCTGAAGGGTCTAATACTACCACTTGGATCTGGAACCTACATGCTGATGCTCACGATTTCGATAGTCATCATACCAGAGTATTCAATTGTAGAGGGAATATTGTTGCTTCTAATAGTGGCATTAAAATTGGAAATTTGGCTGCAGCATTGAATGGATAATATCATGAAGTTTAATCGAAGGTTTGGGTTCGAGTCTATATATCAGATCCGATTACCTTTTTGAGGGAGCGATAAATTTAGTCAGATACCAATGCAGATGTCGGACGCTTGGTGTGGGAACCAAAAAAAAAAAAAAAAAGATGGATAGTAATTTAAGTTTGTTTCATTTGTTAAGAATTAGAAAGACATTCTTGTGTAGGCAATAGCTTGATTGTGTGTGGAGTTTAATTTGGGAAGTTAAATTATATTATTTATTGGTGGAGGAAAAAAAAATTATATTTATCCAAGTAGTTGTGGTTGAGGGTTTTAATTTGTATATAGTTATGTACTTATCAAGTACTTGGAGTTATGTACTTATCAAGTACTTGGGAGTATATTTAGAAAAGTGAATATGCATGTTACTACATGTTGATGATTCATATATTTTGTTTTCTTGAATTACATACTATATACTGAGAACACAAGAACCAAATCTATGTTTTTATTCTTTATATTTTTTTATTTGAGCATATATATATATATATATATATATCTTGGTTAAGAACTACCACATTCAAAAGTTGAAGATGACGGAAATGAGAATGTTGTGATGGATGTGTGAACATACTAAGAAAGATAGGATGAGAAATGAGATTTTATTCGGGAGAAAGTGAGAGTTGCCTCGGTGGAGGACAAGATGCGAGAAGTGATATTGCATTGGTTCGGGCACGTGATGATGAGGAGCTTTGATGCTCCAGTGCGGATGGTTTTATGCGGTGTAGAGGTAGACTGAAGAAATATTGGAGGAAAGTGATTAGACATGATATGGAGCAGTTACAGTTTACGGAGGACATGACCCTTGATAGGAAAGTGCGGAGGATGCGGATTAGGGCAGAAAGTTAGGGGGTGAGAGTGCATCGAAAATAGTAGAGGAGCGTTTTTTGTGTCTGAAGTTTCTTGTTCGTGGTGTTATGGCTATAGTATTAGCTTGTGACTAGCGGTGTTAGTTTATTTTGCATACTGTACTAGTTTATATACACTTATCTTTTGTGTTTGGTATACTATTATCGGTCTAAGATCTATCGAAAACAGTCTCTCTACTTCACCAGAGGTAGTGGTATAGTCTGCGCACACTCTACCCTTCCTAGACCCCACTATGCGAGAATATACTAGGTATGTTGATGTTGGTGTTAGAACTTCCAACAAGTATGGTGATTTTGTTGGTTAATTGTTGATTTTGATATATTATGTGGTAGGCAAGTAAATGACGAAGATTAAAGTTCGAGCAAGTCCAATGAAAAGTGATGTAAACAAATTAATATTATAGATAAAAGGTTCTATATTCTAAAAAAAAAAAGGTTTATTGAACTCTTGATAAATTATTTATATAAATTAAATAAATTTTTTAATACAAATATAAAATTTGAATACAAAACTCTAGCCGCAGATTGACAAGGTTAAGCATTGGTAGCATATGGCATCAATTTCAAACCGTAGAAACAGTCTCTTACAGATAAGAGCGGAGGTAGGAGGTTCATCTGAAATCATTTCAACAAAAAAATATATCATTTATACATAATTAAAATTATTTTTTATGAATTTATAATAAATATTAAATCCCCTTCGACTAAATTTTCTTAACCCCTTAATTAAAATTCTGACAGACTTTAGGTATGCTGCATAGTGCATAGATTAAACTTGTGGCCCTTCCTCAAACTTCGCATACGAGCAACTTTTTTTGTTTTTGTTCTTTTAGCCATACTAGCTATATTTCTAGGTGATGTAACCCTCTTCAAGCTATATAAAGTACATAGACAACCCTTAAAAGTTACAACAATTTTCACTCAAACAATTGACTAAATTTGATTGTAACCTATAGAACGCCTAACCCAACATAGAATGGAATTACAAGATCAAATACAAAACAATTAACTCTATGGAAAAACACAAGACTATATTATTAGCCAAAAAATTACTTCAAAAATATCGAGTCAAAACTCGTCGTTTCAATTTGACGCGAAGAATACAATTATCTCGCAAAAATGTACAGTATTTTAACCCCTGGGTGCATTACATAAATTGTGTCCTACTATTTGCACAAAAATGTATTGTTTTGATAAAGAACAAGCAAGCTTTGCCAAAACATAATCAATGTCAACATATATCACCAATAAAGAAAATCGGGCGCTTGTCAACATTAAAGGTAATACTAATGAATACACAAGTCACACAATCGAAATACTTAAGGCAAAAAAATTGTATTTTGTTTGTGCTGTAAGCACCTATAGACGCGCACTGCCGGTACAGAGGCAGTGAGCCTGGAAAGTGCATAGGTATATTGATTTAAGACAAGGGTCTCTTAGAAAGGCTAAATTCTATGCCTTTCCATTTTCTCCCCTTCTCATCAAGCAGACAAATACATACACACACAGTAAGTTCAGCAGTCAGATAAGCTGTCATAGATCGACCAATGACACAAACGTAGAAGAGATGATTCATAAATATCAAGCAATATGTTAGAAGTTCGGTAAGCAGATATGCTGATTGATCGCAGCAACCGGTCAGTTAACTTCTCAGATAAAAATCTATTGCTACAGCCACAGTGGCAGTCAAGATTCAAGGGTATTCAACTTCACCCTACTCTTGGTACAATGTAGCTTTCAATATAAACTAAACACTGAGCTCAAGCATTTACCTTAACAAACAAAATACCAGGACAAATTTAAAGAGAGATCTCATATTGCATATTTCATCTTAAGATGTTTATAACCAACAAAATCTTCAATACAAAGACTAAAAACAGGTCCAAAACAGAACATAAAACAAGACAGATCTAACAAAATCAATTTCATGAAGGGTAGTTTAATTAACTGGTCTAAAAGACAAGCTCATGGGGTTTCATGCCCGACTTGAGTGAGAACCTAGCACCCAAATAAGCCTTCAATTCAGGAACAGACTCGATGGCCTTGAGCAATGCTGCATCCACGGCTTTCTGGTCATCCTTCTTCTCCTGGGGAATCACATTCTTCTCCTACAGAATACCAAATAGAAAAGATCAAAATACAGAACACCGAAAGGCCTTGAACAATGCTGCATCCACGGCTTTCTGGCATCATTCATGTTCAAGCACGTTTATAAATAATAGTATTGAATTACTAACATTGAATCTATCATAGACGTGAAATATGCTAACTTTCATTCTATGTTCTCATTACATGAATGAACACCACTTCTTACCTACAAATATACTCACTAAACATGTTTCTGCATACCAACAATATACTCACAAGTGAGGTCTGCAGAGGGGAAAGTGATTGCAGACCTTACACCTATCCCGTGAAGTGGAAAGCGATAGCAGACGTTACACAACTACACCGTGGAGGTAGAGAGCTCTATTCGAAAGACCCTAAGCTCAAGTGCAACAAATCAAAGTAATTCTTCCCCGACACCAAATCAATCTACTCATGTATAAGCGGAAAGTGATAGCAGACATTACACAACTACACCGTGGAGGTAGAGAGCTGTATTTGAAAGACCCTAAGCTCAAGTGCAACAAATCAAAGTAATTCTTCCCCGACACCAAATCAACCTAATCATGTATAAGCGGAAAGTGATAGCATACATTACACAACTACAGCATGGAGGTAGAGAGGCTGTATTCGAAAGACCCTCAGCTCAGGTGCAACAAATCAAAGTAATACCCTCAGCTCAGGTGCAACAAATCAAAGTAATCCTTCCCCGACGCCAAATCAATCTAATCATGTACTACCAAGTTCCAGTAACAAGAGTCATTGTTACAGATACACAAGACACAATCTGCATGGTGTAGTTGTATACAAAATTTGACATATTTGCTAATTTTCACACTCATCTTTCTCATCTCATAAATGAGACATAACCTCTCAACCATGAATCATCTTCACCCAAATTCATCTAATCTCAGCAATCAGCATTAACAGTTCACAACATTGACCCAAAACAACACATCTACTAGCCAAATCCTACAACTGCCCAATCATACAATAAACAAAAAAGATCTAATCCCGTAACCGCAGTTTAAAGAAAAGATCCATCCACTAAGCAAGTGTTCAACAACAAAATGAATAACAAGTCCAATCATTAACAGAAAATGATCTAAAAAAGATCAAAGCATTCACCAACATCAAGGATCCACTACATAATCACACAATAAACAAAAAGATCCATCCATTAAGCAAAAAAAATCCAACCTTAAACTACAAAATGAAGATAAAATGAGCAAAAAAATGTAAAGCGAACCTCTTTTTTCTCTTCAAAAAACTCTCCTTCACCCTTCTTCACCTTCTTCTCAACCTCCTTAGCAAAATACTTATCATCAATCTTGTCAACATTAACTCCACTAACATCAACCTTAGTCGACGTAGCAATCACATAGGCTTGATTAACTCTCCTCAATGGAACCCCATTAACCTTAAACGGGCCACTAACCAACAACAACCCAGAACCCACCAGTTGCTTCAGAAACACAACTCTTTTTCCCTTGAACCTCCCAGCTAGAATAATCAACACAGTACCAGGTGTAATACTGGCTCTCAATTTTGTGGGTTTCGGCTTGTGTTTGTTGATGAGGGGTTTTGCCACGTCATCAGCTGGGTAGAATTTTGGTGGTTTGACGGCGGCGGTTGAGGGCGGAGCAACGGCGGCGGTGGATTTTGGGTGGGTGGGGAATTTGCCGCCGTTTTTCTTCTTGATAGCCCAAAGGCCCTTTTTGTGGTACATTTTGGAACGGGAGAATTTACCTATGTCGTTGATTAGGTTAGGGTTACGAGGGGATTTCTTGGCGGCCATTGCTGTGAATTGTTCAAGGGAAAGGCCAAATTTGCAGTGAAAGGGGAGTGAATGAAACCCTAAACGTTGAAGTGTGATTTATATATATGGAGGAATGAGGGATTGTGAATAGTGGGCTTGAGATATTGGGCCGTTTGTTTCTGTTTGTGGGCCTATATGGACTAAGAGCCCAATTTTTTTTATGGACTGGAACAGATTGATTAAGGTTAATTAACAACATAAATCCCAACAGTTTGGAACTTAATCATAGAAAATTCTAACATTTTGCATAATTACTAAAAATTACAATTTTGAGTCTGTTGAGACACATATTTAGCTCCCGATACATCCAATGAAAATACATTGTTTTCTTTGTAAGATACATAATTAGCTTCTGATATATTTTTTTCGATTTTGTCCGTCGAGATACATAATATATCAAACGAAGATACATATTTTTTCCTTATTAAAACATACATAATTATCTCTCCATATATTTTTTTTTATTTTGGATCTGTCGAGATACATAATTAGCTCCCAATACATCTAACAAACATAGATAATTAGTCGGAATTTTTATAATTACTTTGTAAGAATGGAGATTTGTGTAAATATGGAGAGTTAAGGTGCATGTTAACGCTATTTTTTCATGATTAATCATGCTACAATTTGATTTTTTGTTCATGGAATTTTGGTGATGCTTGTTTTTAGTAGATCAAGGTAGTAATATCGTGGTTGTTTTGTTTTTGTTACGACCTATTGTTGTTTGTTCTTCTAGTACGTCTTTTTAGACTACTGTCTTGAGCCGAGGTTCTGTCGGAAATAGCCTCGCCTCTGAGGTAGAGAGATACAGATTGTGTATACTCTCTATCCTATCCAGACCCCACTTTGTGTGTATACAATAATGTGTGTTTTGTTCATCAATGAGAAACATACAAAAAGATAACCTGATTCAATATCCAGCAACAAGAAGCTATTTCTTTCAAATATGAAAACATAAAAAAGTTGCCATAACATATTGGTACAACAGCTTGCTTATATAGACGTACAACATACGTCTACAACATGAAGCGCGCTGAATTTTCTCCGGTATAATGGTCAATCGAACAACTAAGGACGTTGGTACGGCTTCCACGAGGCATGTTCGTATCAGCACAAAGCTCAGTAATGATACTTTCTATCTGTGGAGTTGCCAACATCTGACTTCGTTTATGAAGCATTTGGCTACCTGTAGTGGTCAGGATCTTCTTTGCTCCGAATGAGAGGGACACCATCTTGGCGCCACACGACTCTCTCTTCACATAATGCTGCGGCTACTTCTACGTAGAGTTTATGCTCCTGTTAAAGGAAAGAGTGTTAGTACAAAGGTTGGGAAAAAAAAAGAGAGCGATGGACGAGCGACAACAACAAGAACATAAAAGCTGGATTCGGGTAGGTAGCTGGAATATAGACAGTTCAACAGGAGCGTTGATGGCGTTAGTGGTACCCTAGAAAGGAGGAGCATTGATAGGTAACACGAGTTATAAATCTAAGACCATACATGTTGAACAGATACATTAGATTGAAAAGAAACATGTCTATACGAGCATTGAAACACAGAAAAGTAGATATGTAATGAAAATTAAGTTCGTCTTTAGCTGAACTGCATTGCTGATATTGATCCACCCCCAAAAAAAGGTAGGTTCAGGTAGACTGTGAACAGCCAACCATCGTACTGTAATCAGTTCGATCTATGGTCATCAGGGCCTCCTGAAACGATCTACTAAATTCAGCGAGTTGTTCCAAAGGATCAAAACGGCCAGTTATTAATGTAGCGCCCCGGTTAAACAACAACTAGTCAATGTTCAGGAGATACTTTTCCTGAACCATACGTGTTTCTGAGGGACTGGTAGTCGAACGGAAGGTAATGGTCCCGAAACATGGGGAAGACCTAGAGGTTTACTTTATACGTGCACCGTGAAGAATCAAACTTGATCACGACAACAATCATACACTCATAACAAGAAATGCAAAAAAGAAATTTATGACCTCCTGAAGAACCCTTGCTGCAAGTGTTTCTGCTGTGTCATTAGCCAGCACAGGCACGACCCCTTGAGCAAGAATACGTCCAGTGTCATAATGCTCATCAACGTGATGGATCGTTGGACCAGAATACCTACAGATAGCAAATAATAGACAGAAAAAGTAAATCACTTATGTTTGGAGCTAACATGAGGATCCAAAGCATTAATGGCCGGAAAAACTAATAATATGCAGCATCTAGGTTACGGGTGACAATATCGACATGGAACAGTCAAGTAAACAGTTAATCGCCAATTCTTGCTCAAATGATGAAAGTAATTATCTTATAACAGTTTATTACAAGATTCTCCACTAAAAATGTGAACATAAATCTTCGTAGTAAAAACTAGCAACAGAAATGGTTTGCTTGGACGATGTGAATCTCTATATTTTAGGAAAAAGATGCAACATTATCGGATAAGTTCTAAAAAATGTTCCTAAATCACGTTTCGCTGGCATGGTACTTCCAATCCGAAAAGCATTGACTGTGTCTTAACTTACTGTGAAACCACAAAGTCACGTCGAGTATTTATCTTCAACTAAGCACTTAATTTGCAATTCACAAGCTGATATGCTGAATGGTGGTACTATTTCGCGTTTAACTAGCGTGCTTTCGTTTTGCCTCCTACAAACAAACAGCTAACGCTGCATGTTCGTAAGATCTCTCTAGGATAGGAAAGTTCATGCCCTCTTTAGGCTCGTGTTTCTGAACAGTGACCACAAATATATCTCATCCCCTCATATCATACTTGTCTTTTAGACGAAACTGAAGTCAGTTCCACTTAATATGGTACATCAATGGAAATAATAAATCCAACTATATACAGACATGCTTTATAATATGGTACAGTTGATGCATACTTAAAAAAATTAGAAATAGCAGCCCGCTTACACCTAACATATACTTGGATTAGTACTCACACGTCATAACAAAGTCCCAATTAAAAGAATATGACTGTCGACTGACCAGTAATTAACAGGGAATAGAAGGGGCAGCTCGGTGCACAAAAGCTACCGCTATGCGCGGTGTCCGGAAAGGGCCCCACCACAAGGGTGTATCCTACGCAGTCTTACCTTGCATTTCTGCCAAAGGCTGTTTCCAAGGCTCGAACCCGTGACCAGGTCACATGGCAACAACTTTACCAGTAATTAACAGGGAATGACTAAATAAAACATTTTATGTTGCATAGGAGTACAGAAGCTTCTTAATTAAACTTTTTATGAGGCATTACCCCAAAAAATGCAACAGAAAATAACAAAGTACTAGGAGCTCAAGCATTCCATCAGAAAACCGTATGAAAATGCAGAATCGTTGGACGCAATGACAAAGAAAATGTCTGTACTACTAATAACCCAATTTCGCAAAAAGACTAAAGGAATAATTGGCTGTTGCTGAAAGCTCAAGCTCATGAAACTGAAAGTTTCAACCGCTTCTCTTAGAATAAAGAAAGTCCCATAAGGGCCAGCATGGTATACTCATCATTGCACAGAAACAAAAAAGATAAGGGTAAGTATCAAATTAAGGACCATTGGTGTTATTAAAAGCCATTGCCTCCTTGCTAAGTTGCGTGGACTCTTCATTTTTGATGGCGCACCCGTGTCGGATTCTTCAAAATATACACTAGTTTTAGCGAATCCGACACGCACCCATTGACATTTTTGACGAGTCCGAGCAACATAGCCTCCTTGCTTAAATCAATGAAGCGATGTGAAGTTTCGTTCAGACCATTGTGGACTTCAAAAAATGATGCACAACATGATCAAACAAGACACGGACGGTTCTTTGAATCTCAGGTTTGAGGAGTTGGATTATTATCGACTTTGTTGCAATTGGATACTGTAACTAGTTATTTCAATTGAAATGGATTAGTATGTTACTAAATTCTTATATGAATGGTATTTTTAGATTTTTTGTATATTGTGCACTTTACTTCTAGTTTTTCACTACAAGCCCCATGAACATCGTCGCTTTTTTGTATTTTTTTCCTTTAAAAACGCTGGACTTTAAGGCTGTCCAGGCCTAGTGAAGAAACTCAAAGACGAGATGTTTTAAAGACAAGGATGGAAAATGGCACTTGAAATCGACTCTTTCGATCCACATGACACTGTTTCTTTATTTCCTACTTATCATGGAAAAGAATATTTGGGGTTGAAGTTAAGAACAATTGAACAATTAAAGAGGAAGGGGCAGCAATATACTTGATTAACAAGAATAATTCCATTTCGATATCAAACGTCACACATACCTAGCTCCGGAAGCTATGACTGCTTTATGCACCTTCATGCCATAGTAACCTTTGCCTCCAAAAGCTGGAAGAAGCGACGGATGAATATTAAATATTGATCTTGGAAAGGCTTGGACCAACTCAGTAGGAATAAGCTTTAAGTACCCGGCTAAAAGAATGAAGTCGATATTCCAGGTTCTGTAAACAAAAGTTAGTTTAATATAATGGAGAAGAATATGAAGAAATAACAACAACAACAACAAACAACAACAGACCCAGTGTATTCCCACAAAGTGAGGTCTGGGGAGAGTAAGATGTACGCAGTCCATACCACTACCTCCGAAGAAGTAGAGAGGTTGTTTCCGATAGACCTCCGGCTCAAGATAAGAAGAATATGAAGAAATAACTTCGGTAAATCAAGGGAGACAATTAACGATATTCAAGCCATACACTAAATGACTAACCAATCCCCCTTTAGATGACTAATAAGTATGAAAAGTATCCGTACACAGAGAAGAGAGAAGATATGCAAGAAATATAGGTGTTAATCATGATTCACATGCTTTTGTTCACATTTACTTTCCCATTTTGTCTGTAATAGTCAATTTGCACCAAGTAGAAGAAAGCAAGGGAAAAATGAAAAGGAAGACCAAAATAAAGCTGAGCAAAGAGAAAGCACTCGACATAATAACTCTTAAAGTTTCAAATAAGCAGAATCAGTGTCAAAATTAGGTGAAATTTTTACAGCAGTTCACTGGTGAGCAGAAGAACAACAGTGAAAGAAGGCGACCACAATAAATACAACCGAGAAAAACATGAATTTTTTTATAGGTGTGTAGCTTAAGAAAACAAGAAGTACCGCCAAATTGAGGACAAGAACTTAACTTAAACCACAGCTACCTTTTGTGCTCAAAATATCTCAAAAATCAATACCCTCAGCAAACAGTAGCAGTACAAGTAAATTTCCTCCTATTCAGATGACCTTTCTTCTTCTTCTGATTATCCCAGAAGAAGAGGAGTCGATTACGTTACAGCCTAATTTCAAGGAAGACCACATCTTTTTTGCACAAACTAACAACTCAAATGGTCAGGTCAACGGAAGAGTCGTGAACAGAGAAGACCAAACCTTAGAGCATACACAAGATCCTCCGTCGACCAACCTTCAGATGAATCTTTCGCTTTAGGAAACAAAATAAGAGGGATGCCTTGCTCCCTTGCATATTTTGCACCTCCACAATCTGCAATTAATTACAAAAAGAATCTAAATGAAAAGACAAGTAACAACTAGAGTAACACAATTGAATACGCATATCTTCAGGTATAGAATGGGCTAAATGTGAGTTTTAGACAGCTCAAAAGCTGCGACGCTATTTTTGGGAACGATAACATCTGCATACATCATCCGTACAAAGGGTGTGCTGAAATTTCGAAGTGCTTTCACCAAAAATTTATCAAGCTGATATTATATCATGAAACTTCTCATCATGAGCCCAAAAATAATGATTGCCAATTGGCAACACACCGTACACATTCATGAATTCACACTAGCTTCAACATGCAAACTGCTAATAAACCTAAGAATAATAAAATTTCAGAACAAAGAAACAAGAAAAGGAAAACAGATGAAGCCTAGAGTATAAACAAAGAACACAAATTTCACTCTTGGCAAATTAATCAAGATAGTTGCAATGTAAATAATCGGAATTTAAAAGTTTTCCTCTAAAGCTCAGAGCTTTACCAAAACCTCAAATAGGTAGGGACCTAAAAGCCAACAATAAATAATCCTGAAATACAATAATAACTAGAACAACAATTATGCCCGAGTCTCAGACTAGTTGGGGTCGGCTATATGATTCAATGACCATGTTGCTCCATTTAAATTCATCTCATACCAATACGATGCAAATTTAAGTAAGAAGTATTAGAAGTTCTCTATATTCTCCAAATGTATACTCTCAGTAAAGCTAGACCACTCCTAGAAAGCATATGACCTAGTGTCGGAACCAGGATTTCACATAAGGGATTCAACATATAAAGAAGTTCATGCACAAAGAAGTCAAGGAGATTCAACATCTACTATATTTATACACAGGACTTCACATAAGGGATTCAACATATAAAGAAGTTCACACACAAAGAAGTCAAGGAGATTCAGCATTACAATATTTATACACATATGAATACGTTTCACCTTGTATATAAAGTATTAATTTTCGGACGAAGCTAGCTCCACATATAAATATCTCAACTAATATATACATCATCATCGACAACAACAACAACATCATACCCAGTGTAATCCCACACGTGGGATCCCGGAAGGGTAAAATGTACGCCTACGGCATACCTTACCTCTATCTTTATGGGGTAGAGAGGTTGTTTTGATACACTCTCAGCTCATAATCTATAAAAGCTTAAGGCTTTACCAAAATCTAAAATAGGTAGGGACCAAAATCCAACTAAAAATACAACAACATACAAAGTAGGGTCCGGAGAGGGTAGAGTATATGCAGACCATATCCTACCACCTACCTCAAAAGTAGAGAGGTCGCTTCCAATACTAAAAAGACAACAATATACAAAGTGGGGTTCAGAGAGGGCAGAGTATATGAAAACCTTATTCTCCCACCTTCCTCAAAAGTAGAGAGGTAGTTTCCAATAGAAACTCAACTCAAAAAACAACTAACAACAAAAACAACATATAGTAACAACATAACAGAAACTACAACAAAACAATACGATAAGACAACAACCTAAAACAACTAAAACACCATACCAAGTTTATTGGTAACTAAAACAACTACTACTCCATGAACAATCCCATCAGCAGTAGCTTCATAAATAGACTTAAAATTAGAACCACCACCAGATACAAAAACTGCCAACTTCTTCTTCCTAACTTGTTTACTAACACCATCATCAAGAACAGTACTACCTTCACTTTCAACTCTCTGCAAACAATTCCTACACTCAATTTTTTTATTTTTAGGTGAAAAACAAAAATGGGGTTTCAAGAAAATCCCTTTAAGGTTTAAAGAATGGTTTTTTTTAGTTTTGAGTAAAAATTGAAGGGAAGGGGTTTTTTGGATTTGAATTTGCGAAGTGGGTATGGTGGAGGAAAGTGAAAAAGATAAATTTTGAGCTTCCATGTTGGTGAACGGCGGTGTTGACGGCGGAGGTTGGCGGCGGAAGGAGGAGGAGGGTGGGGGGAAGTGGTGGTGCGGCCAAGGAAGAAATGGGAGAGGGAAATTTTATGTGCGTTATATTTGGGTGTGCAATTAGCATATTTTCTTTAAAAAAAAAAAACTTTTTCTTAATTTAATTTTTTAAAAAAAGTTTACTTTCTCCGTCTCGTATTAGTTATCGTATTTCACTTTTCGAGAGATTAATTTCAAAATTAAATATTATAATATTATATCAATTAATTTAATACTAATTGGATTATTGTGATTATAAATTGGATGTATTATTTATTCATGTGGTAATAATACTATCTTGTACCTGAATTGGTGATTTACTTTTTTAAGTAACGAAGAAGAGAATCGAAACAATCGAGAGTTAACTATCAAGACTTTAGACTATTTGGACACATATTTTATAAAATGGTTCATGCATTTTTGTTGTCGGGAGCAGCAAATATCATCGTGATGAAAAATAAATACTAGCTAATTATGGAATTTGACTCTTAAAAAATAAATCATGACAAGTATTATAATTACATATGTTTTGTTTTAATTACATAAAATTCAACTACTTATTTTGAAAAATTATGGAGGAAAGTTGTATTGGAGATATACAGATCTTTTTACGAATAGAATTTAAGATATTTTTTACATAGTGCAACAGTCCCTCACATTTTAAATAATTTTCTTATTTTCACTTGTAATGATCATTTTTAATAATATTATTAAATGAAAATTCTAAAAATATTATTATGAAAAACTTATAGCAACCTAATTGTTTATAGTAGGCAACAAATTATTTTAGAGGTAGATTTTGCTAAATGAATCAAATGTTTAAAATGTGTTTATGAGTGAGTACCATAAAAGGGAATTGAATTTTCTTATAAAATCCATTTCTATTAGTGTCCATTTAATTAGTGGGTTCAATTCACTTAATGTTTGAGAGATAAAATTATTTGAATATACATACTTAATAATGCAATTAAAGTCTCCAAATTACCCTATAAAATAAAGACTCAATAGATAACTCCTTAAACTTATTTATATATTTCATTTAGACATTCGAATTAAGTCATTTTTTAAATTGAGCGTCTGTTACACGCTTTTAATTCATTCAAAACAAAAAATAAACATATTTTCATCTTCTATTAGGTAGTTAAGTTAACTACGTGAACTATCGCATCTCCTTTACACATTCACTTTAGTAGACACATCTAAAGGTTTACGTCTTATTAAAGTGAATGAATATAATTAAAGAAGACGATATATTTTATGTGGTTAACTTAACTATCTAATAAACGAACGACAACATGCCTAATATAATCCCACAGGTCTTGAGGACGGTAGAGTGTACACAAATCTTAACTTTACTGTAGGCCTAGGTTATTTCACATAGATCCTTGAATCAAAAGAAAAAATCCAAAACACTCCAAAAAATTAAGTAACAAAAGTACAAAAAATAGACGAATGAGACCACACAACGCAAATTTCGAATTTGAATCGAATATGTCTAATTGAAAACCTTATTAGGAGTTAAACTATTCAATAGGAGTTAAACTATTCAATCGAAACAAAATTTAGTTCAAGTATCTAAATAGAATACTCAATAAGTTTATGGGGCTAATTATCTATTAATCCGAAAATAAATTACTCATTAATCAACGGCCCAGATTACTCTAAATTCCTTATCATACACCTCAACACACTTGATCATTCCCTCCAATTCTCTCACAAAGCCAAACTATAAATACCCGTAGCTCAAAAATATTAAAATTAAAATAAAAACTTCCGCAATCGGGAAAAAAACTCCGCCGTGAATTACCACCGATCCGCCGCCGTGATCCACCACCGATCTCCGATCCGCCACCATAATCTATCACTAATCCTCCTCCGTGAGTACCGCCGATCCGCCGCCGTGAATGGAAGGAGTAGGAGCGAGATTCGGCCGTTCATCGACTCGTTACGGTCCAACTACAGTATTTACCGGTCCGGTTCGTAAATGGAAGAAAAAATGGGTTCACATTAACTCTGTTAAAAGCAATAATCAATCAACGCCAGCTAATAGCGGAGTTAACGGCAGATTTAACGGTAGAGTTAACGGCGCTAACGGTTCTAATCTCGTGTTTTTGAAGTGGACTCCAATTACTGCTAGCGAAAAGGATGGCGATTCAAAAAGCTCTGATAAGGACGACGCCGTTCCGATCGATGAATCGGAACCTCGAAAGCGAAAATTCAAATATATACCGGTAATAAATTAATTATATTTCAAAGTTTATTTATTTAATGAATTTTACTGTTTATTATAGATCATATGGTTTAATTTTTGAAGAATTATTAATCTAAATAGTGCTACATCCAACTGATTGAACTAAAAATAGCTGGTGGATGCATAATATGTGTATAATTTGTGTAACGTGTATAATCTATGTATTTAAGCTAGAAAAAATAAACAGTAAATCTGCTTGGCTATTTGTGAATTTTCGAAGAATTAATCTAAATAGCCGTCCATCCAATTGCTTAAACTAAAAATAGTTGGCATATGTATTATATGTGTATAAATCGTTTATAATCAATGTATATCAGCTAGAAGTCGAGGGTCTAGTGGAATTACCCTTCCCGGACCCCAATTTGTGGGATTACACCAAGTATGTTGTTGTTGTACATCAGCTAGAAAAAATAAATAGTAAATCTGCCTGACAATTTGTGTGAAGATCCCTAAGTGTCGAAGTATTAATCTAAATAGCCATCTACCTAACTCTTTGGACTAAAAATAGCCGGCGGATGTATAATGTGTGTGTAATCTAGGTATAGTATATGTATAATATGTGTATAATCTAGGTATGATACATGTTTAATCTGTGTAATATATGTAACCGCTCTACCTCTAATGTAGAGGTCAGGTCTGCGTACACCTTTACCCTCCCTGGACCCCAATTTGTGGGATTACACCTGGAATGTTGTTGTTATACTGCTTATTATAGATCATCTGATTTGCTCCAGGTCCCAATATATGTGGCTCAAATTTGAATCTCGAAATTCCAGTTATGCTGCATAAATTGGGACAGAGGGAGTAAATTTTCTTATATGCTTTTTAAAACAATGCAATGCTATATTAGGTGGGGGGGGCAACTATTTGGGATTCAGGTTTATTAAAACGATTTAAGTTTTATACACTGTCTAGTTGCTTGAAGGCAAGATATTGAACCTAGAAAACAAGGTACGTAGCCTGCTACTACCAATTAAACTATGATGATATTCTCGGAAACAGCCTCTCCACCGCCACGAGGGGGGGTGGGGGGGCAACTATTTGGGATTCAGGTTTATTAAAATGATTTTAAGTTTTATACACTGTCTAGTTGCTTGAAGGCAAGGTATTGAACCTAGAAAACAAGGTACGTAGCCTGCTACTACCAATTAAACTATGATGATATTCTCGGAAACAGCCTCTCCACCTCCACGAGGTAAGGGGAAGGTCTTGCGTATCCTCTACCCTCCCCAGATCCCACTTGTGGATTTACCGTGTATGTTGTTGTTGTGGTTGACATTTCCTGTGTAATATATTTTAGAACCTTATTGAAATAGGGGTTTGAAAATAATGTATAGATGATGTTACGGGTTGGGTTTATGTAAAGAAGTGGAGAAATTGGTTTAATTGTTTGGACTGCTTTTGATTGAACACAAAAGCTAATTTGGGTTTCAAATTGTGAGATTAGGAAAATACTAAGCTATTTAGGTTGGCGAGCCATGGATCTTTCACTGATAAAAATAATGTAGAAATTTCAGTCTCTATTGAGGCGTAAGAACTATAGAACTGTTTTACTTCTTAGGCTGCAAGTTTTTTTATCTGAAAGTTGGTTCTAATGCTTGATAAATCATGAATTTGTCGTTGATCATATATCATTTTTGAATAGTGGTTCTGCTACCTACCAGATGAAGAAGCAAGTTTTTTTTTTTTGACAAAACCTTTAATCTATCATTCATTTCCACTGGAGGCATCTTCTTTCTTGTCTCTCATCTTATTATCAATCGAGTATGTAAGACTCAATCTTTCTGTCTTGTCCGTTCTCAGTTTCTCAGTTGCCCATATACCTCTTGTCATGGCACAAGCCATAGAAGTACTCTTAGACGCCCATAATTTGTTCTCTTATGTTGCGTGTTGGTTTTCATGTCAATCTGGAGACTAGCTATACATGAGAGCAAATAAGAAAGTTAACTACATTAGATCGCTAATATGTTCCGGTCAGAGTGAGTGTGTTAGTGGAAAGAGAGAGACTGAGAGTGTGTACGAAGATTGATGCCTTTAATTACTATTTCTGTTTTGTGTGTAGATGTGCCTATGTGCTTTTTTTTTTTTGGTTATTTGAATCCTGAAGAGATGATTTAACTTGTAGAGTTGCTCTAGCAGCTAGTTGAAGCCATAATAATATGAGCCATTGTAGTTGCTGGCCCCTTATAGTACCTCGATGATATTGAAAGTTTTTTAGTTTTCAACAGATTTCCTTCAGCGGTCATACACGTCTGTTAGATGTAATGAGGCAATGTCAAATTAAGTCACAACTGCTAATTAAGAGTATAGGGCTTGTCAATTTTCTGATCAAAAAGCTTACCTGGTCTTTCTTTTCGTTTGGAATTTGAATATTTTCCTTTCCTCTGTTAGTAATCATCACTTGTCACTGATAAGTGTAGATACTACTCTTACCACTTATCGCATCTAATACCTTTAGCAGATTGGTCTTCTTGTTGTACTTGAGTATTCGGGGTTTGCCAAATATTTTTTTTCATATTTTCCCTAAGTCAGGGGTTGCTTCTGGTACATCTAAGGAATAGCTCTGATTTTTGCCAATTAATAGTAATGTTCATATTTTTATTAATCCCCTATCAAAAAAAGAAGTGTTAATAGTTTCATTTTTAAAATGATTGAAATAGGTCGCGCTGTTTGATGATCAAAAGAACGAGACATCAGACCAGGATGAGGCTGAAACTAAACCAATGGAGGCTGATGCAATTACCGTGGAGCCAACATCTCAAGTTGATGATTGTGATGAAAAGCCTGATATCAATGATGTGCCAATGGAAGAAAATAAGGTACTTTAAAACCTTCCACTCTCTCAAGGTGATGAACTTTGATAGGGACATAATTGACATGACCATTTTTATCTTTTTTTTTTTTTTTTTTTTTTTGAGTTCTATTTTTAATTCATTATACAAAAAAACTAGTATGAAGCTGTTTAAATAAGATTTTGGGGAAGATGAAGTAATGGCTTAATATTTGTTTCTATTTCTTTCTCAACTTTGAATCAAGCAATTGATGTCATGGGGCTTAATATTTTGTGGGGTTGTGCAACTCGGGTTCTGTTCAATTCATGAAAACATATTTCATATGGTTGTAGTCTTTTTATGTTATCAAGTTTTTGTTTGGTCTTAGACTTTTTCAGAAAAAGCTGTTTAAAACGAAATAGATCCTGCTATGGATAGAAATGGATGCATTAATTGGTTTATTTTATAACAAAAGAATCAAACTCACCAAGAAAGTAACGGAAGCCTCCTAATATGGCAGTAGAAAATTGGTTAATTGGTCAAGTTTCTTGAATTAATGATGATTTTGGGGACAACTAAAAGATGGCGATCAATACTTCACGCTTTCCATTGTCTCTTCCAAAAACTCGTGATGCTGGCTGGAGCCAGAAGTCGCTTCAGAGAACAGGAATACGGTGCTTCACTTATCCTTCTCTAGAAGCTCATGGCTCTTTTTCTCCGCTGTGTGTTGCATAGCAGTGAAGCTGAGGGCTTTTGTTTTTCCCCAAGTGTGTGTCGGAGTGAAGTTTTTGATGTTGACAATGGAAGTTCTGGTCATCCCTTACTGGTTTATCGGGTAAAGAGAAAGAAATGTTGCAGGTTGGAGGGAAATAGAAACAAAAATAGAGGGGCCTAGAAGAGATTCCAGTTGATTGGAGGGGATCAGGGATTGGAGAATTCTGTTTCAAGTAACACTAATTATCTTTTCGATTGCTGGATATGATTAAGAAACCTCACTTATGAAATACAATCCGTAGTCCGTACTTTTAGATCTCCCTAGGACACATGGAAAATTATTTGAAGGCCTTCACAAAATTCTTGGGAAGTTCTCATGCCAACAACTTTTCCGCTTTCGCCTCTTTTTTCTTCGAAAATGAATACAATAGTATACTTTCTTATCAACCACGCAGCATCATCTTTCCTTTTATCGTTCTTGATTTTGTTCTGTTTTGTTTGTTCCTGGTGCTGTATTCTTAACTTCGTGACTATAATGTGCATGAGCTTCTTTTATTTACCTTTTTACGCATGATCAGGATCCAGAGGATCAACCTCCAGAAAGACAAGATTTAAACGAAAGCACACTGGACTTGTCGTTAGGCTTCACAGATCATGAGGAAAACGATGCTGACATGAAAACCAATCAGACAAAAGACGGTAAATTGGACAGAGTGAACTCCAGTAGCACCGGGTAATGCTACTCAATCAGTTGGGCGTTTTTAACTGCATTATTCCTTAATTGACAATGACTTTAAAGGTAAGTGTAATGTAAAAACCATTGTACTAGAATATAGAGACACAAAAAAAGTTTTCCTTATTGACTGAGTTCATATTCTTTTTCACCGGAATTGTAGTAAAACAATACTCTTATGATATTGGACTTGGTTGAATGAAATATAACCTTGTTTGATTTCTTATAAAACTCCCATTTGCAAACATATGCATATTCTTAATGTCTTTGGAACGAAGTTTGTTGCCTTCGTTTATCAAATCGCTGTACACATCAACAACAACAACATACCCAGTATAATCTCACGAGTAGAGAGGTTGTTTCCGACAGATCTTACGTGAATTTGATAATATTTGACTAATCACAATTTTCATCATCATTCTTAAGCTGGCACAGGTTGTGCTGCTTGTTAAAACAATCATGCGTCAATCGAGATAAAAGATGCCTATTGAATCAAGAAAAATTGATAAACATGCCATTTAGAAAATAAGCATTAGAAATTAACCATATCGTACCGATAGAAAAATAGAAACAGATGGACCAAATACTCTTCTTTTTTTGTTTCCCAAGATATCCCCACAGTCGGCAGTCGTGAGACTAATTCTCCGTTCCACAGTCAGCGCACTAAGCGGTAGGAAACTGGCCACAGAGTTTTCTCCATACACCAGAGGTGTGCGGTGGGGAGCTGGTCACAAAATTTTCTCCATTCACTAGAGGTGTGCGATAGGGAACTGACCACAGAGTTTTCTCCATTCACCAGAGGTAGGGATCGAATCTCCAACCTCTTGGTGTGCGGCAGGGAACTGGCCACAAAGTTTTCTCCATTCACCAAAGGTGTGCGGTAGGGAACTGACCACAGAGTTTTCTCCATTCATGGATCGAACCCCCAACCTCTTGCTTAAGGGTGAGGTGCTGAACCACCACACCAACCCTGTTAGATGGACCAAATACTTGTTCCCACCTTAGCTAGTACATCTCAGTATCCTATCCACTGCATCAGTGACTTTCCAATATAAATTTTTA
Organism: Capsicum baccatum var. pendulum; assembly: GCA_030864225.1. Lineage (NCBI taxonomy): Eukaryota > Viridiplantae > Streptophyta > Magnoliopsida > Solanales > Solanaceae > Capsicum > Capsicum baccatum. Next base: position 269,840,584 of record CM061561.1, on the reverse strand, counting down.
CATCAATCAAATAAAAGAGTTTGTAATTTGATAAACTGAATAATGACTTCACACGATTATCACTGTACAAATAAAAACACCAGTAGGTGATCGAGCTTGGTATTCGAAACTTGTATTCAAGTAACCTTCCTCAATTACATTAGCACAAGGCTTGTCATAGCAGCTTTCATCATAGCTTTTTACTACTCTTGCATGCATATATATATATTTCTTCAAAATGATTTTCTTGAGCCCGGGGCTAATATCAGAAACAACCTCTCTAGCCCAGAATACCGAAGCAACACCCACTATGTTGTTTTGACAATTAGCACCAGTATCATAACCTCTATTCTCCCATGCAGAATCAACAGATCTATGTATATGAGGCATCAGTCGACTGATACAATGTGATTACAAGAGAACGTGACAGCTTACACTGGGTTTGTTATTGTCGTATTCGCTCAATCACTGGTCCTCGTTATCACTCAACATAATTATCTAAAAAAATATTCTGTTGCTCGGACTTTTTAAAAATATCACGAGTGCGATTAAATTTACTTGAAATTTATGAAGTTGGGAAAGAATTACGATCCATGGCCCTTCTACGTCCACACGACATTTGTCCCTTTAGAATGAATAATAAAGTGGAATCCGCACCATGAGGTCTCAGGTTCAATTCATTCCCAGCAGAGACAAATACTAGGTGATTTCTTCTCCTTTGTTAAGCTAGCCCGAACACCATGGTTATCAAAAAAAAAAAGAGAGATTCATATAGTCGACCTTGACTAAGTTGACACAGAAAAATGAATAATCAACTGTGATTAATTCATTCAATCACTTATCAAATCACCACATTGACAGTGGTAAGTATCACAAGAAGTGCAGAGCAGAGAAGAACTAAAACATCAAATTGCATAGAAAAACATTCAAAGCTTAGGAATTTGATAATCCTGACAAATCACATTTTTCGTCGTCATTCTTCAGCTAGCGCGGGTTGTTGCTCCTCGTTGAGATAATCATGCCTGAATCGCGGTTAAAGAAAAAACGAACTTAGTTATAGGTGCAACAAGAATGCCTACTGAATCAAGAAAAAAAACCGACTGTGTAAACAAAAAAAAACAAAGCTATCATGGGATACCCTTTCATGAACTGACTCACCGGATTTTTCGTGAGAGCTGGTACAAGCCTGTTCCAGCCATTGCCACGTTTACGCTAAAGAGGTTCCAGTTTTTCTGCAATTCAGAGTTATGGATTACATGATAAAGAGAAAACGATGCCATAAACCAAGACGCTAGTAAAGAAGAAAGTTCGAGTAAAGAGAAATCTTGCATCAAACTTCAAAGTATCTTCAATGTCGTAATGCAAAATGGGAAAACTAAACTAAACTCCGTTCATTACAAATACTCGACAAAAAGCTTTTTGCTTTTGGATTCTTTTATTGGTAACTGAAGATTCCCGAGGGCCAGCGGAGTACAGGTTTGAAAGTCGGGGATAATGGGGTCTGTCCGGCTACCCTTCTCGATTTAATTATTGGACTTTTCAACTGTGGCATAATTTGAACTAGTGATGTGCGCTAATCCACACATCACAAGTCGCACTCTTACCACTAGAGCAAAGTCCCGGGGGGCTAACTCATGTATCATGATAAGTTATAGTTAAGCCTTTCAAGATATTAAGCCTTACAGTCAACTAAACAGTAAAAACCCAAAAAAGGACAGTTCAGATAAGTAAATCGTCAATATATGAACAAGATTGTTTAAGATCGAGATTGTTTGAAGGTAACTCATCTAAATAATACGCTAATGCCGTGGAGATTGTATCATGCTACAAATTTTCATGCTCCCCGCAAGATGGTCTCACCATTTTCTCCATCTGAAGCAGGTTGTGCGGGGATGTTATTCTCTCTTCTTTCCTTTTTAACTGTCTTGCAGTCGCCAATCAAGGAATCCACACTACCCAACCCCATCCCCCTAGCCTCTGCGAGAGGAATTGGCGGCAGAAAGAGAAACAGAACACAGCTCCATTTCAACAATAAAAGTACTGTTCAACCCCTCCGCGGTGCAATTCTCAGTTCTTAACCTTTCCCCAATCCTCAACTAGTCTTCACTTTTAACATCTGACCTTGTCTAGAAACCATACTCGGTAACTATTTTGCTGCAAGTTTGAACTACTAAAAGCATTGAAAGCACTCCGTAAGAACATATAAGATAAATTTTCAACCACTGTTAAGAGTGCCCACAGACGCCGTTAGTGATGATAGCCTATCAGTATTTTACTATTATCTATTTATTTCCCCAATAGGGTAATTGTTACTTTTCTTTTGAGCCAAGGTCTATTGTTTGGTCTATTGGAAACAGCCTCGCTATTCCGCAAAGGTAGGGTAAGGCCTGCGTACCCAACTTGTGGGATTATACAGGGTATGTTGTTGTTGTAAGGTAAAGTGTTAGGCACGGTGATAAACGATTTTAATAAAAATTAGAAATGTGAAAAGGATATAATTTACTTATCATAAAGATTCGGCTGAATACAAAGTAGAAAGGATTTATTGCCTGTTAATCACACTCTAACACGATAAAAATATAAACTTGTACTGAGATTCAGGGTAATATTGAACTTACCGGAGTAATTACCAAACTATAGCGAGACCATATAAGTCCAGTTGCTGTAACCGCTGCAATAACCAAAATAACTTATCTTATAACTAAAGCCAAACAGAAACAAAAATCCTAGTTGATCTAACAAATGGAAGATAATACATCGTAGAAAGTTTAAGCCTGACAACAATGATCAATGATGCATATTGACATATTTTTCGGGATACATGATATATCGAGAGAAAAAAAGAAGATCAAATAATGCAAGACGTGAGAAATACCTATTTGCTGAGGATATGAAATCTTCTCGGGAGGTTTAGCAAAGTCTGCAATATTTGCAATACTGATGCCCCACTTGAAGGTTGGCGCCCAGAAATGAACTAGAAGAACACAATGAGTGAAAGAATCGGTGAACAAAAGAAGTTGACAAGAAAATATACCAACCTGAAACTGCAAAATAACAAGAAAAAAGTATGTTTGTACATACGGTGCAGTGGCTATAGGTGAGCTCAAAGAACGACAACTTTAGCCAACCATTTAAATGATTCCCAGCCTCCCAATCATCGTAGAAAAACATCCATACATTACAACAGAATCACAAAAACAAAAATTGAAGAAACTTTTTGTCAAACTATTAATCCATTATGAATGCTTAGTCATTTAATTTTGCATATCAGCAGTCGATACACTGCTAATAAAAAAAAAAACGAACTTGTCCTCATATGCTCTATTGCTTTCTCTGAACATACAAAAAATCTCAAGAACTTACTTTACTTCATATTTTTGATGAAAATTTCAGCTTACTTTCTTTCTAACATAAGCTGTACTAATCGATGCTTGTGAGACTCGAGAAGATGTACGAGTAAAGAAAACAGCATCTACACAATGTTAACTATCAAGAGACATGGAGCATGGGAATAGCTCCGGGAGCAATCTTCTTGGTGAAAATTACAGATGATTACCCATTGATATGCAGCAACAAATGCATTACATTATCAATCAATCAACTAGTTGACATCAATCATATGAATGTTCTATAAACGTTTCGCTCTATTCGAGCTCATTTCATTCCAAATACATACATATCCTAACCAATTTAATAAGGACTTCGAGCAAACATTAAACAGAATGTAACTGTAACTAAGCATCAAAAGTCACTTGAAGATGTGAATCATAATCTTTGCTGAAGCAGAACAAGCGAATGGACTGTTCAGCTTCAAACAAACTTTCCCGTTAATGCCAAAAATTCCGTCTGGAGCCGCCCTTTTGGTCTAACCACAGCCTTCGTAAGTCGGGGATGATGGACCAGCCCCTTACCCATCTCCACTTAAATATCATAGTTAGTTCGCTTAACACAAGAGTCGAACCTATGGCCTAAGACACAAGCTTTTGAGAAACTCTTACCAGTAAAACAACAACAACATTCCTAGTGTATTCCCACAGAGTGGGGTCTAGGGAGGTAAAGTGTACGCAGTCCATAACACTACATCAAATGAAGTAGAGAGGTTGTTTCCGATAGACTGAGAAACTCTTACCAACAACAACAACATACCCAGTGTATTTCCACAAAGTGGGGTCAGGGGAGGGTAAAGTGTACGCACTCTTACCAGTAAAACAAAAAATTGTGACTCCCTCTAGTTCACTTCGTTTGTCTTACTTAACTTTTCAGTCCGTTTAAAAAAGAACGTCTCTTTCCTTTTCTTGACAAATCTTTAACTTCAACTTTCCAAATGACCAGTTTAACACCACAAGATTAAAAGACATTTTGGTACATTCTACATATCTTCTGGTTAAAACCACAAGACTCAAAAAGACTTTTTTTTTCTTAAACTCCGTGCCAAGTCAAAACTAGCCAAACAAACTGAATTTGTTTGTCTTACTTTACTTTCCGGTCCGTTTAAAAACGAACATCTCTTTCCTTTTCTTCACAAATCTTTAACTTCAACTTTCCAAATGACCAGTTTAACACCACAAAATTAAAAGACATTTTGGTACATTCTACATATCTTCCAGTTAAAACCACAACACTCAAAAAGTATTCTTTTTTCTTAAACTCCGCGCCAAGTCAAAACCAGCCAAACAAACTGCATTTGTTTGTCTTACTTTACTTTCTAGTTCGTTTATAAAAGAATGTCTCTTTCCTTTTAGACAACTCTTTAACTTCAACTTTCCAAATGACCGATTTTAGAGCACAAGATTAAAAGACATTTTGGTACATTCTACATATCTTCCGGTTAAAACCACAAGACTCAAAAAGTCTTTTTTTTTCCTTAAGCTCCGTGCCAAGTCAAAACTAGCCAAACAAACTGAATTTGTTTGTCTTACTTTACTTTCCAGTCCATTTAAAAAAGAACGTCTCTTTCCTTTTCTTCACAAATCTTTAACTTCAACTTTCCAAATGACCAGTTTAACACCACAAGATTAAAAGACATTTTGGTACATTCTACATATCTTCCGGTTAAAACCACAATACTCAAAAAGTCTTCTTTTTTCTCAAACTCCGCACCAAGTCAAAACCAGCCAAACAAACTGTATTTGTTTGTCTTACTTTACTTTCTAGTTCGTTTAAAAAAGAATGTCTCTTTCCTTTTAGACAACTCTTTAACTTCAACTTTCCAAATGACCGATTTTAGAGCACAAGATTAAAAGACATTTTGATACATTCTACATATCTTCAGGTTAAAACCACAAGACTCAAAAAGTAGTCTTTTTCTCTTAAATTTCGCGATAAGTCAAAACCAGCCAAATAAATTGAAAAAAAGGGAGCAATTTCCATAATTCTTTTTTTATCTATCTACCTTTTTTCCCAATTTTTAGAATCTCAATTTACAGATCTGTAAATTATAACCCCTTCATCAGACAATCTACATCAACTTGATGTACTATATCATTCAATAAATGATAATATATCAACCATACACAATAAAAATAGCACCTAAAAATCCAATCTTTTTCTTTTTTTTCCAATTTTAATTTAATCAAACAGCCAAAATCACAAAACAAATAAAAATAAATATACAAAAAAAAAATTAAAACACATCAAGAAATAAAACTAAAAAGGGTCAAATACTAGATCCAAATCCAAGCAAAAAAAATAAAAATTGAAAAATCTAAGCAAAAGATTGAATTTTCTTTTTTAATAAATGGAAAAAAAATAGCAAAAAAGAAAAAAAAAAACTCACTGGTTTTTGGTCCAGCAGGATGATTCCATAGAGCCTGGAGCTTTGAAGTCGCCATGAAAGTGAAATTTTTTATTTCTGTATAATATTTTTTTGTATAATATGTGATGGAAAAAAATAAAATCTTTATTGTATTTCTATTATTGTGAGAAAATGATAGAAATAGTCCCTCATGTTTAGAATATGTTAACAACAATACCTTAAGTATTGCCTTGATTGATTGTTGTCTTTTAAGTTTGTTAAAATAAGTGTTTTTCATCCCATCAAATATTTAACCATATGGTTGTTAAAATTAGTCATGAATTATGTAAGAAGTATGTAATTAAAAATTCTATAAAAGGTAGGTCAAATCCAAATAACTATATTAGACGTCGAAAATAGTATAACAATAACAATATATCAGTGTAATCTCACAAGGTGGATTTAGAGGAGATAGTTATTAGCGTGTAATATTATCATTATCAGATAGAGAGAATGTTTTCAATAGACCATCGACTCAGGTAAACACAATATACATCAACTTGAAAAAATAATAATTGAAACTACACCAAAGGCTATCATCGAATAATATAGTGCAAGCGACGGATAATGTTTGCCATATGAAGAAAACTACAACAACTAGAGAGGAAGGCAATTTGAGCTTTAATATTGTTGAGGAATTAACTAAATGCACTGCAGTACCTTGATATTACAGCTAAAGCTGAGCTGGCAACTACTTAGTGCTAGGTGCAGAGTTGGTTAATTAGTTGGGATAGAATTTGTAATTATGAGAGTCAGTTAATAGCTAGCATAAATAGGTGAGAGAAAAAGATATTTTGGGTGTAATTTTCATTCTCATTGATCAGTTGTAATGTAATACAGTTTCAGTTTCTTCCTCATCTTCTCCATTCTGTTTCTCACTTCGTTATCAATTCAGTTGCACCATAGAATAACAGCTAAGAATTTAACATGGTATCAAAGCCATGAGTGTGTGAATCTAACGAATTTCGATATCGGTTGATATGAAATCGACAAATCTCTTCGTAATTTTTTGTTCGCACAGCTGTAATTTGAAGATCGAGTTGTAAAGGATTCATAGCAGAATCGCCATCGCAAGCTCCTCAGAGTGTTGATACTTTGAGTTATAACCACCCGCTGTATCTCAGAGCTTTGCATACTCCCGGAGCAGTCCAAGTGGGGATGCAACTTACAGGAATGGAAAATTATGCTTTATGGAGTTATGTAATGAAATTGTGGCTACTTGTGAAGAATAAACAAGGTTTTATCGATGAAACAGTAAAATAAGAAGATTATACTAAGGAGATGGCTAAACAATGGGATTGATGCAATGCAATGGTCCTTTCATGGCTAACCAGCAATGTAAGTAAGCATCTTCTAAGTGGAATTCTATTTTTCTCAAATGCATTTCAAGTATGGATAGATCTAAAAGAGTGGGTTGATAAGATAGATCTCACTAGGATATATCATTTACATCGAGAAATTTGCACTCTTACACAAGGTGTTTCCACTATATCTACATATTTTTCAAAACTCAAGGACCTTTGGGATGAATTTGACTCGATTGTTTCACCTCTTTCACGTAATTGTGACAAGTCCAGGGATTACACTACACATCTGTTAACTCAGGGATTATTACAGTTTATCTTAGGTTTCAATGAAAGCTATAGCCAGGCTCGGAGTTAAATTCTTATGATGATTTCCACTCCTACCGTTAATCAAGCTTACGCTATGTTAAATTCAAAATGAGAGTCAAAAGGCTACAGCTGCAGGTAGCTACCTAGGAGGGGAATGTATTGAACCAACTACTTTATTTTCTCGTAATAAGAGTGGTGATTCTGGTTTTAATGGTAGAACAAATGGTCCAGGATATGGAAGAGGAACTAATCATTGGTATGGTGGAGGAATTTTCGGAAGAGGTGGTGGTAACAACAACAACACTAGTTATGGTCAAAGAGGTAGCTCTACAATTGGAAACAAATATTCCAAGCAGTAGTCGAACTATATTGTGACTTCTGCAACATGAAAGGACATACAAAGAAGATTTGTAACAAATTACAAACTTCTTATCACTGTCATAAAACTGGTCAAACTACTGATGTTTGTTTTCAGCTCATTGGTTACCCATCTGATTAGAAATGAAAAAAGAAGGCTAATATAGCAGTTGGTGATCATTCTACTACTGAACTAAGTCAGGAGCAACAATACCAGGTTATGCAGTGGTTAAAAAATTGCAACCTGGTAAATGTCAGTACTAACTTTACAGGAATGAAACAAGAGCAGTATTGTGTCACGCCCCAAAATCCCATCGGGCCGGACTGGCACCCGAAGCCGAGAAGTCCCGGGAGAACCTGTTCAAATACCTGTACTTTCACTTACGTGTCACCAAAAATTTGGACAGCACTTCGTTGCATATAGAAGGGTCTAATTACCTGTATCAGTACAACACGCACAAATATATATATATATAATACTTGGCCGTCGGGGCCACCACATATACAAATATAACATCACTATATAAACTCCCATGACTTTACCTTTCCTTATGTCTACAAAGCCTCTAGGATATACATGACATAACTAGAGTCGGGACAAACCCCCGCCCACACATGACTCCTATATAATAACAAAACATAAGGAACCGACTCGAAAAGCTCCGAAGCAAACTGGAGCTCACCAACAATAGTTGTATGACCTGACTCCTATCTATGCTGTGAATGAGCTGAAGCATCTATGCCTGCAGCATGAAATGCAGGGCCCCCGTGAGGGACGTCAGTACGAAATATGTACTGAGTATGTAAAGCTGTAAATAATCATATGTGATATAGGGGATCAAGAAAATCAGACGCAAGTGAATAAATCATAATAGAAGTGAACCACACTTCATAAACACTTTTAGGATCATGTACATTATCATTAATCTGAATTGGGTTCTTGAATTCAAACACATTTGTGGAACGGTATACATTCGTTCATTTCATTCTTTACAATTATCATTCGCCATTACCTCCTCCTCCCGAACCTCCAACCACCTAACAATAATCAATACTGTATCGTACTGTGACCATTAGGCTGCCCCCAGTACATATCAACTGGGATCGACCCATGCTAGGCTTATGCCCCTGGGATACCACCCATAAACACATAAATAGGGATCGACCCATGCTAGGCTTATGCCCCTGGGATACCACCCACACGTATATCAAGTAACACACATAAGAGATCTTTCCAATAACTTAGTTCAAAAGCTTTTGAGATTATTACATTAGTGTTCATGCCAATATAGTACCTTTGGAACAATGATACATCAATAGGAATCAAGTAATAGACCTTTTATACAATAACAATGTCATAAAGACTCATTGGTACATCAATAATGTGTTTCAGAATCATCAATATCACAATAATGAAATAGGAGCCTTTTGGTATATCAATGAAACATTTTGACACTTTATAGAAGGGAAACAACTTCGTTGGTAATGTAGAACAATACATGTTTTTGGACAACCTCAGAATCTTACTTGATGGAACATTGGTGTTTTCATGCCAAAGAACATCGTTAGAGTATGCTTTACATACCTCGTTGTAGATTCGGATACCAATTCAACACAACTTCTTGCCTTTACAAATCACTTATCTACAATAAAATGTTTGGCATCTAGGATTAGCAACCCAACACCACAATTCTCTTCCATAATTCCATACAACCAATATTTGCAAAACATTCCAAAAACCAACTTGAACAATAGGTTTATGTGTATATATATATATAATCATCATTTCAATACCACATCATCAATACCAAATCCCTTCACAATTCAACATAATCCAACCATGCACAAGAATAATCCAACATCATTTCCCAATCATCTTTCAACAACAATCAAATAACATACTTCTTATACTCACATGCATATATATATATACATATTCATATAAATAACACCAACACAATTTACATCCTTACCATAAAATGGCCCTTTTGATTTCGAAGTCCTGTTGGCACAAATAAGGGGTGCTTATCAAAGCCCCCGAGACGGTGAACACAACTACGGAATCAATTTAGATTTTCTACGGTTGAATCACAAGATAATTGGAGTTGAAATTAGGCTAGGGTTTCTTATTTTCAATAATTTGATGATAATTGATGGATATGAGACTAATTATATGTATATAATGACCAATTTTCGTCCATGAGGTGATGGAAAAATGACCATATTGCCCTTAAAAATTTAAGTAAATCCGAATCTGTCCATGGTGGACTGTTATGATAGGCTAAAGTAAATCGGCCATAACTCTTTGCTCCGATATCGGATTTGGGTGAAATTGGTATCGTTGGATAGATAATTCAAAGGGCTTTCATTTCATATAAAGTAGGTCACCCAGTTAGTCCTGTACAAGGAGTTATGATCGTTTGAAGTTGATCCTAAAAATCTATTTTGAGAGGCTGAAGTAAAACGAGTATAACTCCTTACTCAGATGTTGGATTTGGATGAAACTAATTGCATTGGAAAGAGGACTCAAAGATATTTCTTTTGATAGGGCGCAGCTCTCCCAGTTCATTATATTGAGGGAGTTATGATCGTTCAAAGTTGACCCAAAAAACTGGCAGGCCTCAGTAGTTTGTGTGCAGGAAATTTTCCTGCACATTTACTGTTCACATATCCCGGCCACCATTTTATAGTTTCGAACGTGCTCGATTATATCCGAAACTTATCCGTTTTTGGAAATCTTTATATCGTTGGAAATCTTATTCAATAACCTTCGTATGGAACCATCGACGGGCAAATTCCGATATAAATAAAGTCGATTCCTATACACATATAATCCAACTATACACTTGAAACCATCTCAAAATAATCAATACTCATACTTAAACTCATATATACCTAACTTATGATCAATACATATACTCCAACACACATAACCATGGCTAATGCACGTAATTAAGTACGGGGTGTTACATCCTTCCCCCCTTAAGGACATTCGTCCTCGAATGTGAATGTAGTTATTTAGCCGAAACAAGTTCGAATTCATAATTGATATTCACGTCATCATATAGATATTATGCATATGTAAAAACTTACTTGTTAGTGTCCCAGTTTCACTCCTTGCACTTCTTTTTCACCTTTGAACAAATAAGGGTATTTTGATTTCATTGCTTCCTCCGCTTCCCATTTAATCTCTTTCCTTTGTTGATTTCTCCAAAGTACTTTCACCGATGCTACTTCTTTATTTCTCATCTTCTTAACTTGACGATCTAATATAGCAATAGGCATCTCGTCATAAGTAAGATCTTCTGTTACTTGCACATCTTCAGTAGAAGTAATAAGGGACGGATCTCCGATGCACTTTCGAAGCATCGATACATGAAATACTGGATGCACTGATGAGAGTTCCTGGGGTAGCTCTAATTCATAAGCAACTTGCCCATATCTTCGAATAATCTTATACGGGCCTATATATCGTGGACTCAACTTTCCTTTCTTGCCAAATCTCATCACCCCTTTCATTGGCGATACCTTCAAAAATACCCAATCGCCTAACGAAAACTCTAGCCCTCTTCTTCTACTATCCGCATATGACTTGTGTCGACTTTGGGCTATCTTCAACCGTTGCTGAATCACCTTGACTTTTTCTATGGCTTGATACACAAGATCCGGTCCAAACATAAGAGTTTCACCCGCTTAAACCATCCTATTGATGATCTACACTTCCTCCCATATAAAGCTTCATATGGTGCCATTTTGATACTTGAATGATAGCTATTATTGTAGGCAAACTTAATAAGAGGTAAATGATCATCCCAGCTGCCTTTAAAATCTATAACACATGCTCGTAGCATATCTTCAAGTGTTTGAATGGTGCGCTCTGCTTATCCATCCGTCTGAGGGTGAAAAGCTGTACTCAGATTCACTTGTATTCCCAAACTTCGTTGGAAAGACTTCCAAAAGTTTGCGGTAAATTGAGTTCCCCGATCCGATATAATAGAAGTTGGCACTCTATGTAATCGGACTATTTCTTTAACATACAGCTTCAAATATTCTTCAACTGTGTAAGTGGTCTTAACGGGTAAGAAATATGCGGATTTAGTAAGCCTATCCACAATCACCCATATAGAATCAAATTTTCGAGCTGTACGAGGTAAACCTATAACAAAATCCATGTTGATCATGTCCCACTTCCAAATTGGAAGATCTATGCATTGCATATAGCCTCCGGGCTTTTGATGTTCCACTATAACTTGTTGGCAATTTGGACATTCAGCTACAAATTCTGCGATGTTCCTTTTCATGTCATTCCACCAATATACCTCCTTCAAATCTTGATACATTTTGGTTGATCCTGGATGAATGGAATACCTTGAAAAATGTGCCTCTGTCATAATCTTCTTTCTTAGCCCGTCTACATCCGGCACACACAATCGGTTTTGACACTGAAGTACTCCTTCTCGCGTAAGCTCAAATGCCTTGGTCGCCCCACTCTGAACGTTCTCCTTAAGCTGTAATAAAATAGGATCTGCATCTTGCGTCTCTTTCACCTCAGCTACTAATGAGGATTCCGCGACATTATACACAATAAGCTCCTCGTCCGGAGTTTCGAGAAGACGAACCCCTAGGCTAGCTAATTGATGAAGATCTTTAATCATCCCTTGCCTTTCTATAGGTGCCATCATAGCCTTACAACTCAACGCATCAACTACTATATTCGTTTTCCCTGGGTAATACAAAATATCAACATCATAATCTTTTAATAGTTTCATCCACCTTCGCTGCCTCAGATTTAGATCCTTCTGACTGAAAATATATTGTAAGCTCTTGTGATCAGTATACATATCAACATGAACCCCATATAAATAGTGGGGCCATATTTTTAAAGCAAAGATAACCGCTGCCAGCTCAAGATCATATGTGGGGTAATTTTTCTCATGTGGCCTCAATTGCCTTGAGGTATATGCTATCACCTTACCATGCTGCATTAATACACATCCTAAACCAATTCTTGAAGCATCACAATACACTGTATACCCTTCTGTACCTTCTGGAAGTACCAACACAGGTGTAGAAGTCAACTTATTCTTCAATTCTTGGAAACTCTCCTCACACGCATCATTCCATTGGAACTTGGATGCTTTATGCGTTAGCTTGGTTAAGGATGCTGAAATGGAAGAAAAGTCTTTAACAAACCTTCTATAATAACCGGCCAACCCGAGAAAACTATGAATCTCCGTAGGCGTTGTGGGCCTTGGCCAGTTCTTCACAGCTTCTATCTTTTGAGCATCAACCTTTATCCCTTCACTAGATACAATATGACCCAAAAATGCCACCGACTTTAACCAAAACTCACATTTAGAGAACTTTGCATAAAGGTTACAATCACGAAGAGTCAGCAATGTCTATCGTAAGTGATTGGCATGGTCCTCTTCTGATCTATAATAAACAAGAATATCATCTATAAAAACTATCACAAATACATCCAGGAATGGCTTAAACACCCTATTCATCAAATCCATAAAAGCTGCGGGTGCATTTGTTAGCCCAAATGACATAACTAGAAACTCGTAATGACCATACCATGTTCGGAAAGCTGTCTTGGGTATATCCTTCTTTTTGACCCTCACTTGGTGGTAACCTGACCTCAAATCAATCTTAGAAAAGCACTTAGAGCCCTGTAACTGATCAAATAAATCATCAATTCTTGGGAGAGGATATTTATTCTTAATAGTCACCTTATTTAATTGCCGATAATCAATACACATCCTCAGCGAGCCATCCTTTTTGCGCACAAATAACACTGGTGCTCCCCAGGGGGACATACTAGGCCTTATGAATCCCTTCTCTAGAAAATCTTTCAACTGCTCTTTCAATTCTCGTAATTCTGCTGGGGCCATTCTATACGGAGGAATGGAGATTGGTTGGGTGCCTGGTATTACATCAATACCAAACTCTACTTCTCATTCAGGAAGCAAACCTGAAAGATCTTCAGGGAATACATTAGGAAATTCATTTACCACTGGTACAGTGTGAAGATCTGGTGATTCTGATTTCGTATCCTTTACTCTAACTAAATGACATATGTAGCCCTTGGAAATCATTTTTCTCGATTTGAAATAAGAAATAAATCTACCTCTTGGTGCGCCAATCTTACCTTGCCATTCAATAACTGTTTCATTAGGAAAATGAAAATACATTTTTTTCGTACAACAATCAATTTTGGCATAACAAGACGCCAACCAATCCATACCCATTATAATATCAAAATCTACCATTTCTAGTTCCACAAGATTGGCCATCGTGTCTCGACCACGCACAGTTACTACACAATCTTTGTAAACTCTTTTAGCAATAATAGATTCCCCAACCGGGGTAGACACTTCCAACGGTTTATCTAACAATTCGGGGGTTCTTTTGAATTTTTCAGCAACCAAAGGAGTAACATATGATAATGTAGAATCGGGATCAATTAGAGCATATACATCAAATAAAAATATGGACAACGTACCCGTAACCACATCTGGGGAAGCCTCTAGATTCTGTCGATCCGCTAAAGAATAAGTGCGATTCTGAGTCCCGCTGGAATTGGCGACTCTTTTTTCATTTCTAGCGTGACCCGCAGGTTGTGCGCCCCTACCAGAATAAGATACCGATGATGATGATGCAACAGCTGATCCCGAAGGTTGTGCTACGCTACCTGCGTCCCTTCGTGGACATTCTCTCATCATATGCCCCGTCATACCGCACCAAAAACAAACATTTGTTCCCATTTGACATACGCCCATATGATGCTTTCCGCATCGATTACATAGCTCTCGAGAAGGTCTCGATTGGCTCATGTTCCCTTGCCCATGATAGCCCACTGATCGCGAACTATGACCCTCACTTCTTTGCCCAAATTGACTGCCTCTGAACCCCTGATGCTGTGGTGGAGCACTAGCTGCAGAATAAAAAAATAATGGCCTAGGTGGTCTAGCAGAAAATTGAGGTCTAAAACCTCCCTATGGCACCATAAACTGCCCTGTAGATCTGGCCCTCTTAGAAGATCCGCTTTCAAATTCCTGTGTTCTTTTTCTTTGCCTCTGATCTTTCATTTTCTGTGCAAATGCTTGGATCCTAGCTATATCCATGTCTTTATTCAGTGCAGCAATAGTACAATCCCTAACCAAATACGGATCCAATCTATTCACATACCGATGAACTCTGTCATCCATAGTAGCTATAACATTAGGAGCATATCTGAACAAGTAATTAAATCGAAGACTATACTCCCGCACACTTGTATGACCCTGTCTAAGATTTAAGAACTGATCCGCACGGGCCTGACGAGTCTCATATGAAAGATAATGATCAATAAATGCCTCTTTGAACTCTTTCCAAGTAGCTCGGGGTGCATCAATGCCCCTTGACCGTTTCCAGTCTTCATACCAATATATAGCCTCACCTTTGAATCTATATGCGGCTAACTCCACTGTCTCTCTACCTGATACATGCATCACCTCTAGGGTCCTTTGGATCTGATTAATAAAGTCCTGCGGATCTTCATTAAGATCGGATCCGATAAAAGTAGGCGGATCCATCTTAAGAAAATCTTGCGTCCGAAGACTAGCCGCCCTATCGGTACCGCTAGAACCCGCGGCAGGAATAGCTTGCCCTTGGACTTGCCCAGCAACTATACGAGTCAAAAGTTGCACTGCATTTCTAAGATCTTGATCAACAACATTAATAGGTGGCTCTGGGGATATAGTTCTCCTCCCCCTTATTTCTTCCGAACTGGGGGAAGTTTCTGATGCATGCTCAGCTGGAGCCTCACTTTGATTAGCTGGTATAGTGGGTGACTTACTAGTCCCCTCTCCGGCAGTTAAATCTACTTGTTTATCGGTATTCTTGCTTCTGATAACCGGCATCATTACTATAATAAGAGAAACAAACTGATTCAGTGGTCAACTATGACTTCATATACAATATAAGCTCTATCGCACGATCTAAGACATGAAGAAAAGAAATAATTCCTAAATGTCCATAGCCTCCTATTTATAGATGTGGTGCATAACACACCGATAAACAAGACTCTACATAGACACGACTTTGTAGACTCACTAGGACGAACCTCTCTGATACCACTTTTGTCACGTCCCAAAATCCCATCGGGCCGGACTGGCACCCGAAGCCGAGAAGGCCCGGGAGAACCTGTTCAAATACCTGTACTTTCACTTACATGTCACCAAAAATTTGGACAGCACTTCGTTGCATATAGAAGGGTCTAATTACCTGTATCAGTACAACACTCACAAATATATATATATAATACTTGGCCGTCGGGGCCACCACATATACAAATATAACATCACTATATAAACTCCCATGACTTTACCCTTCCTTATGTCTACAAAGCCTCTAGGATATACATGACATAACTAGGGTCGGGACAAACCCCCGCCCACACATGACTCCTGTACAATAACAAAACATAAGGAACCGACTCGAAAAGCTCCGAAGCAAACTGGAGCTCACCAACAATAGCTGTATGACCTAGCTCCTATCTATGTTGTGAATGAGCTGAAGCACCTGTGCCTGCAGCATGAAATGCATGTCCCCCGTGAGGGACGTCAGTACAAAATATGTACTGAGTATGTAAAGCTGTAAATAATCATATGTGATATAGGGGATCAAGAAAATCAGAGGCAAGTGAATAAATCATAATAGAAGTGAACCACACTTCATAAACACTTTTAGGATCATGTACATTATCATTAATCTGAATTGGGTTCTTGAATTCAAACACATTTGCGGAACGGTATACATTCGTTCAGTTCATTCTTTACAATTATCATTCGCCATTACCTCCTCCTCCCGAACCTCCAACCACCTAACAATAATCAATACTGTATCGTACTGTGACCATTAGGCTGCCCCCAGTACATATCAACTGGGATCAACCCATGCTAGGCTTATGCCCCTGGGATACCACCCACACGTATATCAAGTAACACACATAAGAGATCTTTCCAATAACTTAGTTCAAAAGCTTTTGAAATTATTACATTAGTGTTCATGCCAATATAGTACCTTTGGAACAATGATACATCAATAGGAGTCAAGTAATAGACCTTCTATACAATAACAATGTCATAAAGACTCATTGGTACATCAACAGTGTGTTTCAGAATCATCAATATCACAATAATGAAATAGGAGCCTTTTGGTATATCAATGAAACATTTTGACACTTTATAGAAGGGAAACAACTTCGTTGGTAATGTAGAACAATACATGTTTTTTGACAACCTCGGAATCTTACTTGATGGAACATTGGTGTTTTCATGCCAAAGAACATCGTTAGAGTATGCTTTACATACCTCGTTGTAGATTCGGATACCAATTCAACACAACTTCTTGCCGTTACGAATCACTTATCTACAATAAAATGTTTGGCATCTAGGATTAGCAACCCAACACCACAATTCTCTTCCATAATTCCATACAACCAATATTTGCAAAACATTCCAAAAACCAACTTGAACAATAGGTTTATGTGTATATATATATATAATCATCATTTCAATACCACATCATCAATACCAAATCCCTTCACAATTCAACATAATCCAACCATGCACAAGAATAATCCAACATCATTTCCCAATCATCTTTCAACAACAATCAAATAACATACTTCTTATACTCACATGCATATATATATATATATATATATACACATATCCATATAAACAACACCAACATAATTTACATTCTTACCATAAAATGGCCCTTTTGATTTCGAAGTCCTGTTGGCACAAATAAGGGGTGCTTATCGAAGCCCTCGAGACGGTGAACACAACTACGGAATCAATTTGGATTTTCTACGATTGAATCACAAGATAATTGGAGTTGAAATTAGGCCAGGATTTCTTATTTTCAATAATTTGATGATAATTGATGGATATAAGACTAATTATATGTATATAATGACCAATTTTCATCCATGAGGTGATGGAAAAATGACCATATTGCCCTTAAAAATTTAAGTAAATCCGAATCTGTCCATGATGGACTGTTTTGATAGGCTAAAGTAAATCGGCCATAACTCTTTGATCCGATATCGGATTTGGGTGAAATTGGTATCGTTGGATATATAATTCAAAGGGCTTTCATTTCATATAAAGTAGGCCACCCAGTTAGTCCTGTACAAGGAGTTATGATCGTTTGAAGTTGATCCTAAAAATCTATTTTGAGAGGCTGAAGTAAAACGAGTATAACTCCTTACTCAGATGTTGGATTTGGATGAAACCAATTGCATTAGAAAGAGGACTGAAAGATATTTCTTTTGATAGGTCGCAGCTCTCCTAGTTCATTATATTGAGGGAGTTATGATCGTTCAAAGTTGACCCAAAAAACTGGCAGGCCTCAGTAGTTTGTGTGCAGGAAATTTTCCTGCACATTTACTGTTCACATATCCCGGCCACCGTTTTATAGTTTCGAACGTGCTCGATTATATCCGAAACTTATCCATTTTTGGAAATCTTTATATCGTTGGAAATCTTATTCAATAACCTTCGTATGGAATCATCGACGGGCAAATTCCGGTATAAATGTCGATTCCTATACACATATAATCCAACTATACACTTGAAACCATCTCAAAATAATCAATACTCATACTTAAACTCATATATACCTAACTTATGATCAATACATATACTCCAACACATATAACCATGGCTAATGCACGTAATTAAGTACGGGGTGTTACATATTACCAGCTCATGAACATCATAAACAAATCCAAGGTGGGAGATCCAAATGTGAATATGACAGGTAATGTATCTGCCGACTCTGAACAAAATTCCATAAAGTGGATTATTGATAGTGGAGCAACAAATCATATGGTTGGTAATGATAAATTGATCAAAGATGGTGTGTCACTTGACAGTCTAGGAGGAGTTCAGCTTCCCAATGGTGAGTCTGCTGCAGTGTCTCAAATTGGAAAGTATGATATGTCAAACGGTGAGTTTGTTAATGGTATATTATGTGTTCCATCTTTTAAGTTCAATTTATTGTCCATGTCAAAATTGACCAAATAACTCAAATGTTGTGTCACATTCTTCCCTGGATTTTGTATATTTCAGGATCTCTTCACTGGGGAGGTGAAGGAGATTGGTAAAGAGGAAGATGGACTCTATACTTTGTTGTCAAAGAAGAAACATGTGGATGGTCTATCCTTAGCAGCAGTAAAGGGATTGTCTGGCCATTTGTTACATAAAAGAATGGGACATGTACCTATATCAGTACTAAGGAAAATAACTGTGTTTGATAATATCAATAGTTTCAAACTTGATCGTTGTGATATATGTCTACAAGCTCAGCAAACAAGAATACCATTTCCTATTAGTACTAGTAAAACAACTTGTGTTTTTTATCTGTTGCATTTGGATGTCTAAGGTCCTTATAAAGTCTCAACACATAAAGGAATGAGATTTTTTCTTCTATAATTGATGATCACTCTAGATGGACTTGGACTTATTTGTTGCATTTGAAATCTGATGTGATTGTTGTTCTCAAGAATTTTGTAGTTTTAGTTGAAACACAGTTTGGAAAAAGGATCAAGTATTTTAGATCCGATAATGGGACAGAGTTCTGTAATAACAATTGTAAAGAATTGTTTTAAAATTATGGAATTGTGCATCAAAGTTCATGCCCCTATACTCCACAACATAATGGAGTTGTGGAAAGGAGGCATAGATATATATTAGAAACAGTGAGAGAAATCAGGTTCCAAGGCCACATTTTCATCAAATTCTAGGGAGAATGCATTACTGCAGCTATATATATCATAAACAGAATACCTTCCATTATTTTGCAGGATAAATCCCCTTATGAGGTACTCTATGGAAAACCACTTTCTCTACAACACTTAAGAGTTCTTGGATGCCTTTGTTATGCAACCAATCTCAGGCCTAAAGATAAATTTTCTCCTAGAGCCATCAAGTCAGTTCTCATGGGGTATGGAGTTGATCAAAAGGGCTATCTGTTGTATGATTGTGATGCCAAAACAATCTTCATTAGTAGAGATGTTATTTTCTTTGAAGATATATTTTCCTTTTCTCAGCAGGATTCTACATCTGATTCTTTTCAAGATGATATGTTTGTTAAAACTGTAGACCCTCCTATTATTTATGATTTACCAGTCGAGCATATTGCACATGACATTAGAGATACAACACTTGATTCATATTCTGTTGTAGATGCTGCTCCTACAGATTCTTCTATAACTACAGAGGATGCACTTTCTCTTCCAGCAAAAAATGCAATCATTGCTCCTACACAACCTCCCGATTCAAAAAAAAGGTCCACTAGAGGTAGCAGACCTCCTATATGGTTGAAGGACTTTGTTACAACAACAAAGTCAACTGGAAATTGTGTCTAACCTATCTCAGATATCCTTGCATACAATCATTTATCTACTGCATACCAAGCCTATATTAATAGTGTATCAGTGAAAACTGAGCCTCAAATATATGCAGGACCAGCTTCTCAACCTAAATGGGTAGAAGCTATGAAGATGGAGATTCAAGCATTAGAAGATAACAATACTTGGGATATTGTTTCACTTCCTCAAGAAAAAAAAGGCTACTGGTTGTAAATGAGTTTACAAGATTAAGTACAAAGTCAATGGTGAGGTTGAAAGATACAAGGCTAGGTTGGTAGCAAAAGGTTATAATCAGAAGGAGGGAATAGATTACCAAGAAACTTTTTCCCCTGTAGTAAAAATGGTAACTGTCAGGGCTTTGATATCTGTGGCTGCAGCTAAAGGTTGGAAAATTCAACAAATGGATGTTTACAATGCTTTCTTACAAGGTGACCTAAATAAAGAAATGTTTATGACTTTACCACAAGGTTTTGCTACTAATATTGGTGTGCAACCCGTCTGTAAGCTAAGAAAGTCATTGTATGGGCTCAAACAGGCCTCAAGACAGTGGAACATTAAACTTCTCACTGCACTGACTAGTTTTGGTTTCACACAAATCCCTTTGGATCATTTCTTACTGACCAAGAAAATGAGAGAGCACACTGTGATAATCTTGGTTTATGTTGACGATCTCTTAATCACTGGTAATGACCCTCAGTTGATTTTTGTCGATAAGGAACTTCTACAAAAAACCTTCCAAATTAAAGATTTAGGTGATCTCCGATATTTTTGGGGAATAGAGTTTGCCAGGAATGCTGATGGTATACTGATGCACCAGCGGAAATATGCCTTGGAACTAATATCAGATGTTGGACTAGCTGGATCCTAACCTGCAGGATCACCTATTGAGATGCATAACAAACTTACATCTACAGAATATGGTGGTCATTTTGGTATCACTGATGATCCACCAGTTCCTGACTCCAGTACCTATCAAAGATTAGTAGGTAGGCTTCTGTATTTGACAGTTACTATACCTGACCTGTTCTTTGTTATTCAGAGTCTTAGTCAATTCATGCATTCTCCAAAAATGTCCCATATGGAAGTTGCTATGAGAGTGGTTAGATATGTGAAATGTGCACCTGGTCTTGGTCTTCTTATGGCTGCTCAATCTAATGATACTATGACTACATTCTGTGATGCTGATTGGGCATCTTGCCTAAATTCCAGGAAGTCAATCACTGGTTATATGATCAAACTTGGTTCTTCTTTGATTTCTTGGAAATCTAAGAAGCAATTTACTGTCTCAAGAAGTTCAGCGGAGGCTGAATATCAGAGCCTTGCCTCCACTGTCGCTAAGATTGTATGGCTTGTTGGTTTATTCAAAGAGTTGGATGTTAGGGTTCTCTTACCAGTTCCTATGTTTTGTGACAGTAAATCAGCTCTTCAAATTGCTGCAAATCCAGTCTTTCATGAGCGTACTAAGCATACTGACATTGATTGTCATTTCCTTAGGGAAAAGGTGCAACAAGGTTTGGTACAACCACAATATTTACCTTCTTCAGACCAACCTGCTGGTATTCTAACAAAGGGGCTTACTATCCTTCAACACCAGTTTTTGTTGTCCAAGCTAGGGATGACGAACATCTTCATTTCTCCTAGCTTAAGAGGGGGGGGGGGGGGGTTGAGGAATTAACTAAATGCACTGCAGTACCTTGATATTACAGCTAAAGCTGAGCTGGCAACTACTTGGTGCTAGGTGCAGAGTTGGTTAATTAGTTGGGATAGAATCTGTAATTATGAGAGTCGGTTATTAGCTAGCATAAATAGGTGAGAGAAAATGATATTTTGGGTGTAATTTTCATTCTCATTGATCAGTTGTAATGTAGTACAGTTTCAGTTTCTTCCTCATCTTCTCCATTCTGCTTCTCACTTCATTATCAATTCAGTTGCACCATAGAATAGCAACTAAGAATTTAACAAATATATAGATGTAAAACTTGCAAGGCAATTTAGACGATGTTAGCAAGATGTGTACAAACACTAAAAAGAATCAATCGTTTAAAAATTGCAGAAAAAAAATTAAATCTCAAAATGTGATTTTTTGCTTAAAAAAAGGTCACGTTTGTTAAATTTAATCGCTAGAGTTTGTTGAATATTTGATAGGGATTAAAACATACATACTCAACAAAATTTAGGAAATTAAAATAATATATTTAAGTTACTTTTTTGAATATACCCAAACAAAAAGGATGATTTTGTTATTTTCACTTTTATTATTGACTTTTGGTTATCAAAACAAAAGAAAAATATCAACTTGTTAATTAATTAATTTTCTACTATATAGGTTTGGCAGAATGAGATTACACAAATTACACTATTGATATATAATTTGTAGTATTTATCTTTTGTAATGGTCCATCCTCTTTTTGTTTTATAATTAAGTTTTGTTTGGTGGATCTATAATATAGTGCAGTCACATTATGTTAAATGTGTGTTAAAATTTTTGTTATATACGAAGTTAGGGGAAGAATCGAATTATAAAAGTTCATTGGACGCGGTCTAATTTTATCTTTTGTATTTATGCTAAAAAATATTTTTCCGACTTAAACCTAAGACCTCTTAATCATATGACAATAAATGACAATAATTTTACTTGTCACATGGATAAATAAGAGGTAGAAACCTGATTAAAGAAAAAATGAATAAAAACTTATTCACATGAAGTATTTATATTAAATGCTACCAATTTATCATATAATTTTTTCATACCTTTAAAATTAATTCAAAATTCATTTTTTTTTTTTAATAATTTTTTATCTTTATAAATTTCTAGTTTGTCATCGAGGGTCATCAAATAAATAACAAATTATGCTAATAGAGGTTATTAATTGTAATTTGATGATATATAACACGCAACATGTGTTCGGACTCTAGAAATGCGATATATATATATATATATTTTAAATAATTTGAAATTAAATTAAAAATTATATTTGAGAATAAAAATTATATCTAAACATATGTTTAACTCAAAGAAAAATTATGAGGCTTTATTTTATTAACTTTTAAAATTTTAAAACTTGTAGCAAATGAGTAATAATTTGGAATTTTTTTATTTTTATTTTTACAAAAAATTAGAGCAAGCAAAAAGAAAATAAAATACCTCCAAATTTTCCACCAAACTATAGGTTATAATAAAATACACAAGAATAATCAATATTGAAGACCAAAAAAATGAAATTCATTCCAATACTAAAACCCTTTATAGTTCTCTTAATCACTTTTGGTTTGACCATTTATTTTGTGTTGCTTTTTGAGCCAACAAATTTATCTTCCACTAAAAAAACTGAAGTTATGGCTAGAAGTTTCATTCTTTGGTTACATGGATTAGGTGATTCTGGTCCTGCTAATGAACCTATTAAGACATTGTTCACTTCCCCTCAATTCAAGAATACAAAATGGTCTTTTCCTTCTGCTCCTTCTAATCCAGTTACTTGCAACTGTAAGTTGGTTTAATTGGTATTTTTGGGTCAAATGGTGTTGTTTAATTGCATAAAGATTCCATTTTTTAGTATGTTAATGGTTGTGTCTTGTTTTTGTTACTATTAGTTTTGGTGTGATCAATGTGGAATTGACATTTTTGGACCAAATGGTATGTTTAAATTGCATAAAGATTCCAGTTTTAGTTTTGGTTCTGGTGTGATCACTGTGGAATTGACATTGTTGGGCCAAATGGTATGTTCAAATTGCAAAAAGATTCCAGTTTTGGTCTGATTCTTGATGGTGTTTGCATGTTGCTGGTTTTGTGTTGTGTTTGGTTCTATTAGTTTTGGTGTGATCAGTGTGAAATTGGCATTTTTGGGTCAAACGGTGTTCTTTTAATTGCATAAAGATTCCATTTTTAGTATGTTACTGGTTGTTTGTTGTATTTGTTACTATTTGTTTTGGTGTGTGATCAGTGTGGAATTGACATTTTTGGGCCAAATGATATGTTCAATTTGTAAAGATTCCAGTTTTGGTCTGATTCTTGATGGGGTTTGTATGTTATTGGTTGTGTGTTGTATTTGTTTCTATTAGTTTTGGTGTAATCAGTGTGGAGTTGACATTTTTGGGCCAAATGGTATGTTCAAATTGCAAAAAGATTCCAGTTTTGGTCTGCTTCTTGATGGTGTTTGCATGTTACTGGTTGTGTGTTGTATTTGTTTCTATTATTTGGGTCAAATGGTGTTCTTTTAATTGCATAAAGATTGCATTTTTAGTATGTTACTGGTTGAGTATTGTTTTTGTTTCTTTTTGGTTCTGGTGTGATCACTGTGGAATTGACATTTTTGGACCAAATGGTATGTTTAAATTGCATAAAGATTCCAGTTTTGGTCTGATTCTTGATGGTGTTTGCATGTTACTGGTTTTGTGTTGTATTTGTTACTATTAGTTTTGGTGTGATCAGTGTGGAATTGGCTTTTTGGGGTCAAATGGTGTTCTCTTAATTGCATAAAGATTCCATTTTTAGTATGTTACTGGTTGTGTAATGTTTTTGTTTCTTGTGTGATCAATGTGGAATTGACATTTTTTGGCCAAATGGTATGTTCAAATTGCGTAAAGATTACAGTTTTGGTCTGCTTCTTGATGGTGTCTGCATGTTACAAGTTGTGTGCTGTATTTGTTTCTATTAGTTTTGGTGTGATCAGTGTGGAATTGGCATTTTTGGGTCAAATGGTATGTTCAAATTGCACAAAGATTCTAGTTTTGGTCTGCTTCTTGATGGTGTTTGCATGATATTGGTTGTGTGTTGTGTTTGTTACCATTAGCTTTGGTGTGATAAGTGTGGAATTGGTGTCTCTGGGTCAAATGATGTTCTTTTAATTGCATAAAGATTGCATTTTTGGTCTGCTCCTTGATGGGGTTTGTATGTTAATGGTTGTGTTGTGTATTTGTTTCTATTGGTTCTGGTTTGATTACTGTGGAATTGATGTGTTTGGGCCAAATGGTAAGTTGAAACTGTATAAAGATTCCATTTTTGGTCTACGTTACTGGTTTTGTATTGTATTTGTTTCTAGTGGTTCTGTGTGATCAATACGGAATTGGAAGTTTTGGGTCAAATGGTGTTTTTTAATTGCATAAAGATTCCATTTTTAGCCTACCACTTGGTGGGGTTTGGGCATGTGAAGAGAAGATGTGCAAGTGTGCCAATGTGGAGATTTTAGAGGTTGAGTATGGTGGGTATGAGGAAAGGTAAAGGTAGGTCGAAGAAGTATCGGGGAGAGGTAGAGGTAGGTCGAAGAAGTATTGGGGAGAGGTAGAGGTAAGCCGAAGGAGTGTTGGGAGATGTGATTAGACAATGAGTGTTTGAGTACCTATCTCCATTCACGTTCCCAGGCCATGATGTCTCTTTGCCATCCCATCCAGTGTAACACAACCCATCACACCTTACTAGAGAAGTCGCAATTGAACAGTAGGGTGTTGCAAGGTTTCAGGGTGTTCCCCACATAATATACAGGCGCCATTGATAGACATGCCCCATTGGAGCAAGCTATTCTTAGTTCTCAGCTTCCCAAGTAGACTAAGCCGCCGTATGAAAGTATGTTTTGGACATTTAGCATTGCGACACGTTAGTCCTTTCCAAGGCACATTTGTGAACTCTCCTCTTAGTTGTTTGCAGGCAGCTTTAATCTGGCAGCTCCCCCCTCCCCTATTAATGATGGATTGCATATCCAGACTCAGTGGCGGACCCAGAATTTAAGGATAGTGGGTGCTTAAAAAAGTAAAAAGCTGGAAAAAAATAAAAAATGAGCTCAATGAGGTTCGAAACCAACCAACTTTTGTTTGAGTGGGTGCTTTTATATATTTTATACCTATTTTCATATATTTTTTATGTAATTATACCTATTCCGCGTCAAGTTTAGTGGGTGCCGGAGCATCCCAAATTATAACGTAGGTCCGCCCCTGTCCAGACTTGGCATATTTGCCCATGTTAAAGATCTTTTTAACCATCCAAGAGGCTTGCTTAGGAACTTTTTTTAGTGCACAATTATGTATGAAGATGTTACTTATAGCTTCTTAAGGACTAGATTATCGTGGCAGTGATTTAGGTGCAAGTGATATGATGGTAAAAAACACTCCATAAAGTTTTGTCCAAGAATGGTGGACGGGAGTTCTTAAGAACACAAGAGTTTTAAAACCATCTTGGTTACTGAAGTACTCTAATGCCGGTCTCGCTTTCTTTTTTACGGGACCTTTTATTTCCACGAGAGAATATGTAGATTTGAAATCAAGGAAAATTTCCCTGATGGGAGTGAAATAGGATTCTCTGATGAGTGAATGCAATACATGGAGGACTTGCGGATGTAGTACTGGACAGCTTTACCTACGGCATTTCCTACTCCTACGATTCATACAAAGAGAATGGGCCTACTGGGACAATAATGTTTAAGCAATTTTTATATCATAAAGTTTCTGTTAGATGTTATACCTATCTGGTGTTCCAACTGTTCTCAGTATGATTGTTGGTTCTTCCCCAGAATTTGCTCTCGCCAGACACTTAACCTTTTCATCTTTTCCATTAATTATCATCACACAATTTAACCCCAAAAAAAAAGAAAGAAAAATCTACATTAAAACAGTTTCGAGCTGTGGAAACAGCCTCCTTCAGAAATGCAAGGTAAGGCTGTGTACAATAGACCCTTATGGTCCATCCCTTTCCCGGATCCCGTGCATAGCTGTAGCTAAGTGACCGGGATGTCAACAACATTATCCAAATGGATACGCTAAGGAATTGGTTTCGGTAATTCATAGCATTCGATACTGGAGGCAGAATTTCCGACAAGCAGCTACAGAAAAAACCAGAAACACCACTCCTGGGATTTGAACCTGTTTTTCTCTTGTACTAAAGGGGTTCAAAAATCTTATATATGTATGGAAAGTTTGTTTTTACCCGATTTACACAGTACTTTCCGGTGAAGGAGACTCAATTCCCCTTCATTGCATGTGGCTGCTGCACTAGTAGCATTGCCAACTTTTTCACTCTAATAGTGGTGATAATATCTAAAATGTTAAATCGTTCCTGTCTTACTTTACTGCAGACGGTGCTATCATGCCATCATGGTTTGACATTCATGAAATACCAGTGTCACCTGTAAGTTCTTCTCTTTCACCACTTTCATTACGCGTATCTCTTTCTTCTTTTCTCAAATGCTCCATGTAATCATGCCCAGCTGCATTATCGGCAAGGATGAAACTTAGCAATCCAAGATAGAACTTACTATACGGAAAACTTTTTCCACTTGACATATAGGCAATTAACTATAACATGTCTCGTATAGTCATACGGGACACCAGCATATCATTGAATATTTTATAATATATGCCAGAAATAGTCTACTTTATCTCCATCAAGATTCTATGTTTCCGTTGTCCTAGAATTTCACAAACAAAGAAATAGTTGTGCTTATGCTCATTGATATTGTCTCCACATAAAACTTAATGTTTAATACCTTGTACCAGAGTTCGCCAAACGATCAAAGTGGTTTGCTCAAAGCGGTTAAGAATGTTCATGCAATGATCGATAAAGAGATCGATGCTGGAACTAATCCTAATAATGTTTTCATATGTGGATTTAGTCAAGGAGGTCTCTCTCGCTCTCTCTGTGACAAGTTTGATTATTGCTATTAAATCCCGGAAGCTTTCGAACTATACTTAAATCTTATTTTATAGGTGCCTTGACGTTAGCAAGCGTTCTTCTGTACCCAAAAACTCTGGGAGGAGGTGCCGTGTTTAGCGGATGGGTCCCCTTTAATTCTTCTATATTAGAGCAAACAACTCCTGAAGCTAAAAAGGTAATTGCCTGAAACTTCTATAATTTTCTAAAATTTATTTTTCGAAGTTTGAGCCGGGGGTCTATCGGAAACAACCTCTCTACTTCTTCGGAGGTAGTGGCATGGACTGCGTACATTTTACCCTCCCCAGACCCCACTACACTAGGTATGCTGTTGTTATTTTTTGAAGTTTGCATATGTTATCTATTCCTTAAGGTAGTTGCTGCAAGGGAATCTTAAGTGTGTGCAGAAGGGCATGGATTTCACAAAACTTTCTTATTGTGATGCCCGATCTACTAATTGTTTCACTACATATGATATATAATTTGATTATTTTCCTTGAGTCGAGGGTCTATATCGGAAACAGCCTCCCTACCTCATAGGTAGGGGTAAGTCTGCGTGCACTCTACCCTCCTCAGACTCCACATCGTGGGACTAGACAGGGTATGTTGTTAGACTTACGATGTATATATGAACACTATGGTACAACACAACTTGAATGAATTTAGCACTTGTTCCTCATTTCTGTTTTGTCTGGAAATAAAATTATTGTGGCGTCAAATCTCACCAGAGGCAAAAACACTAGGTGATTTCTTTCCATTTGTTTTAAGCTTGGTGGACCTATATATGTGTTGGTGGGAGGTACACCGTGGAGCTAGTCTAGGTGTCGCAAGCTGGATTGAACACTACCGTTGTAAACAAGAAAATTGTGTGACGTCATGTCAATGTTGATGTTAATTGATCGCCTAGTTGCTTGAAGAGATCTCCAAATGCTCGGCAGTGCGATCATAAAACAACACCACTTTCCTGTATGGCGGTGGTATTGGAAGATATGTTATTTTCCAAACGTTAGTTTTCATGAACCAAGAAATCCTCGAGGTCTATCTGTTACATGATTCGAAACTCAGTGGATGATTTGCCTGCTCCTCTATCATTCTCCACTTAAATTCCACGCTTTTGTCTGTGTTAAGATTTGAATCATGACATGCCTCTCTTCTTTCCGCGTGATTTATATATCTTGACCAGTTTCCATGTTATGGTATCTAACGTCAAAACTCTTTCGCGCAGACCCCTATTCTGTGGTCTCATGGTATGGCTGATAAGACGGTACTGTTTGAAGCCGGACAAGCAGGGCCACCTTTCCTGGAACGTGCTGGTATGACTTGCGAATTCAAGGTAATCACTCGTGTCTCTCACATCTTTTGTTTCTTCCACGAACGTATCACCAATAAGCCTTTATCGTCTACCATGTCCATTAGGCTTACCCCGGTCTTGCTCATTCGATAAACAACGAGGAGTTGAAGAACCTGGAATCGTGGATCAAGACTCGTGTTCAGAGCAATTCTTGAAGATCCACGCGATATTCGATTCGAAAATTTGTGCTATCAAACTCCTCCTGGATTCAATATTTGTTGCCTAATTGTGTTTGTGTGATGAACTTTCTTTATATTACAAATTTGTAGTTAAGTTGCTTTGTGTTCTAATGTATTTTTCTTGGCTCATTTAACAAATGTAGTTATGAAATATTGGGCAAAATAATTGAAATGCTGTGAAATTCCTTATTAGGATGTGATGTAGGCAGTAATTTTGATACAAGTGTCGATCTACGGCTCGAACATGTGAACTAGAAATTAAGTGGAGACAAGCAGTAATTTTGTAATTTTGATACAAGCGTCGATCTACGGCTCGAACACGTGAACTAGAAACTAATTGAAGGCAGGCAACAATCTTAATACAAGTGTCGATCTATGGCTCGAACACGTGAACTAGAAATTAATTGGAGACAGATAGTAAATTTGATACAAGTGTTGATCTACGGCTTGAACACATGAACTAGAAATTAAGTGGAGACAGGCGGTAATTTTGATACAAGTGTTGATCTACGGCTCGAACACGTGAACTAGAAACTAATTGAAGGCAGGCAACAATCTTAATACAAGTGTTGATCTACAGCTCGAACACGTGAATTAGAAATTAAGTGGAGACATGCAGTAATTTTGATTCAAGTGTCAATCTATGGCTCGAACACGTGAACTAGAAATTAATTGAGAAATTAATTGGAGACAAACAGTAATTTTGATACAAGTGTCGATCTACGGCTTAAACACGTGAACTAGAAATTAAGTGGAGACAAGCAGTAATTTTGTAATTTTGATACAAGCGTCGATCTACGGCTCGAACACGTGAACTAGAAACTAATTGAAGGCAGACAACAATCTTAATACAAGTGTTGATCTACGGCTCGAACACGTGAACTAGAAATTAATTGGAGACAGTAAATTTGATACAAGTGTTGATCTACGGCTTGAACACATGAACTAGAAATTAAGTGGAGACAGGCGGTAATTTTGATACAAGTGTTGATCTACGGCTCGAACACGTGAACTAGAAACTAATTGAAGGCAGGCAACAATCTTAATACAAGTGTTGATCTACGGCTCGAACACGTGAATTAGAAATTAAGTGGAGACATGCAGTAATTTTGATTCAAGTGTCAATCTATGGCTCGAACACGTGAACTAGAAATTAATTGAGAAATTAATTGGAGACAAACAGTAATTTTGATACAAGTGTCGATCTACGGCTTAAACACGTGAACTAGAAATTAAGTGGAGACAAGCAGTAATTTTGTAATTTTGATACAAGCGTCGATCTACGGCTCGAACACGTGAACTAGAAACTAATTGAAGGCAGACAACAATCTTAATACAAGTGTTGATCTACGGCTCGAACACGTGAACTAGAAATTAAGTGGAGACATTCAGTAATTTTGATACAAGTGTCAATCTATGGCTCGAACACGTGAACTAGAAATTAATTGAGAAATTAATTGGAGACAGACAGTAATTTTGATACAAGTGTCGATCTACGGCTTAAACACGTGAACTAGAAATTAAGTGGAGAAAGACAATAATCTTGATATAAGCGTCGATCAACGGCTGAAACACGTGACCTAAAAAATTAAGTGGAGACAAATTTTATGTTACTCCAACGCTCTCTCTTCTTTAACTTTTGTACACTAACAATGTAAAATTTTTATTTTCCCTATTAATTATCTTACGAAAGTGATAACTACAAGTAACTAATATAATAAAGAATCATTAGTACTCACTTTTTTTTTTGTTCACTTCAGAAAAATTGAGAAACCTTTTTCTTTATACGACAAAAATAAAAGATAAAAAAGTTAAATGTGTGTCAAATTATATTTTGAAAAATTATATTATAATACACTAACTTTTTAGTTACCATGATTACAAATTATGACCTATGATTATATGTGAAGATATAGTGGATTTGGCACCAAACATGAAAAATAGAAAATCATTGCCTTGCCATTGAGTATACTGTAATGAATGCTATATCTCACCTCTTGATTAAAAAGTTGGTGTTAGACCATATATATATATAATAATAATAATAATAATAATAACAGTGAAATCTCTCAAATGAAATATAGAGAGCATGAAATCGGGGTGACTCAAGGATAAAGCTAGTAAAATCTTCGCTTTAGGCCCCAAAAATTTTTAGGCCTCAAAATTTTTAATAGGAAACTCTATAATTTCTACTTTACTTGAAATAATAATGAAGATCGTGAAATACATTTTAAAAAAATATCTAAAAAATAATAATAATAAAATAGAGAAAATTATCTCATTTTTTACGAGAAGTATTTTAGAACTTTGAACTAAACAACTCAAACTTTATATTAATAAATAAAGTTTGAAAAAATACCCAATTACCCCCCTGAACTACACCCAAAAGGGTTATGCCACACCTCAACTTAAAGGGGGACTTATTACCCTTGAACTAACTAAAAGTAGAATTTTCACCCCCTTAATGCCTATGTGGCACATACGTGGCACACACGTGTGCCTACGTGGACACTTCAGTGTGTTGTGTCATGTAAGTGCCACATAAGCATTAAGGGGGTGAAAATTCCACTTTTAGTTAGTTCGAGGGTAATAGGACCCCCTTTAAGTTGAGGTGTGGCATAACCCTTTTAAGTATAGTTCAGGGGATAAATTAGGTATTATCTCATAAAGTTTTAACAACAACATCCAAGTTAATGCATTGCAAACAAATTACTAATTAACTCTTACTTTTGTGTCTTATAATAATACTACATCAAAATAATTACTAAAACAACTCTCAATTATTACCGTAGTATTTTTGTATGTATGTTTATATACGTAAAATTCATTAAAATTTAGCTTTAGGCCACTAATTTTATTAAGACGCTTCTGCATGAAACATACACAAATGTTATTCTTAGTTAGAAAAAAAAAATCTCAATCGTGTGAAAGTAAAAAAATGTCAAATATCTTAATCATGATCGACCGTGTGAAAGTAAAAGAATGTCAAACATATTAATTATGTTCGATCGTGTGAAAGTAAAAAATATCAAATATATTAATCATGTTCGACTGTGTGAAATAAAAGAATGTCAAATATATTAATCATGTTCAACCGTGTGAAAATAAATGAATGTCAATAGCTTAATCATCTTCGACCATGTGAAAGTAAAAGAGTGCAAAATATATTAATTATGTTCAATCGTGTGAAAGTAAAAGAATGCCAAATATATTAATTATGTTCGGTCGTGTGAAAGTAAAAAAAAAACAAATATTAATCATGTTCGACTGTGTAAAAGTAAAAAAATATCAAATATATTAATCGTGTTCCACAGTAAAAAAGTAAAAAAATACAAAATATGTCTGACCGTATGAAAATAAAAAAATATCAAATATATTAATCATATTCGACCGTGTGAAAGTAAAAAAAATATCAAATAACTTTTTCATTTATCAACTTTAACTTATTTAATTTATCTATATTCAACTCAATTCTTATTTTCTTACTTTCCTTTTTTTTTTCCCTCGTTTTCTTTTCGTCTTAGATTTATGATCACCATAAACAATAACAACAGTATATTCAGTGAAATCACACCAAATAAAATCAGTAAAAAGTAGAATATATGCATACTTATAACTATGTTTTGAAGATATAGAAATTATTTTTCAAAGACTGTCGACGTATTAAAGCTGATTTATGATCACCATTAACAACAACATATTTAATGAAATCATGCAAAATAAGATCTGTAAAAAATAAAGTATACGCATACCTTATAACTACATTTTGAAGGTAGAGAAATTATTTTTGAAAGATTGCCGACTTAATAAAGCTGATTTATGATCACCATTAATAACAATAACAACAACATATTCAGTGAAATCACACAAAATAAGATCTGTAAAAAATAAAGTATGCGCATACCTTATAACTACGTTTTGAAGGTAGAAAAACTATTTTCGAAAGATTGTCGACTTAGTAAAGTTGATTTATGATCACCACTAACAACAATAACAACAACATATTCAGTGAAATCACACAAAATAAGATCCGTAAAAAAGAAAGTATACGCATACCTTCTAACTACATTTTAAAGATAGAAAAACTATTTTCGAATGATTATCGATTTAGTAGAGCTGATTTCCGATCACCATTAACAACAATAATATGTTCAGTTAAATCACGCAAAATAAGATCCCTAAAAAGCAAAGCGTTAGCATACCTTATAACTATATTTTGAATATAGGTAAATTTTTTCTGAAAAATGGTCGACTTAGTAAATCTGATTTATGATCACCATGTAAATAATTATGACAAGTTGTGTTCAGTTGGCCTCAATTTTGATGTAGTACTAACAGATAAGTTTTTTTTATTTTTTTTTCTTTGTAACATTTTGTTCTTAGATTTTTCTAATAAATGCATTTCATTGATTGGAAGTGAGAGAAAAGAGAGGGAAAAATTCTGCAAAAAGCAGATTGTTTATCATTTAGATTGGGTAAACAAGTAGGGTCACCGCCAACTATAGACTCTCTTTTTTGCTTACCCATATTAACCAATCAAAACTAACAAAATAGCCAATCAAAATTCATTAAATTTGATGCCCCTAAACTCTGCTAAAATATACTGTCCCACAGGTGAACAATCCCCAATACCCTTTATAAGAATAATATAAAATATAAGTTTATAAAAATAATATAAAATATGATATATTAGTAATGTTTATATTACTAATACTTGTGTTAGTTATGCTTACATTAGTTATACTTGTATTTTTTTTATGCAGTGTTTGGTTCGATGTATTAAAAAAAATATGAATTATATAATTTCTAAAAAGAAAATTCTTTTTTTTACATAATACCCTCAATATATATGCTGGAAAGGATGCGGAAATTTTCTTGAGGGGTAATAGGGTCTTTAAGCATTTTAATGCATGCATTAGATTCATTGCATTACTAATGCCATGAATTTTGAGGTATTAATAATACACACCTCAATACACAACAGAGTGTATAACTAATTGCATTAGTTATACATAAGGTAAAAAGGTATACCAAATAAGATATTATTAATACATATTAAAATAATGCATGCATTAACATTCCAATACACTCTACCAAACGACCCCTGAGTTTATAAAAGAAAAAAAGAAGAAGTTTGATCGGTGGGATAAGAAGAAGAAGAATTTTAAAATAAAATTTATAAATAATTTTAATTTATTATTTAATATGAGATATAGCTAATTTAAAAAATATATCTCATTATTTGTATTAATAGTAAATATAGAAAGTACATTTGAAAAGGATGAACACTTAGCTAGAGCAATGAATGCTATAGTGAAATTTATTGTAAAAGAGGAGAAATCAGTTACATTAAAATTATTTTTTCGGGAGATTCGTTTGATATTCAAAAACTGCTCAACAACAGTTGGATAAATGAGAAATATTAAGGTAATTCAGAAAAATTTGTGTAGAGTTAAATCTAGCATTGACTAGATAAGCGTCTTGTAGTAAGACGAGTAGTTATGAACTTCGTAGACCACCCTCACGAGGATGGTAAAGGGAGAACCCCAATTGGTAAAGGTGAATTTATTATGTTATATGAAATATGAAAGGTGAAATAAAATAATTCCATGAAATATTTCATCTCATGAGTTTTATTTTTTATTTATTTCATCTCGTGTACCATCCTCCTTAAATCCCAAGTTGAAATTGATTATATGACTTCTTAGTAACTTTAATTAAATCCAATTAAGATCATTATTATCGATTGAAAAACTTGTAATTATCGAGGACATAATTCTAAACAAGAGAATATGAAGATTGAAAGTTAGAATAGAGAGTTCATAGATAGTCGCATAAT
This sequence comes from Capsicum baccatum var. pendulum, assembly GCA_030864225.1. Taxonomy (NCBI): domain Eukaryota; kingdom Viridiplantae; phylum Streptophyta; class Magnoliopsida; order Solanales; family Solanaceae; genus Capsicum; species Capsicum baccatum. The sequence goes on along the minus strand of CM061561.1, from coordinate 269,805,406 downwards.
TTTTATTTTTTTTTTAATTTATGATATTATATTTTTTCCTACTTTCTTACAAATTATCCAACGAATAATAGATAGCCACACCTCACACAGAGTTAATGAGCAATGTAACAACCAATCACTACTTCAGTTATTGTATTATTTACTTAGACATAATACATAAACATGTTTTTTAATTTGATCTTGAATTACATTTATGACCTCTAACTTTGGATGTGCACAAGTAGACATTTAAACTTATGTAAAATTAAACAAGTCGACACAGATATCTTATAAGGCATAATACACGTAGAATGCCTTGTAGGACAAGAATTGATTATATAGGACTCCACATAGAATTTGTTCAACTTTATACAAATGCCTACTTATACATACTCAAAATTAAATGTCATAAATATTATTTGAGATAAAGTTAAAAAATATATTTATGCACTGTGTCATTTATTTATGTTTTTCTTTTGTTGTGCTTTAATTAAGTAAAAAATCTTTCGAAAATAATTTTTGTGTCATTCATAAAATAGAGATAAAATTAAATATAAATATATTTTTACCAAGCCCCCCCCCCCAAAAAAAAACCATTATGTCATCAATATCTATGCCCTTTTCTCTCTTACCAAAAACACTTCAAAGTCCCCACAAACCACAAACCCTCATTCCCTCTCCTCTTCTTCTTTACACCACCCACCCTACCTAACTACCCCACCCCTTCAAACCTCTCAACAAACCAAAAATATTCTCCATTTTTTTCCATTATGAAGAAACTTTATAGAAAAGGCACAGTTCATCCTTCTCCTCCTTTAGTTTCTGACCATCTTTCATTTTTACCTGCTGCTATTTTCACTCTTGCTGTTGCTTTATCTCAACAAGATAAAGAAGTACTAGCTTATCTCATTTCTTGTTCTTCCGGTGACTTCTCCGGCGGGTTTTCCGGCCAGATTTCCGGTAATCGGAGGATTACCCACAAGTCTACACCCAGTAACATACCTCCTGCCGCCTCAACCTCCGTTAACGCCACCGTAGATGGCGGCGGAGGTGGTGGTGAGCAACTTTCCGGCAGCTTTTCCGGCGAGTTTTGCGGTAATCGGAGGAATACTCACAACAAGTCAGCTACACCCAGCTCAGAATCAGCAAACTCCGGAGGTGGTTATTCGAAAGGTATAACCACCGCGCACGGCGGCGTACATGGCGGCATAGGTGGCGGCGGAGCTGAAAATGAACTTTCCGGTGATTTTTCAGGCAATCGGAGGACGACCCAAGTTAAGTCAGCTACACCCAGCTCAGAATCAGCAAGCTCCGGCGGTGGTTATTCGAAAGGTATGACCACCGCACACGGCGGCGGCGCAGGTGGTGGTGCTGACCATGTAACTTCATTTAACTGCTACTGTTTCAGCTGTTACATGAGTTATTGGGTAAAATGGGATTCTTCACCAAATAGACAACTTATTCATGAGATTCTTGATGCTTATGAAGATGGATTACATAGCAAAAAGAGCAAAAAAGAAAGAAGAAAGCAAAACGGCTCATCAAAGCAAAACGGGTCAGGGTCCGGGTCAGTGTCCGGGTCATCTAGTAGTAGTGTTGGGTCTTGTAATGAGCTGAAAAAGTCATCATCTGAGCTTACTTTGAACAAAAACGGGTCAGGGTCCGGGTCCGGGTCCGGGACAGGGTCCGGGTCGGGTCAAAATGACCCGGTTGAGGAAACTTTTGTAGATGGTGATGAAGAAGAAAGTGGTGAGAAAGGCTCTGTGAGAAAGTTTGTGAGTTTTCTTGGTGAAAAGATATGGGGTATTTGGAACTAAATAAAATGAAAAAAAAATATTTTCTTGGAATTAATTTTCAAGAAAATATTTAAGTTTGTTTATTTTTTGGTCCATTTTAATTTTAATTTTAATTTTGTTTTTTGTTTCTGGTCTGTAAAATACCCTTTACTTCACCAATGTAAAATATTGGCTAGTATTTTTGAATGATCATCACCTTCATTGGTTTTTTGTTACATTCACATTTTTGTACATAGGTTTTGTTTGATGTTAAATGTTGCTTATGTTGTAGTTTAGGTTAAGAAAATGAAAAATAAATAAAACTTTTTTTGCATGTAATTTCAAGAATTATTTAGGTTTATTTTGTGCCAATGTGAAATGGCCTTTGGTTTACTTGGATATTCAACAACAACAACAAATTTACTTGGGTTTTCATTTCACATATTAGTGTAATCCATACAAATAGGGTAGAGGACGATAGAATGAATTTAGACTTGATTTGTATCTTTATTAAAATAGGGTACGGGAAAATTTGATTGTTGTCTTTATCTTTATGAATAAAGAGTTTGTTTTTTGATTGAACTCTTGGCTTAAAAGAATTGTTTTCGAAGTAGGATTGCAAGAATTATCTTGTCTAACATAATATCAAGATTGAAGTGAGAAATTATAATACACATTAAGGAATAAGAAATTATTTAATTACTAAATACCTTTGTACCTCTTCTCCCATGCAAAAGTGCAATAATATTCGACTATTTACTAAATTTTTATCTTAATATTTACTTTTAAATCTTCCTATATAACGTTACGTGTAGGTTAAGTTGTGTCATGATCTGTCTAATCGTCTTCTATCATACTTTTGACTTTTTTCTACCTCTCGTAATTCATGTTGTCGTCAACCTCACACGCCTTATTAGTAGCGTGCAATCCTGTACCTCCTCTTCGTATGTTAGAATTATTTTAATTTTTTTTTCTTTCATCTTGTTCGTTACGAAAGTTAACAACCCCTCCCCTCCCCTCATTCTTATTTTTGTTATTTTCATCTTCTAAACATGTAAGTTCTCGATTGTCTACACTAAAAAGGGATTTTATGTACATTATTACTTTTACTATAGGATGTTAATTTGGAGAATTTTAGGTCTATCCATTGACGGTTTGAAATTTGGAATTTTAATAATAATAATAAAAAAAGCTAGTCATATTTGAAATTTCTTTCTTGGATATAGAGAAAGGTGGCAACTTTTTTTTGGCCAGTGAAAATAACAGTAATTTTTAAACTGTTTTTTTTTTGCAATAATATGAATATTCAAAATAATTGTTCTCTTTTTATGTTCTTCTTTTTTTCTTTATAACATTTCATTTGGCTCGAGGAAACAAAGTTGGACACTTTTCAAAATTTTGTCATATTGTTAGGAATGACTCAGACACTCATGTTTCTGGTCTATTTTTGTGTGCCTTTGTTTTTCTTTTTTTTTTTTTTTTTCTTTTTAAAATAATTTTGCTATTTTTTTAAAAAATTAATTAGTGTACCACATTTGAATATAACTTTCTTATAAAAATGTACTAAGGTAAAATACTATGAGATTTTAAGTTTTAGTGGGATAGAATTACTATATATTTGTGTTGGTAGGAAATGCTCATATTCAAATATGTCATAAAATCAATCGCCGTGCGTATAAACTGAGTAAAAATATTATTATAGTTATTAAAGAGAAAAAAAAAAACATACACAAGATTTAAATTTTGGTGAAAGTAAAAAATACTAAATGATATTTTTGCTATAAGTTTAAGCAGATTGGTGAACAAAATTACCATGTACTCTATGTTTATAGAGATATAATAATTTTTTTTGAAATTATTTAATGTCACAATCTGGTTTGGACATCATAATTACATTTTTTTTTTAGGAAAAAAGAAAAAGAAAAATGGTACCTAAGGAGTAATACCAAATGTTAATGTGGGTTTGGTAGTACTATCATTACCAACTTTTATTGAATTTTTAATAATCTATTGTAAGTTTGATGTGATCAATGTAAACAAAAAAAAAAAAAAGAGAAGTTAAATAAATCCAAAGAGTAAAAATTTCAATATCATGATGTGATATAATTATCTACCATTTCAATCTAAATACCAACTATTTAGTATTATATAATTATCATGTATATCTATATGCAATTTGGCGTTATCGTAGTTCTAGAAATATATTCTTAGGGACATTTGGAAAAAAAAAAATGCTAGTTGTCTAATTCTTGAAATAATCTCAATATTCTTGTTAAGGTTCAATTAACATTGAGAATCTTATTAGTTGAAACCTATTTGTAAGTTTGACTTATTTGTAGAATATCTTTTTCTCTTTACCAAAGTAAACAACAACAACAACAATATCAGACTCAGTGTATTTCCACAAAGAGGGGTCTGACGAGGGTAAAGTGTATACGGTCTATACCACTATCTCAGATGAAGTAAAGAGGTTATTTTCGATAGACCTCCGGCTCAGGACGTATAACAATACAACAAACAAAAACACAAAAGCGGGGACCATTTGGATAGTCAAACGGGCGAAACGGCGCGAACGGAGCATTTTCGGACCAAATCAGTGTGCTATAACCCACGATTCTGGGGGTGGGCTCGAGGTTCGGGCGTGCTGTGGATCGAAAATCGATCGAATTTTGCCAGGGAGGCTAGGGAGCGTCCTAGTGTGGTCCGTTTGAGCGGGCGGGGTCATTTGGGTGGTCAAACGTGAGAAACGGTGCGAGCGGGGTATTTTCGGACCAAATCGATCACCACCGGACGAGCTAACACACTGCTAGATAATAACGGAAATAAGACACCCACACGGTATTACTATAAACTATCTATCTAAAATCATAGACATCATCAAAACACAAGCAACAAGAAACTCCAGGCGCGCGCAGATACAAACAAAGCACCTTCCTTACTATAACGGCTGAACTCCGATCCATTGATCCTCTACCCTAATCCGAGTTCTCCACACCTTTCTATCAAGGATCGTGTCCTCTGTAAGCTGTAACTGCTCCATATCATGCCTAATCACCTCCCTCGAATATGTTTTCGACCTACTTCTACCAAATTAAAGATAAACATATATCAGACAGAAACAATCGAACTTCAGTCATATGTGTATGAAGTTACTCTTTGTTAATTCCGATTTCAGATGCCATATATCTGAAGTTGTTTCGAGATTGATAGATTTGTTAAATATTACACACCATCGATATAACATAAATATTGGTCTCAAAATTAGATATCTCTGCGCTTTAATGGACCCGACTTGTACAACGTGAATTCAAATACTCAATAGGGATATTGAACACCGAGTCATAAATAATTAATTAAATAAAATTTGTTATAGAAATATTTTCTTACAATTAGCCAATTTCATATTATATTTTTCAAATGTCTCTTTGAAAAATACTTACTTCTAAATTAATTTACAATGATTATTTAGATTTTATTTGCTAGACTTCACATCTTTCTTCTTTCTTTTTTTTTTTCTCAAAAAATTGCTCTTTATTTTTATTTTGTGAAAAACTGATGTCAACAAAGCATTAAAAAGGTCGGCAAAGTTAACACAAATTAAAGTTAAAATATAAAAGCACTAAGAAACTTAATTCCAAAATTGCCTTTTAAATATTCTTCTTTTTTATATCTTAGCCTAGGGGAATTTGTTCTTTCCTTTTTTACATAATTATTTAAATTCAAAATAAGCTTTCTTTTTATTGGTTTTCTACTTTTTTTTTTAAAGAAAAAAGTTTTGAAATAAGGGGCTAATATTTTTTAAAAGAAATCACATATATTTGAGGTTTAGTGGTAAAAGGACAACTTGTTATATATTAAAAGTGAGCATTTTAAGGCCCTTAACAAATATATTTAATGCATATTTGACCAATCGTGAAGGAAAAAAAACAACATAAAATTTTAATATTTTGAATCTTAATTACAGAAAATTCTGATATGTTACATATTACTAAAAGAATGTCAATTTTAAGTCTGTCAAGATACATAATTAGCTCTCGATATATTTTTTTTTTATTTTGATTTGTTGAGATACATAATACATTCAACGAAGATACTTTTTTTTTTCTTTTGTAAAGATATATAATTAGCTACAGATATATTTTTCAAATTTTGAGTCCGTCGAGATAAACAATTAGCTCCTGATACATACAACGAACATACATAATTAATTAAAATTTTTGTAATTACTTTATAAAGGTGAGAATTTGTGAAAACATGTAAATTAAGGCGTATGTTTATGTTATTTTTCTAAAAAAAAAAAAAAAGGCAATGAAATTTGTTGTGTTACCATTTCTAAGATTTGATGATTTTTTATTTATTTTTAAACTTTAATTTCTCTCACTAGTATTTTATATTACTAACGCATAATCACGTTAGAGTTATTATAGTTATTGAACACTTATTTTGAATGAATTATTGTATTACATAAGCAATGATATAATTCTTTTACTTTTGTGGTTACTTTGACAGTTTAAATAGGAATTAATATTGTTTAATCAGTGTTTAATTTATACTTGGACTTATAATAATTAAGCATCATTTAGGAATTAATCATGCCTGTTTATATATTAAAAATTAAAAACCATATACTCAATTCATTTCTGTTTGGTTAGGTTAAGTCCAAAAATATTTTTAATATTGTGTAATATGGTTCGCTTTAAATAAAATTCGTATGATTTTTCTCAAAATGTTATATGTTTAATAGTATTCTACATTTTACCTTATTATATGTTTTTTCTTTTTCTTTTTTCAATTATAAATGTGAAATTTTGTTCACATAATGAACAATCCCTTTCTTGAATTAAGTTTCATATAATTCATTACCGAGATTTTATGGATTTATTTGGAGATTAATTGCGTGTCATTCACATATTATCCGAGTATTTATGGTCATCAACGCGTGACGAAGTTGATGGTAGTAACGAAAATAGGCAAACTGTCACTTTTGTTACATAAACGTAAGGACTTTTGTTTTGACTTGTAATGTTAAAAAAAACTGTCCCTTTCAGTTCTGGACTCGCATAGAAGTAAGGTTCATATTCACAAATAAAGTAATTATTTTTTTACTAAACTATTTCAAAATATAAAGAATTACATAAGTTAAAAAAAGTCAAATGAAATTCAATATCAATATTAAAAAAAATTAACCTAAGTGAACAAAATTCATATCCGATATGAACCCTTTGTACTCTTAGCTCTGTCCTTGACCATCATGGCAAGTGTATCTGTCTAATAAAACCCTAAAGTAAAACTTCTCGATATAAATTCTAATTAATCAGGCTTCAAAATAAGTATCAAATCTCGAACTAGAAATTTAAAAAAAGAATTCTACTTTTCAAAATTAATAATTTGACTTGGCCTAATGAAGCTTCTTCAAATAGAGACAAACTTCTAGCTAATAAACTACTAATATTTTGGGTTTTTATTTGCCACCTTTGAATTCATGATGATTACCATTGTTAGTTTTCTCAAATTTGCTTTGACTTTTGACTGATTCTTATTCTTTTTTTGAACTTTCAATTTTCAATATGTAAAATTTAATTCGTACTTAATAACTAAGATCCCATTCTAAATTTTTATTCGAGGGAATGGCATCGGTGTGAGCCAAGATGAGGAAAGCGAGGCTGAGATGGTTTGATCATGTGATGATGAGGGGTGCAGAAGTGTGAGAGGTTGGCTAGGAATGGGTTCAAGCGAGGTAGAGGCAGACCGAAGAAATATTAGAGGGAGGTGATTAGACAGGACATGGAGTAACTCCAATTTACCGAGGACATGACCCTAGATAGGAAGTTGTGAAAGAGGAGGATTAGGGTAGAAGGTTTGTATGAATTTAGAATGATTGTATCTTTTGTTGTAGGATGCGATCATACCAGCACTAACACACCAGATTCCATCAGAACTCCGAAGTTAAGCGTGCTTGGGCGAGAGTCAATGGTGGAGTCAGGATTTTCATTGAGGGTGTTCAGAAGTAAACATACGGACTAATCGAAGGGGGTTCAACATCTACTATATATATGTAACACCCCGTAAAAGTCGTGCATGGATTAACCTTTAATAGAGTGCTCTTAGACTTAAAAACTTGAAAAATTTTCTAAGTGTAATGAGGATTTAGAGTCATTTTAGATGGCAATTTTTGGGATACGACTTTTCAATCTTTCCGACCTCCGTTTTTAGATTTTCAAGTTGCGTTATGATCGGACAAGCTCATAGTACATTTCGTATAAGTTTCAGAATTTTTCGGAATGCATAAGGCTGCGTTTGGATTTCAAAACAGTAGCAAAACGCATAGCCTATTGCCCAGTTTTCAGCATTTCAGGGTCAACTTCAAACGATCATAACTCTCTGAATATATGAACTGGGAAAGCTGCTACCTATCAAATGAAAGTTCTTTGACTCTTCTTTCCAATGCAATTGTTTTCATCCAAATCCAACATTTGAGTAAGGAGTTATACCTGTTTTACTTCAGCCTGTCAGCTTGTCAACTGAGGGACAATTTCAACTTTGTTTGTTTTCTTAGGGGCATTTTAGTCATTTCACCTCACCCAAATTTCGTCTATAACACCAGATTTAGCCCCCAATTCATCAAAATATAATTTTTTTCTCAAATTTTCTCTCAAGAACACCCCTTAGGGTTTCAAACAAAAATCCGAAATAATTCAAGATTCAATCGTGGGTTTTGGAAAATAATGGGAGATTTAGAATCCTCACATCGTAGGCTTCAAGGACCATCCCTCAATTTCGTAAATAGAGGTACGCGAGGTTTTCCTAAATTCTCATGGGCATAAAAAAATCATGTTTTAGAATGGGGTTTTTGAATTATGAACATATTCATGTTTTTAGAATGCTTTAATGACATTGTTTTGGTCTTTTGGCCTTCCCCAAAATGATTTGACAGTTTATATGTATATGTATGTATGTGTTTCACTCTTGAGAGCATGAATTATAATGAATCCCTCTTGTGTTGTGAGCTTTTCTATTTTCGTATGATACGGATTGTTTTGAATGCGTTTTGAAAAGCATGATATGATTTTTAACACGCAAGAGAGGGTTGTGAATGTTGATTATGCATATAATGAAAGAGTGCATGGATTTGTCAAAAGCACATGACCACCATATGTTTGATGAAAGTTTTTGCATGGTTTTGACTTGAGTTTCGGAACATGAAGTCTCTTATGCAAATTACATATTTGGGTGGTCTGAAACTATATTTTCATGAAAGATCATGCTTATGACATTATGGCTCAGAAATAGGACTTGCAAGTCTTGGTGTGACGACACCAACTCAGATTTTGTCATGATAATTTAGAACAGATTTAAATGCATCTTTGAAATCAGACTTTCCAGATGTTGAAACTAGAAACATGCATGTTTCAGAACAGGATAAAAATTCGGCATAAAGAGAGCTTAGGTAGTTCCCCGAAGAAGACATAAGTTCAGACAACTCGTTGCCCAAAACCGTGATTTGTCGATCCGGGTTTATATATTACACTGGCCTAGAGCCCTGTGGCGTATCAGATTCAGGAACTCCAACCCTTGCGACACACTCGGGTTGGAGGCTTTCCCGCTGAGTCAATGGCGGATTCCATATCGCTCGTGAAATATCATACTTGTAGGGGATACCACCTAACTCAAAAGTAATACACAGATCAGAATTTTAAATTTACAGACAGGTTATATGTTTTCAGAAAGTGCCCATGGGTTTTCAGAAACTATTTTATGCATGATGTTTAATGAAAACTTTGCTCTCATATATATATATATATATATATATATATATATATATATATATATATATATATATATATATATATATATATATATATATATATACGTTCAATTACTCTATTTTGGATTGCTTCGCGTGCCAGTACTTTTGTGCTGACCCCCTCCTTCCAGGTTCTGAGGCACAGTCTAGGGGTCTAGCTAATCAGTAGATATTTTCAGATTGCAGACCGGATCTTGCAGTGGTGAGCCTTCTATTATTCATAAGGCCTAGTCATGTCAGACTTTTATCATTGGTTATGTTTTGGTCTACTGGGGGCCTTGTCCCAGTTTTCAGACAGCTTGTTTAGTTCAGAGTAGAGATTTCGCAGACTGAGTCAGATATTGTTATTCAGACACATTTTTCAGTTTCAGTATTATGATCATGTTCAAATTTTGACCATGTTTCCGTTTCAGATTTCTATTTCCGCATTATCTGTTATTTTATGAATATTGTGCATGATTACCAGATAGAGAAGGGTGTTTCGGGCCTTTATGGTTCGGGATGCTTGTCACGGCCAGGACCCCGGTTCGGATCGTGACAATATACATAAAAATATTTTGACTGTGTAAAAATAGTATAATTTTTCGTTGAAGGGGGTTCGGATGAACCCCTGAATATAAGGTGGATCCGCCACTGGCGAGAGTAATACTAGGATGGGTGACCCCCCGGAAAGTCCTCGTGTTGCATCCCTCTTTTTTGGAAGGGAAGTCTTGGAGTAACTGGTAAAGTTGTTGCCATGTGACCAGGAGGTCACGGGTTCAAGCCTTGGAAACAGTTTTTGGCAGAAATACAAGATAAGACTACTTACAATACACTCTTGTAGTGGGGCCCTTCCCTGGACACCGTACATAGCGGTACCTTTAGTGCACTGGGCTGCCCTTTTTGTATCGATCTTTTGTTGTACTAGTTGGTGTATCTTGTATATGGTATTATTGAATATGTTGATTTCTATGATATTTTGTCCTTTTATTATTTCTTGTCTAGATTTTTTTTTAGCATTGTTTTATTTTGAATCGGGGGTCTATCGGAAACCTCTCTATTTTATTTCTGAGGCAGTGATATGTATTATGTACATTTACCCTCCCGAGATCTCACTTGGTGGGAATATATTGAATACGTTGTTGTAGTAGTAGTTATTAATATTTATCAGAATGGTTTCGATTTAATAGAGAGGTTCAATATTAAAATTCTTAAAACACTCAAAAAAAAAAACTGAAATTAGTTATAAACTTTGTTGCTAAGCCACTTATAGCTAATATTTTTTTTAATATAATTTATTGCTAATTTATCGCGAAAAAGAATTAATATAGCTTTATAATTTGTCTCTAATTCTTATTAAGATTTAAAATTAGAATCCCCCTATTATAATACCATCATTAAACTAGAATTTGTTGTTTTTGTTATTTTTTGTACGATGTTTTTTATATTTGTCTTACTTCTTTTTCAGGATTATTTTAGACTGTCTTTTTAAGCTGAGATTCTATCGAAAATAACATTTCTACCTTTAAGATAGATGCCGATAAGATCTTTATATACTCTAACACTCTGTCCTTCCCAGACGCTTATAGGACTATATATACTGATTATATTATTGTTATCAAATCCGCTTATAATATTATGACTAATGAAGTGTATCTAAAAATAGAATAAAATAAAATAAGAAAGTGAAAGTCATTAATGGAAGTCTAAGTATATAATTAGTCAATAAAAAAGATTAAGACCAAGTCCAAATTAAATTAAACTTAAAGACTAGTTTGAATGGGAAAACTTAATTACCAAGAAAATAGAGTCAACTTATTGTTCAACAATATAATTCTTACTATTGAAAGTCAACAACAATATTGAACATGTGTATACTTTTCTAGTATCTTGATTATTTTTTTATTTTTTAAATTCAACTTACATATAATTCTATAGTATAGTATAATTTATTTATTTTTATATTATCACTGCAATTTAATAGGTTAGAAAGTGTCATATATAGTACCATTAATATACAATAACATCATATTCACTGTATTCCCACATGATAACATCGGAAAAAGTAGAAAGGTAGAGATCGAGACGCTGTTTCCGATAGACTCTCTGCTCAAGACAAATACAATCCAAAAAAAGATGTAAAAGCAGTGGCGGAGCCACAATATTCACTAAGGGGTTCATAAGTGAACCTACGAACTAACCGAAGGAGGTTCAACATCTAATATATATACATAAAAAATAATTTTAACCATACATATATAGCATTATTTTTCGCCGAGGGGGTTCATCGCTCCGCCCTTGTGTAAAAGCAGTATAAACAGTGACAGACTCAGGATTTGTGGATCGTGGGTGCTCGAAAGGTTAGAACATATATTGACGTCCAAAGTTGTAAGATTCCGTTCGAAAACTTAAGGACCCATCTATCTTCTTGGTTTACTAAGTGCTTTTCTAAATCTTATATCGAATATTATATATTTTTTTTATATAATTATACCTAATCTTTATCGAATTTAACATGTGCCAGAACACCGAAAAATTCGATATAGGTCCACCCCTAGGTATAAAAGATAATAAGGAGTAACATAACAACAAATAGTAACAGAACAATACCACAACAAAATAATATTACAAGCGATCTATCCGAAACAACATATATCAACAAGAATTCAAGAACAAAAAACTACAAGCATATCATTACGACTACCAGAGGAATCCACAACTGTTATTTTTCGAGTGTGCGGAGGGTAAATTCGATTTCAGGGTAGTAGCATGCGTATAGGGTGAAGTCTACTCTAGTGTGATAGCCTGCAAACCACAACAAAAACGTAAACTACACTTGGCAAGCTAGCCTATGCTACGAACTCAACCGAAAAAGAGGTTTTGAATATGTGATCCATCATTGAAAGATCACCTGCTCAACTAACTCGGTTATCCTTATATATAAAATTCATTTTGTATAAAGAAAATGGGATTATTACTTAAAAAAATGGCATGAATCTCATCTCAAGTAATTAACTATGAAGAATTAATTATTAAAACTAAATTTAAATAATTAAATTAATGTGCTATTATTATTGATGTTGTTGGCTTAGGGTGTACATAGTTCGGGTTGATTCGGTTTTTATTAAAAAAAAATCAAACCAATCATGTCGGTTTATTAAAATTATAAACCAAATCAAACCAACATAAAATTATTTTTTTCGGTTTAGATTTTAGTCGGTTTTTTCGGGTTTTTTTTTATAATCTTTAGTTTTTATAATTATATTGTGATCGAAGATTAGATCAAATATGTTTTCACTCATGTGCTAATGAAAAATCATAATTATGAAAAAATGAGGAGCGGAAAAATTCTCTTGAAACTAAAAAGTGAGATTAAGAGTGAAAAGTTTAGGTTTTAAATTTATATTGGGTTTTGGATCATTTAATTAACAATTAATGGACAAATATTACAATTTAAAAGCCCAAATTTAAATATATATCTACATCTACTTTCAAATTATTGGAAATTACTAAAACTAGTTGAAAAAATATTTAAAAAATAGATTATAATTAATATTTTATGTATAAAAAAGTTTAAATATTATATATATATATATATATATATATATATATATATATATATATATATATATATTTATTTTATTTTTATTCGGGTTCGGTTTGATTTTTTTTTTTATCAACACCAAATCAAACAAAAAATGGTCGAGTTTTTTTCTAACGTCAAATCAATCAAACCAAATCATAAGTTGATTTTTTTTCTTGATTCGATTTGACTTGACAATTTGATCTGTACATCCCTTTTGTTTGCACACTCAAATTAAAATAAGCCAATCTTCAATTATGCAAATAAAATAATTTTAATGATATTTTAGTATAATAGTACAAGAGTCATTAATAGTTTGAAAAAAATCTATCCAACCACTCAACAACTCTAATAGCTGAACTGAAAGAGTCTACCAACCCCTAAATGACATGTCTTATCTACAAGACAAGATTCTTACTTAATTTTTTTTTTATCCCAATACTCATATTGAAGTTCGATTAAATTCATTTACTATTGAAAAAGTCCCACATTCGAGAGTAAAACGCTCCCTAACAAAGGTAACTCCATACCCAAGGAGACTCAAAGCCGAGACTTGTTAGAGTTTGTGACCCAAATTCTGTTGATCCGGCCCTGAAAAGTTTTGCGGTGCGACTTATGTTTGTGATTTTTCATAGGGTCAGTGGTGGGCTCCGGGATCGGGCGGTATGAACCTGCATGTTTTTGAGCCTAGGATTTATTTCTACGCACGTATTATATAAGTGTAATTAGTGGATCGTTTTTGGACGTTCAGAAAATACGTCATTCTCCTCGTTGTACTCCTCTCCATTATAGTGAAATTCCTCCGGCTCTGGTTTTTCCCATTGTGTTCTTCTTATTTTGTTTTTACTTGTGGTTTGCCTATTTCTGTCCGATCATAACAAGACCTCTGATCAAGAATGAAGAAGTACTTATTCCTCCATCACAATCTTTGTTTGTAATTCTTCGTTGATCTATTATTTAATAGTTTGTAGTTAACATGATAATATAAATTGCTATCATTAAGCGAATTCAGAAGTGCACACACGAACTAGTCGAAGGAGATTTAATATCTATTAAATATACATAAAAAATAATTTTAATCATGTATAGATAGATAATATAATTCTTCGTCGAACCCTTGAGTATATGCTAGCTCCGCCCTTGTCTAGAGTTCAGGTGAATCCAATAGTTTTTATTATGTACTACCTTTTGCTACATTGGATGTGTTCATCTTGTCACTTTATTGTCGTTATTTTCGTCTTGACACCTTGTTGTCGTTATTTTCTTCTTTCCCGCCTTTTTTAGTAATGCATCGTTCTGCCGATAGTCTTTTGGAAACAGTCTCTCTAACCCATTCGTGGGATTACATTGGGTATATTGTTGTTGTTGTATCTATAAAGGGTAAAGTAAAGTTGTTGCATGTGATCAATAGGTCACACAACAACAACAACGAACCCAGTGTATTACCACACAGTGGGTCTGGGGAGGATAAGCTGTACGCAGTCCATACCACTACCTCCGGAGAAGTAGCAAGGCTGTTTCCGATAGACCCCCAGCTCAAGACAATGAGTAATAAACAAATTCATAATAAAAACATGAAACAAGATGGAACAACAGGTTAGCAAAAATGCAAGGTAAGATTGCGTATAATACACCCATGTGGTGGGGCCCTTCCCCGAATCTGCACATAGCGGGGAGCTTTAGTGCACCGGCCTACCCTTTTTTAGTCCAAAATAAGGTAACACAATTAGGTACATATATACATATGAAGTGCCACCAACAGACCATTGACAACAATGTTGAAACATCCTAATGGATTACATCAAATGTGATGAAGTACACATTAATATTTTTATGTACACAACTTGTAATTTACTAAACCTATTGGTGAACCAAAAGGTTTTGATGATCAAATACAAATTGACAATTATTGTTTGGTAAAAAAAAAAAAGAGAATCAGACATGTACAATTACAGATGAACTCATGGATACACAGCCTTTCAAGCGTTCAAGAATGGCGTTTCGACTAACTGATCCTGAATGGAGAGTCAGAGGGAGGCCTTCCTTGACACATTCGTCGTATTTCTCTAGAGCGGAAACGATGTCAGTGAAGTCTGGTCTCTTCGAGGGGTTCGCTGCCCAGCAGCGCTTTATGAGGTGTGCAAGTGCTGGTTGGCAACTGGCTGGCAAAGGTGGTCGTTCGTTCTGCAAAATAAGAAAGAACATTATAAGACGGATGAAAGAACATGTATCAGAGCCAGGCCCATCCCCGTTTGGGCTCCTGGTCTACGCTCCAGTTGGGCGTAGGCGTGGAGGGAGTGTTAGGTTGGGGGTTACAGTCGCACATTTGGTTGGGGAATAGGTTGGTTTGCTTATATCGACTTGGGTAATCCTCCCCTCGTTAAGCTAGCTTTTGGGGTTGAGTTAGGCACAAGTGTCATACCGCTACTGATATCAAGAACATTGCCTCGAATACAAATGAAAATGGTTCAACCGGCTATGTTGTTAGGCCTCTCCAAAAATGTTGCCTCGGAATACAAATGAAAATGGTTCAACCGGCTATGTTATTAGGCCTCTCCGAAAATGTTGTTGCACTCGTGCCGGATCCTCCAGAACACTTTTTTGGAGGATCGACACGCATCTGCCCACATTTTGAATAGTCTAAACAACATAGCTACCCGCACCGGACAAGAGTTAGCTATATGAATGTGTGGAGCCAAATGTAGTGCATTGTAGTAATAGGCACTTCTAGGTCGCTTCCCCGCTGCTGGATTGCTCCAGCGCTTCGGGTACTACAAACCATCTGTCATTCATTGCAACCGAGACATTTCCTAAGAGGGTCGCATACGTGTCTGATCCTCCAAAATGCACTACTTCTGAAGGATCCGACACGCTCACACACAGCCAGTGACGTTTTTGAAGAGCCCGAGCAACATGGTTTCAATCTTTCAGATATATTAATAGCCACTATTTTCTTGAGAAATCTTTAGCTTATGGAACACTCTTATTGTACGACGAAGTTATGGTTGAAACAATGTCCATCTGTCAAGAGCCTATTGTACAACGAACTAGACTTCAGCTCATGACTGAGAAGAAAACAAATTGGCGCTGCTTATTCATCGAAGGGAAGTTATTTCAAGGATCGAGACTCACAGGTACAAGAAGGGTTGCAGAAATACTCTTCTAAACAATAAATATGTGACGATTCTTTTGTTGCTACAAAAAGTAAATAATTCATCCTTTTGACGAGGATGCTGCATTCGTGTTCTAAGTAACGATGCACAATGGTGAGATTCTTCTACCGAAATATATTTAGATTGATTAAAGACACAAATCTACCAAATCATGTACCCCGAGAGAGTAATATGCTTCCTCTACTTGTAACTTACTACAGGCAAACTTCACCGATCCCATCATCAGCTAGCTAAATCGGTGTTGAAATGGAGAGCGATTTAGTTCTTGGCAAGTTAAGTGAGCTCAGGATGAGGAGGTATTGTTCTTGCTGATACGTTCCTCAAATTAACAATGGACGGGAAAGGGGAAAAAACAAAAATATGTGCAGAAGTATTAAGGCGAACTCAACCAGATATTCAGAGAATCAGCTTCGGAACCTAACCTTTTCAGCAACAGCAAAAGCGGCTTGCACGGGTGTCATTCCTTGAAATGGTAACAGAGCTGTTGTGAGCTCCCACAGCACAATTCCGAAGCTGTACACATCAACTTTACGAGTATAAGGTTTTTCCTTAATCATCTCTGGTGCCATCCAACGGTAAGTTCCCATATTTCCTTTAGCTTCCCGGCACTGTGTTTCAAGACAAGACGTTCCAAAATCTGCAACCTTGACACGCATTTCGTCATTCAGAAGTAAATTACTTGATTTGAGGTCTCTATGGATCACCCCTTGTGAATGAAGATACTCCATCCCTCGTGATATATCGAGAGCTAACCTCAGAATAGTTTCTATCGAAAGTGAATAAGGCTCTTTCTTGTTGAGATACATCCTCAGAGTTCCTTGTGACATGTACTCCATAATGATACAGTATACAGGAGGCTTTTTACAAGCTGCAATGAACTGTAGGTAAACAAGATACATATTGTAAGATAACAATATCATTCGACAGTAAATTACGCTTCAATCGAAGCTGCAAAAATTTTCGGAATCCAAACTGATAGTCTCATCGACAGAAACCGATATTAGGAAAGAAAAGCGAAGAACTTGAAATATCCCACACAACAAAGCCACTCAATGAGCAATATTTTCGTTTATGAAGCTTAAATAATCAAGATCATTCCTACTTATGAATTACACAAAGAGTCGAGGTGCACCGGATCAGAACAAGGCTAAGACCTATTACTCCTAATAATCAAAGCTGAAGATAAACTACAGGTCAGAGAAAGTTAAGTGTTTAGAATAACGGAGAAACTATACACGAAGAAGTATGTTCCTTAAAAACTAGAAAAATACTACGACATCGATGTTTCTGTACTTAGAAAAACCATGTGTTACTACTAACAGGTGATGTCACAATTCTCTAGTCATCTGCTACTATTCCAACTACAAGAATACAAGTAAACGAAGACAGAAACTGCTATATGATTTTCTTTCCATCTGCCTAAGTCTTGGTGCGTAGAATTACCACGCACCTATGCTTGGGGGGGGGGGGGGGAACAGGTACCCTTCAGCAATAGCAGAGCCAAAAATTTTAACAATGGGATTCAGAACTTTCAATCTTCCAACCTAAAGTAAGTTAAGGGTATTCAAAAGTTAGTATGTATATCGAAAAGATTATTTTGCTCTATTTGCGCTTTACTCTCCCATCCCAATTTATGCGACACTTTTCGCTTATCGATAGTCAATCTGACTAATAATCTAAGCTAAATTAGAACCACTCAAACATTTTGAACTTAAAATTTAGATATTCAAAATCTATAATAAAGTACTATAAGTTGCAATACACAACATCTCTTTCCTTTATCAAGGGTTCAACCAATTAATATGATGTTTCCATAAATAATTGAAATTTAATTTCTTGATCTATATCTTCAATTTTTAGAAACTTATAGTCTCATGTCAACATAATGAAAAAGTACATTTTAAAGTGTATCGATCAAAGTTAACATGGTTTGACTCTCGAGAGGCGAAAGGTGTCATAAATTGAGACAGAAGAACTATGATTTCCCCATGAAAGGATTCAATTGAACCTCCTTCACTATAAGATAGTCATGGTGCGTGCAAGGTGGCTTCGAGACCGCCCTTGCGCAGTAAAGATACATACAAATAAACATGATAAACTACAAAAAGAGGATAACGATCATTACAAGTAACAAGAACAACATACCCAGTGTAGTCCGACAAGGTGGGGGTCCTGGGAGGGTAGAGTGTATGCAGACCTTACTCGTAAAACCACCAGCTCAGGTAATGCACATCAAACAACAAACAGAAGAAAAGAAATATAACAAGTACTAGAGGAAGCATCACACAGCATACGGGGAAAGGAAAGAGTAACAATATCAAAGTAATGTGATAACCAAAACACACGACACAATCAATAGCCACAAAGATCACAGGATAGTAAACATGATAAATGATCATAAAAGCCATCATTCTGTAACGTAAACGAACTGCAACCTGCACAATATTGAGATGATACAAACGCGAAAGCAGACGAACTTCAGACTTGAACTGTTGTTCAAGCTTAGCTCTAGTTTCCTCCTTATGAGTTGGAATCCTCACCATTTTCACCGCAACTGCTCTTTGCTTGTAAATTCCTCTATAAATCCTGCTATGTGCACCAGAAGCAAACTTGTTACCGATAAACAACTGAGACAAATCAGCTGTCCATTCCTCTTGATCCTCTTTTGAAACTTCCCAACTTTCAACATTATCTGATTCTAATATCATCGACCATGACTCTAAACTATCAAATCTTTTCTTATCCATCGTTTCAATATCAGATGAATTCCACTGAGTTCTTGATGATGAAGAAGGCAATGTTAGTGGTTTACTCTTAGACCTTCTTAGCCTAAAAGGATTAAAACAAGTAGCCATTGAAAAAAGATTGCAGTTATCCCGTGGAATTAGTCAAGGTGCGCGCAAGCTAGCCTGGACACCACGATTATATAAAAAAAAAGACTACTTTTTTTTTCTTATTTTGATGAAAAAACACAACCCCTTATCTTTTTTAAGTGTCAAAACTCAAAACACACTTTCAGAAGGTGATTTTTCTTCTGAATGTGTGATTTGATTTCAAGAAATGCATGAACTGATTCAGAAACATGAGTTCTAAAGTGTAAACTTAAATTCATGTATCTATCAAACAAGAACCAATAACAAAGACAACTCATTAAGCCATTAAAACAAGAAAGGAATGAACTTTCCATTACATAAACTTTTGCATGATTAATTTAAGGAAAGTGAAATTCCAACCCCATGAAAACCAAAAAAATATTACAAGAAACAACTATGGAGATGGAAAGAATGATGCAAATAAGGCAAAAGGGGTTTCATTTTAACAAAAAATTAAACAAAAATAGCCATTAAAAAGAGTCTTTTTTTACTAAAAGTTACAAATTAAGACATCAAGGTGACAAAAACAGTCATAAAAATGGTGACTTTTTAAACTAAAAATCACAATAAACAACTATGATAAAGGATTGAATGATCAAGAAAAGCCAAAAGGGGTTTCATTATGACAAAAAATGAAAGCTGAATACCCATAAAATGAAGTCTTTTTACTAACAACTACACATTAAGGCAAAAGGGGCTTCAAGGTGACAAAAACTAACACTAATAGTCATAAAAATGGACCTTTTTTTTTTTAACCAACAATTACAAATTAAGGCAAAAGGGGTTTCAAGATGACAAAAACTAAGATGAATAGTCAAAAAAATTGAGTCTTTTTTTTTTTTAATACTAAAAATTACAAGAAACAGCTATAAAGATAAGGCAAAAGGGCTTTTTGACAAAAACTGAAAGAAGAATAATGGCCATAAAAGTGGAGTCTGTTTTCAAGAAGTAGTCTGTGAGTGAGAGAGTGGCAACACACTTTTGCAATAGTCATTTTTTTTTTCTTTGGAGATAGCAAAAAAAGTGATTAGTTTGGTTTTTTGGCAGATAAAAGATGAATGTCAAAGCAATGATTTCATGCAAGTCTTGTGAATTCTTGGTTATTTATCAAATTAAAGCTCTTCAAGACTTTGCCAGACAGAAAGGAAAAAGGCAACCGGCGCAATAAAACTCTCGCTATAAACAAGGTCCAAAGAAGGGTCGAACTATAACGGTCTATTGCAGCAACAACAACATACCCAACGTATTCCCACAAAGTAGGGAGGTTATTTTCAATAGACCCCGGTTCAGGACATATAACAATTAAAAAAAAGGGCAGTCCGGTACACTAAAGCTACCGCTATGCGCGGTGTTCGGGGAAGGGCCCCACCACTAGGGTGTATCGTACACAACCTTACCTTGCATTTCTGCCAGAGACTGTTTTCAAGGCTTGAACCCGTGACCTCCTAATCACATGGCAACAACTTTACCAGTTACTCCTCTTGCTCAAGACGTATAACAATATGACAAATAAAAACACAAAAGTACATAACAAGCTGGGATAACATACTGGTAGATAATAACAGAAATAAGACACTCACAAGGTACTGCTATAAATTATCTATCCAAGAACATAGATATCACTGAAACACCATGAACAAGAAACTCTAAGCGCAGATACAACATAACGGTTGAACTCCTAACCACTAACCCTCTACCCTAATTCGAGTCCTCCACACCTTACTATCAAGGATCATAACCTCCGTAAGCTGTAACTGCTCCATATCATGCCTAATCACCTCCCTCCAATACTTTTTCGGCCAACCTTTATACCCGCCTAAAACCATCCATAGGCACCTTCTCACACCTCTGTACTAGAGCATCCTTGCACCTCCTCATCACATATCCATGATGACCAAATTCGTGCACCTCATCATCACATGTCCATGATGAGCTTGATTCTTTGTTAATCAAATATATCGATTTCGAGTTTTAAATATGAAAAAATGTTTGATAGAGAGTGCTAACTCAGAATCCACCATGAATTGGATTAGTAGAGCTCCAACACGAATATCAAATAACCGAATGAAAACGAAAAAGTAACGTTTCACTATTAATCACCGTGAAAGAATGTGGTATAGTGAATGAGCTTCCTTCTCACTTAATCAAAGATCTCAGTTTCGAGCATCTCGAATACATGCATGCAGAGACGGAACCAGGATTTCAAGTAAGGGGGTTTAATATTCAAAGAAAACTAAGTCGAAGGGGGTTCAACACCAGCTATAACCACATAAAAAATAATTATAATCATGTATAAATAGTATATTTTTCCGTCGAAGGGGGTAAAGAGGGCTGGCTCTGCCTCTGCATGCATGAAAAGATATTTGACAGAGAGTACTAACTCTCGAATGAGTCTTATTCAACACGAATTCAAATTAGTTAAACTCCAACATGAATACTCAACGGAATGCAAACAATGAAAATTTAGAGACATTAATTTATAAAACCATCACTACAGCTTCTAATTAGGAAATAAATGTGCGGAGCTAGGAGGCGCAAGGGAGTTCATTCGAAAAATGATATTTATATAATAATGTTAAGCAAAAATATAGGGTCGGGTCGACCAGTGGCGGAGCCACAACCAACGAAGGGTTTCGTCGGAATTTTTTTTTGAGTATATAGGTTAAATATAGATATTTATGGTTATATACATGTTGTTGCACATCCTTGACAAACAAGAAAAACATAGTCTAGTGGTCAAGAGTGTGCATTTCCGCATCAACAACCCGGGTTTGAAACTTGGCAGGTGCAGCAGTGCATTATTTTCTTTATTTTTTAAACAGTTCTTTGCCCAAAGAAAAATATGAACACTCTTAACCAAAAGTCTGGCTCCACCACTGAGGTCGACGATCTATAAAAGTAGTTAGATTGTTTTCTAGTAGGCGCAAGTGCGTTTTTCTATTCGTAGAAACCTTGATAGATAAAGTTACTTAATATTTTTTATTGACAAAAGATAATAAATATCTAATAAAATAATCGAAGTATATGTAAGCTGATATGAACATCATTATTATATAATAACAAAAAGACATATCTTGGTTATATGTCATCAGTTCGACAAGTTCAGTACTGAGCATAACAATCCTATTATAACGATGGAAAGAAGAATCTACGATTATAGTCTTTCACTTACCGTATAAATAGTTTCTATAATAAAGGCTATAGGTCATCGATTTACGAAGAGTTAACCCCCTTGGATTTTTTAGTTCTATATTTTGTTTCATATTTTAGCCTTTCAATAACATAATCTATAACCAAGTTAATCACATTAATATACATGATATATACATTAGCAAAAGCTACAAAAATTGTGCGCAATTCCTTTAATATGATATGCAAATTGGACTGTATATATTTAAAGTCCATCCAGGCCCATATACTAAAAGCTCCTAATTTAATATGGGCTGAGGCCCAATTAAATCTCAATGGGCCGGTTCAATTATCGATTTTGGTCTCTTATTTAAAACATAGTCGAAGTTTAGTCACTTTAAAATCAACTTCAAATATACGCAAATATGTATATATAAAGTTTTAGTTGTCTAAATTCGACATATAGAACCGAACTTTAGTATTGATGTCAGAAAATTCGAATATATGTGACACGTCTTCAGGCATTTGTCACGAATCTTGTGTATGATTGTATGAGTCACGAGATTGCTCTTTGTTTGTATTTTTTAAAATTTATAGCACAAATAAACGTAACTAAGAAAATGACAGCATAGCTTACAATCACAATACGTTCAATATTTTAATTCTCTATGATGTTCTTATGTTAAATCAATATGATTTATTTATGCAGATTTTTTATTTTTTTTTATTTTTTTGATAAAAAGCACAACAAATTCGAAAAATTAAACACTAACATACTAATAATTAATATCAATTATTGTTGTTTTTGAATAGCAAACATAAGGTACAATTAATAGGTTTCTTATGTCTAATTTTAATTATGGTTTCCCCACAAGTTGGTCATGTCATTGACATAATTAATTGAAGAATATGATTAATTCAATGTTATCTAGTAAAATTAATTTAGTGATAATAAGTGTTTAATTTTTTTTTTTTTAAAAAATA
The DNA here is from genome assembly GCA_030864225.1 of Capsicum baccatum var. pendulum. NCBI lineage: Eukaryota > Viridiplantae > Streptophyta > Magnoliopsida > Solanales > Solanaceae > Capsicum > Capsicum baccatum. The sequence goes on along the minus strand of CM061561.1, from coordinate 269,782,127 downwards.
AATTCTAATTCACAAATTTATTTATAAAGATGATATTTTGACGATTGATCTCAAGTTCGAATTTAAAATGTAGCTGATTTTGATAGAAAACATTTTATCTTTTAAATTGTGCGGTAAGTTAAGGTGATTCGAGATTTTAATTTAAGAGAATCGACTTAAAATTTTTTAGTATTATTCATTTTAATTAAAAAATTTATATATATATAAAAAAAATCACCCAAAATGTTGAATTTTATATTAATTAGTTAACTTAAGAAAGAAAAAGATTATACTTCACTTGTTGGACATAAGATTTGAAAGTGATTGAAATAACTTAAACAAATTGAAAGTATTATGATAAAGTAGGATAATTAATCTTATTTTATAACAAAAAAGAAATCATTATTTTACTTAATTAATCAATTCAAAGGTTTGAAATATTGGAAAACTTTAATTTCAAATTAAGATATCATTAATATTTCCAATTGATTTGTTCTAATCTAATTAAGACAAAATTAATATTCTTTCTTGTACTATTATAATATTATTAGTACAAATTGTTAGTACTTTTTTTTTCAAACAGTCTAAATCAATTAAGTATTAGACTAATAAGACCTACAAGTGGCAATGAATAATTTGCTACCGACACAAAAATAAATAGAATAATGCATAAATAGTTAATCAATTAATATTTAATACCAAACAAACAAACAAAAACAAATATTGTATGGGCTATACTGACAAACTTCCACCTAAAAATACTTAAAAAATTAATAACGTAACAGTCCGGTACATTAAAACTTTCATTATGCATGTGATCCCGAGTAGTGTCGGATTGCAAGCGTCTATTGTACATAACCTTATTTAGCATTTTTACTCGAAAAGAGATTTTTACGATTTAAATCCGTGACCTGCTGATCACATGATAACAATTTTATTTTTCACGTAAAAAGTTAATAAAATAATTTTAAAAAATAATAATTTAAAAAGGGTGTTTAGCAACCTCCTAGATTGGAAAAAGACAGCACCTGTTGTACTGCAATTTATAGACAGGGACACACATGTCAATATCATTAATCACATGATCATCTTAATATTTTTAATTAAAATCCCTTAATTATTTGATTACTTAATTAGCAAATGCTTATTAATATACAATGTAAAGCATGCATGAGGTGAATATACCATATTTAGTTTAATTATGTTTCAATCATTTCTAATTATATGTAGTACTATGATTAATTATATCAAAATGGTTAAGAAACTTCAAATATTAGTAGTATCCTTTTATACTTTCCCAATTTAATTATTTAATAGTTGAAGTTTGTTGATTGAATTAATTTGAATATCTGAAAAATTCTTTTTAAAAGGGACATTTACAATTTTATTTATTCTTTATATTGAACACGTGAATTTAAAACGTGATTCTGCATCTAAAACTCGAACTTAAAACTTCAAGTAAAAGAATAAGATTTTTTTTAATATCCATACACTCATCGATGATTAACGTAAAGGTTATCCATGCAAAAAAAAAAAAAAAAAAGAACTTGAGACATTCGATTTAAGGAAGAAGATCCTTATTGCTTCATCGTATTGATCATGATAACTAATACATTAGAGATATCGTATGCAAATAAAGATCCTCTAAATACTCTAACGTCCATATCAAATATGGCTCGATTCTAAACCCTATTTATATTCTGTTTTAACGAGCAAAAATCTCCAAATCTTGAAAGTAACTCTAGACGAACAAGTGTCCATTTCGAGGTGCCAGACTTTCCGCTAAATGTGACTGGAGATCTAAGGATCCCAATCATTCAACTGCATCAATCATTCAGTATTTAGCTATCCAACATTCATCGTCAGCACAATAACCAGTACGTCAGAGTTACATCCTTCCCAATCCTCTCGTTCTAGAAAAGTTCTTCTCCATATTTCTGCGCGGACATCAAATAAATTAACTGGTCTCACGACATTCCGAAAACCAACTCCCATAACACTTTAAACAACAAACAACCTAGAACTTCGACACATACTACAAGCTCAAATAACAAAGCATCAATTTCGATGCAAAAAACTTTCCTATCAACGCCTTCGCCATATTATTTTTTCAGAGTAACTTTTACTCATTGAACGACACCCAAATCTTGAAAAAACACTCGTAAAATAACAAAAACATCAATTTCGACACACGAAACTTTCCGATCAACATAGTCACCATATATAACTTTTATTCATTGAACGTCAACCAAATCTTGTAAAAACACTCGTAAAATAACAAAGCATCAATTTCATCGCACAAAACTTTTCGATCAACGTAGTCTCCGTATTATTTCTTCTGAGTAACTTTTATTCTCCGACCAACAACCAAATCTCGTAAAAACACTCATAAAATAACAAAACATCGATTTCGACGAACAAAACTTTTCGATCAACGTAGTCGCCATATTAGTTCTTTAGAGCAACTTTTATTCGCCGAACAACAACCAAATCTCACAAAAACACTCGTAAAATAACAAAACATCAATTTCGACGAACAAAACTCTCCGATCAATGCAATCGCCCTATTGTTTCTTCAGAGGTAACTTTTACTCGTTGAACTACAACCAAATCTTGTTAAAACACTCGTAAAATAACAAAAGCATCAATTTCAACGAACAAAACTTTCCAATCAACGCAATCGCCCTATTATTTCTTCAGAGTAACTTTTACTCGCCGAACCACAACCAAATCTTATAAAAACACTCGTAAAATAACAAAAGCATCAATTTCGATGCACAAAGCTTTCCGATCAACGCAGTGTCCATATTCCTCCGAGTAACTTTTATCCGTCCAGCGACAACCGAATCTTTAAAAAACACTCATAAAATAATAAATGTCATTACAATTTTACAACTATAACATGTCCATTTTTGTCTTTTCACCCCCCACCCCCACCCCCACCCCCTTTCTATCACTTTCCTTTTTTGCTTCACTCTCCATAAGCTCAAACACTCACTTTCTTGCAAAAAAACTTTACTTTTGCATTTTCAATTCTCTCCAATGGGTTCTCGAACCGGGTCACACCAGCTAAGAAATGGGTTAATTGTATCGGGCCGACCCGAACAGCTCAAAGAGAAGCAACCCACTGTTGCTTCCCGCGCTATTCCTTACACTGGCGGGGATGTGAAGAAGTCCGGTGAGCTTGGAAAAATGTACGGTATAGATTTCTCTAGTGGGGACCACCACCACTCCTACAACTCAATGGGGGGCCCACCAATTCTGAAACCGTCTTCAAGGGGTTGTTCATCTAGTGGATCCATTAGATCCGGGTCGAATTCGGGTCAAATGGGTCACGTCCCAATTCCCAAGAAATCGTCTTCTTCCAGCTCCGGGCAGCTTGATGGTTCCATTAGAGTCGGGTCGGGTTCGGGTCAATTGTGTCACGGCTCAATTCCCAAGAAATTGTCCTCTTCGAGTTCCGGGCAGCTCGATGGGTCCATTAGAGTCGGGTCGGGTTCGGGTCAAATGGGTCACTGCCCTATTCCCAAGAAATCATCTTTATCCAGCTCTGGGCCAATTCAGCCAACAGGTTTAATTACTTCCGGTCCATTGAGTTCCACTACAGGTCGGCGGTCGGGTCAGCTTGAACCTGCCGGTTCGTTTAAGAAAGTTGTATACGGTTCAGCTGTGACCGGTTTAACTGATGATGTTAAGATTAAGTTTAAGGTTTCGAGAGTGGCAATGTGGGTTCTGGTTGTGGTGGTGTTGATTGGTTTAATGGCTGGTGGTTTTGTAATGGCAGCAGTGAAAAAATCAGTGATTTTGGTGGGTGTTGGTGGGGTTTTAGCTCCAATTATGGTGATTTTAGTGTGGAATTACGCGTACAAAGAGCGAGGATTGGTGGGTTTTTTGAGAAGATATGCTGATGCTGAGCTTAGAGGTGCTGTTGATGGACAGTATGTGAAGGTTACTGGGGTAATTTTACACTCATATGTTAATTATTACGCGTACTTGGTAAGGTTGTTGTTATGTGATTAGGAGGTTATGGGGTTAAGTCGTGGAAACAGCCTCTTGCAGAAATGTAGGGTATGGTTGCGTACAACAGACCCTCGTGGTCCGCCTTTTGCTGGACCCCATGCATCCGAGCTAATTTTACAGTATGTGAAGGTTACTGGGGTAATTTTACACTCATATGTTAATTACGCGTACTTGGTAAAGTTGTTGTTATGTGATTAGGAGGTTACGGGGTTAAGTCGTGGAAACAGCCTCTTGCAGAAATGTAGGGTAAGGTTGCGTACAATAGACCCTTGTGGTCCGGCCTTTTCCAGGACCCCACGTATAGCTGGAACTTCAATGCACCCTCGCTAATTTTACAGCATGTGAAGGTTACTGGGGTTAATTTACACTCATATGTTAGTTACACGTACTTGGTAAAGTTGTTATGTGATTAAGACGTTATGGGGTTAAGTCGTGGAAACAGCCTCTTGCAGAAATGTAGGGTAAGGTTGTGTACAATGGACCCTTGTGGTCCGGCCTTTTGCTGGACCCCATGTATAGCTGGAACTTTAATGCACTCGAGCTAGTTTGAAGCATACGAATTACTATAATAGTATCATTTTATGTCTGATTTGTGTTTGTTTCTTTGTTAGATTTGGTTTGGTGATGTTGAAATGTTTTTAACTTTTTATTAAATATAGAGTTAATGGTCAGAAATGCTCTAATTTTTTAATTAAATGTAGAGTTAATGGACTCCTAAAATATTCCATATTTTTGTGTTTCATACCTGAACTTTCAAGTGTATGGACTATTTATCAAAACACACCTCAACTATTAATTGTTTACGTTTACTACATGAAGTATCACCGTCGTTCAGGTTGGAGAAGAATTTTCCATATTGATTTTGCCCGAGCTCACCTAAATTATGCTTAAGGAAAGGTTAAAGCACATAGCTTTATCTAGTTTCTTAAGATTGTTATTTACCAGATTTTCCTTGGTGGTGACGATAACCATGTGCTGTGGAATGACTTTGATTGTTTTTGTGGAATCTTCATTAAGCCTTGATTTAAGTTGGAGGAAAAATTTTCCATATTGGTTTTACGTGAAGTCACCTGAACTACGCTTAAGGAAGGGTTAAACAGCATAGCTTTATCCGGTGTCTTAGTCTTGCAAAAAGTTGGCTGCAGTGTACTGAACTGAAGTTACTCAATTCTTAGTGTGGAAGAGTTGAGAAAGTGGGAAGATGGGAGAGCGCAATGTGGTAGAAAAGGGGAGTAAATGGAAAAAGTGTACTTATACGCGGGTTAGAAGGTGAGGGAAGAGGAGTACAGGATAGGAAAAACGGAAGTAAAATATAATATGATAAGTAGACATGCAGTTTTAAGAGTGTTAAATATCTATAATAAAGGACATTTGTAGATATATCACGACCAGCACTAAGAGGGTTAGAACTACCTTTCTATCATCTCGTTTTCTTTCATTACGTATTCTTTGACTTTTTAAGGAAAAGGTAACTGCTCTTTCATTCTTTATTCAACGGAGAATATCTCTTATCTTCTTATAAGTTTGTTCGTGCTGCGCTGTCTTTCTTTTGATATTAGAAAATAAGTACTGCTTTCATGGCCTTCCTTTAATAGTATGTACTATGTAGCGTTAGGTTCTAATTATCTCTCGGTTTCCTTTATTCGAAAAACATCTGTTGTTTTCCTTTACTCCTCCATTGGATTCCTATCCTACCTAAAACAGGGAGAACTTGTGCGTCTTTCTTTCTCGCTTCCTTTTTCTGCATATCTTATAATCTAAATACATTATGTTTACTAATCATAGTTCTAGACGATGTCACAAGTACTTCAGATATCTTTTCAACTTATGTGTGTCACATGCGAAGGGAACATTACTAAAAGTAATCTTAATTTATGATATCATTTATAGAAGGTGATTAGGCATGATATGGAGTAGTTACAACTTACGGAGGATATGATCCTTGATAGGAAGGTGTGGAGGATGCGGATTAGGGTAGAGGGTTGGGGTTGGGGGTGTGTCGGTCACAGTAGGGGAGCGTTCTTTATTAGTGTGTGAAGTTTCTTGTTCGTGGTGTTGAGTGGTGTTGAGTGATATCTGTGATATCGGATATATAGTTTTTAGTATTATCTTGTGGCTATAGTATTATCTTGTGGATACCGGTGTTAGTTTATTTTGCATACTGTACAAGTCTGTACGCATTTATGTTTTGTGATTGCTATAGTGTTATCGGTCCTAAGCCGGGGGTCTATCGGAAACAATCTCTCTACTTCACTTGAGGTAGTGGTATGGTATGCGTATACTCTACCCTCCCCAGACCTCACTATGTGGGAATACACTGGGTATGTTGTTGTTGATTTATAGAAAAATTCTCATAATTATTGCTAAAAATCTTCATCTTGCGAATCTCAAGACTTGCCCAAAGTGGCAACCGTACTTGTAATTGTAAGTTTTCAAATAATTAGCTTAAGGTGGTTGTGTATTGTCTAGTATAAAATGCATCTTTACACATCCTTTAACGATTTGCTACAAGGAAATTATAGAGTTGTCTAATAAATGTATCCCGCCTCTCATTAGTCAGACTATAAAAAAGGGGCAGCCCGATGCACTAAGCTTCTGCTATGCGTGGGGTCCGGGAAAGAGCCAGACCATTATTATAATCCAGTTAGACTATACACATCATTTTAATCTTCTTAATCATCACGTATAAAATAAAGGTGGAAAAGATAGGCCTGTAGTTTGTTTTGCTTCAATCTAACTTTTTGCATGAACGCACATAGATGTATATTGCTGTTTTGCTCATGGTGTAGGATGGAACACGTAAATGAATGAAATAGTTCCACAAACATTAGAATCCGTGCAAGATTAGACGTGGAACACTTTAGTTTGTTCTTTTGCTATTTTGTACCGTCCTAATAGCGCATCCTTTGGTGCCATTATAATATGTATTATTATTTTAGCTTCTCAAAAAAAAGTAAAAATGAGTGAACACAGAAACTTTGTCGTTATGCTACATTATCGAAAAATTACCATTAAACTACTAATGATTTTTTTGTAAATCCTATTTGTGGAAAGTATTTATTGAGAAAAGGAACAGTAATATATTTAAGTTTTGTTTTGAATTGTCATAGCGTGCTTCTTGAGGTTGTGGTCAACCATCCAATTGCCCCCGGTTAAAATCTTGCATTTCAAATTCCGCACGTTTTTTAGGGAGTAATATAAATTGTTTCTTTTTGTAGGTTGTCACCTGCGGCAGTATCCCTCTTGAAACAAGTTTTCAGCGGATACCAAGATGTGTATATGCTTCTACAGAATTGCTTGAATACAAAGGTTGGGCTGGAAAATCTGCACATCCTAGACACCGTTGCTTTTCATGGGGACGCAGGCATTCAGAGGTTAGTTTGGATATTAACTATTTGAGTATTTCTGAATTTGGTTCCAATACTCAGTGTCAATTGGTATCAGCAGTCTCTGAATGTTATAACAAGTGCAATAGTTATTATCACGACAGTGGCATAGATGTAGTTAATGTCGATACTTGTATCATTTCATCCTCGTCAGAAGTTTATACAAATGCTTCCAAGAGTTTATCCAGTACCCGTGCTGTTGGAGATAGCAGGTACCCAATGAAATAGTCGAGGTTCCATAAGCTGTAATATCTAACTTCAAGCTGAAATTATGGAATTCAGATCATATAAGGCCATGGACTATCTGTGTTCAAGCCTGAACAAACAAACTTCAGTGCGAGTACGTAGAGTCGAGAGATCTTGCAACCAACATTATTTGATACCAATACGCCAACTTCTAGGCTTACGTATTCAGAAATTTCTAGACTTCTGCTAGTTAGATTTTGCTAAAGCTAATATTCTGTCACTATTTCTAATACTCAGATTTTGTACTAGTGACTCCTAAGTGGTCATTACCGAGCGGTGACAGTCGATACTTTGCCTCTTTCCCTCAACCGAAAGATCTGTACGGGTCATGACCCCAAAAGTTACATCTATTCAGAAGCTCGTATATGTTACTGACTTCTGTATTGTCTCTTGGTAACAGAAACATGTTGCCGATTTCTATATATCAGACTTCCAGACTGGATTAAGAGCTCTGGTTAAGGCAGGCTACGGAGCAAAGGTGGCGCCATTTGTAAAACCAACAACAGTTGTTGATATAACGAGGAGTAACAGGGAGTTGTCTCCCAACTTCCTGCGCTGGCTCGCTGATCGTAGCCTCTCGAGTGATGACCGTGTAATGCGTCTGAAAGAAGGGTAAGTTAAAAGTTTATTCCGCTAAAATCATGTATTTATTCCAACTCGCGAAACCTTCCTTAGACTAAGGATCTTGCTTGATAATTACAGTTACATCAAAGAAGGGAGTACCGTAAGTGTCACGGGCGTAGTAAGACGCCAAGACAACGTGCTAATGATCGTTCCACCACCCGAGCCTATATCAACAGGCTGTCAATGGACTCGTTGTCTTCTTCCCACCTACGTAGAAGGTCTCATCTTAACCTGTGACGATACTCAGAACGCCGATGTAATTCCTGTATAGGTATATACTACCAATTTTGGTTACTCCACGAGTTATGACAACACGACAGCACGACGCTAGCAAAGGCGCCCGCCCCCGCCCCCGCCTTGTTCGGTTCCTATGCAAATATTCAACTGTATGTAAGATTGCATAGCAGAACAAAACTGTTCCTCTTGAGTAGCTAAGCTTGTTGTATCAATGTAGATTTCATTATATCTTAGTTTTTTTTTAGCTGCATTATGTATACCATACTTGTTATGTTTATAATATGTATGTGTATTTTTCATAGCTTCCTTTAGCTTTTCATTTTATTTTTTTCCACATATAATCATTTGGTATCTGGAATTCACTAGTTTGATTTATCTTGATACAAGTCAAATGGCCACCCTAATTTTTGAAGACATGATTCGAGACCATCACTTAAAAGCTCAAGACTTGGTCACCCCGAGGGCACAAGAATATGCAAGGAAGACCCATTTTGAGTCTACCGTTCATCAAGGCCGTGAGTGGAAGATTTCTCGGAGCATTGAAGACCTGAGGATTCACGATTTTTGGGCCATCTTCATTGAGGGCATTTTGGTCACTTCACTTTTCCCAAAATGCACTTCATGGCCACCCCTCTCATTAAGGGTAGTGTAGTCATTTGTTTCTATTGTAATGTAATATAAATAGAACAAGATACGGTTTTTAGGACTTAGTTGTTTATGGATGTAAGACAAACTCTCGAGGAGTGTAACACCCCTTAGTTGAAGGGCTTGGAAAAGCCACCAATCCGTAACTAGGGCTGGCCAAGTGTGGATATCACTTGTGTTGCGTTGTTGGCTTGATAAGTTGGTGTTTAGATGAGGTAACGTCCCCCTTATGTCAACGTTAGAGTTAGGTTTGTATCGTGGGTTAGGTTTGTATCGTGGGTAGTGTTAAGGGTCCAAGAGTCTCACAATTCTTGGGTTCTTAAGATTGTCCCTTCATTTGGTCTAACTATCTATCTTGTATTGTTGTAAGTTTTGAATTTCGTGTTGTTGTTAGTGTAACCCGTGAGTTTCCTGTTGATGTAATATTGTTTTCTCATATTGTGTTGATAATATAGTTTGTGGATCACTGGAATTAGGTGTTAAAACACCACAATACTGTGTTCTTCTTGTTCTTGAATTTCCGAGAGGGGTCACTCAAAAAGGTCCTCGGTTCTCTTGAACTTGTGGACTGTTTTAGGTTTTTGTTTTGTGTGTTATTGGTTGTTCTTGTATCAATCTGAAATTCCCGTTAAAGGAAGAAGCGTTCCTTATTAAGAATTTTTTCGGCTCGAATTAAGGGTGGATATTTGAAATGAAAAAAAAGATAAAAATATACGACTAGCAGTTTATTTGGTAGCAAAAAAGAAATAAAAGTTGATAACTTTGGTAAGTTTTTAATACTACTAAATTTTAAACTAAGTGGATTTTATTCACTATAACAATAAAGTTACTAAACTTTACCTGCTACAGAAGTGGTGATTTAATGTAATTAAAATTAATAATCATTAAACTTTACCTACTATAACGATATAATAACCCAAAGTTCCAAACATTCTACTCATCAAAATAATATAATACTATAAAAAAAAAGGGCAGTCCAGTGCACTAAAACTACCGCTATACGTAGTGTCCAGGGAAGGGCCCCACCACAAGGGTGTATTGTATGCAGCTTTACCTTGCATTTCTGCCAGAGGCTGTTTCCAAGGCTTGAACCCGTGACCTGGTGGTCACATGGCAATAACTTTACCAGTTACTCCAAGGCTCCCCTTACAATATAATACTATTTGGTTGATAATTTATCGTATCGTTTTATAATATGTCGTATTGTATAGTATAATAGTATAGTAATATAATACTATACAATACAATATATAATAAAACGATTCGATAAATTATCAATTAAGCAGCTAATTAGTTTCTGACAATTGTTAGAAGCAGCAAGAAATGGCTGTTGTACTGAATAACTGAATCAGTATTCCCTTCACTTCCCCTGTGACCCCACCCCCCCACCCCACCCCAGCATTAATATTTCAAGATTCATTAAAGGGGTTGTAGAAAAGTGAAAAAATAATAATGGGTAGTAAAAATCTTGATGAATTCTTGATTCTATACATTTTTGGAATAGCAGTTGTGTGTCTGTTGCCATGTTGTTTTGGTAGTGTTGGAGTGAACTGGGGTACAATGGCAACACAGCAATTACCAGCAAATAGTGTTGTGGAGATGTTAATGGAAAATGGATTTAATAAAGTGAAATTGTTTGAAGCTGATGAAGTGATTTTGAATGCTTTAATTGGTACTGATATTGAAGTTATGATTGCAATACCTAATTACATGTTGATGGATTTTAGTTCTGATGATTCTACATTTGCTGATTCTTGGGTTGAAGCTAATGTCACTGCTTATGCTTATGCTCATGGTGTCAATATCAGGTGATGTTTTTCATCTTTTGTTAGTAGTCCTTTGCTTTGCTTGAGCTGAGGATTTATCGGAAATAATAGAGGTAAGACTGCGTACACACAATCCTCTCCAGACCGCATGTGAAATTACACTAGGTAAGTTGTTGTTGTCAGTGTTAGTAGTCGTTTGCTTTGGAAGTCTATCGACAATAATCTCTCTACCTTTGTAAGGTAGGTAGGGGTGAAGCTGCATACGCTCTACCTTCTGCAGACTTCACTTGTGAAGTTATACTGGATATGTTGTTGTTGTCGTTGTTAGTAGTCTTTTGCTTTGCTTGAGCTGAGGGTTTATCGGAAATAGTCTCTCTACCTTCGGAAGGTAGGGGTAAGATTGCGCACGCACAATCCTCCCCAGACCGCTTGTGAAATTACACTAGGTAAGTTGTTGTTGTGAATTTTAGTAGTCATTTGCTTCGAAAGTCTAAGGTACTGGATATGTTGTTGTTGTTGTCGTCATTGTTAGTAGTCCTTTGGTTTGCTTGAGCTGAAAGTCTATCGGAAACAGCCTCTCTACCTTCGGAAGGTAAGGGGTAAGACTACATACACACAATCCTCCTCAGACCGCTTGTGAAATTACACTAGGTAAGTTGTTGTTGTCACTGTTAGTAGTCATTTGCTTCAAAAGTCTATTAAGGTAGGGGTAAAGCTGCATATACACTACCTTCTCCATACCAGACTTTACTTGTGAAATTATACTGTATATGTTGTTGTTGTTGTCGTCGTTGTTAGTAGTCCTTTGGTTTGCTTGAGCTGAAAGTCTATCGGAAACAGTCTCTCTACCTTTGGAAGGTAGGGGTAAGACTGCACACGCACAATCCTCCCCAGACCGCTTGTGAAATTACACTAGGTAAGTTGTTGTTGTCACTATTAGTAGTCATTTGCTTCGAAAGTCTATTAAGGTACGGGTAAAGCTGCATACGCACTACCTTCTCTAGACTTCACTTGTGAAATTATACTGGATTTGTTGTTGTTGTTGTTGTCGTTGTTAGTAGTCCTTTGGTTTGCTTGAGGTGAAAATCTATCGGAAACAACCTCTCTATCTTCGGAAGTTAGGGGTAAGACTGCGTGCAAACAATACTCCCCTTACCCCACTCGTGAGATAAGACAAAGTATCTTGTTGTTGTCGTTGTTAGTAGTCCTTTGGTTTGATTGAGCTAAAAGTTTATCGGAAACAACCTCTCTACCTTTAGAAGTTAGAAGTTAAGGGTAAGACTGCGTACACACAATCCTTCCCATACCCCACTCGTGAGATAAGACAGGGTATGTTGTTGTTGTCGTCGTTTTTAGTAGTCCTTTGGCTTGATTGAGCTGAAAGTCTATCGGAAACAGTCTCTCTACCTTCGTAAGTTACGGGTACGACTGCGCACACACAATCCTCCCCATACCCTACTGGTGAAATAAGACCAGGTATGTTGTTGTTGTCGTTGTTAGTAGTCCTCCTAGTTTATTCCATTGCTTTCTTGGTTAAACAAGGACAACCTGGTGGACTAAAGCTCCCGCTACGCGTGGGGTCCGGGGAAGGACCGAACCACAAGGGTTTATTGTACATCCACCATTGGTATCTTGGGTGTTCCAAGTAAATATATGCACTAGTTAGATACAAGGTTTCTGCAATATACTCCCCAGAATTTCAACTTCTGATACATGATTTCAACAATCTTGCAGAAGTTTGTTGGTAAAGTTTTGTTTATAGCATTTCTCAGTTTCAATTCTCATATGAATGTAGGTATGTAGCAGTGGGAAATGAGCCATTTCTCCGATCGTACAACGGAACGTACCTGCAGTACATATTACCAGCACTGAAAAATGTTCAAGAAGCCATCAACAAAGCTGGATTAGGGGCAGTGGTGAAAGCAACTATCCCTTTCAATGCAGACATTTACTACTCCCCCGAGTCGAATCAGGTACCCTCAGCTGGCGATTTCAGGCCAGAAGTGCGCGATTTAACTCTCCAGATTGTCCAATATCTGTATTCAAATGATGCCCCTTTCGTAGTTAACATCTATCCTTTCCTCAGTCTCTATGGGAACATGTACTTTCCATTAGATTTCGCGTTTTTTGATGGCTCAAACAAGCCTGTCAGGGATGGAGATAATGTTTACACAAATGTGTTTGATGCCAATTTCGATACTCTTGTATGGTCGTTGAAGAAAGCTGGTTTCCCTGACATGAAAATCGTAGTCGGAGAAGTAGGGTGGCCGACGGATGGGGATAAAAATGCTAATAACAAATACGCTATGAGATTTAACCAAGGATTGATCAAGCATTGTCTGAGTGGACAAGGAACTCCAGCTAGAAAGGGCAAGTTAGAGGTTTATTTATTCAGCCTCATCGATGAGAATGCAAAAAGCATTGCTCCGGGAAACTTCGAGAGGCATTGGGGACTGTTTGAATTCGATGGTAAGCCTAAATACGAGCTAGATTTATCCGGGAGGATGCAGAAGGATATAGGGTTGGTTGCAGTAGAAGGTGTAAACTATATGCACAAAAGGTGGTGTATACTAAAACCAGGAAACAACATAAAAGATAATGCAGAAGACTTACCAAAAAACATCGATTACGCGTGCAGCCTTTCAGATTGCACGGCGTTGGGCTATGGCTCGTCCTGTAACCATCTTAGCACGGAAGGGAACGCCTCCTATGCTTTCAACATGTACTATCAACTCAAGAATCAGAACAGCTGGGACTGCGATTTTGATGGCCTGGCTATGGTGACTGATGAGGATCCATCGGACGACAAGTGCCGATTCCCATTGATGGTTGCTGTTGGCCACTCCTTGGAGATGCTGTTGTCCATGAAGTTACTGTATATCATACTTGTTGCTGTTCATGTCTTGATAGATGAGTAGTCATTCAGTATGTAAAGTTAGTCTGATTCTAGATATTGATAACTATATGTCGCTCAGACTCTCTGAAATGTTACTACACCCGTGTCAGATCCTCAAAAAATGCACTACTTTTGGATGATCGAACATGCACTTGCCGACTATGTTGCTCAGACTTTCCAAAACGATGCTATGCTTGTGTCGGATCCTCCACAAATGCACTAATCGTGGAGGATCCGTCACGCACCCTTCAATATTTTTGAAGAGTCCGAGCAACATAGCTTGCCGATACATCTGTAGAAAGAAGCCAGCAACAATAAACATGTAATACTTCATTAGCTGCAAGGACAGAAACATCAAAAGGGGAGAACATAGTAACCCCCTTGTATTCTAGGGGTAGTTTTTAGACACCACCATAAAAAAAAAAGATTCTCAACATCATAGTACTGTCATCGTATGGAGACGCGGTAAGAGACTTAAAATGTCGGGGGAGGAACTAGAATCTATATGTTACAGTCTTGAATGCATTCCACCGGCAACTACAAGAGTTTCTCCGGTTACATAAGCAGCATCGTCTGAAGCAAGATAAGCAGTAGCTGCGGCCATGTCTTGGGTTGTTCCGAGCCTATTGAGTAATGTCTTGGCCTCAAGTTCTTTCCTCTAATAAACATTAAGCATCCAGTTAATAAACTGTGAACTCACGATCAGATATTTTAACCAAAGAGAGATGAGAGATCCAAAAGTAACGCAAACTTACCAAATTAGCATTCCCCGTGATAAAGTCAGCGAAATGTGTGGGTACAAACCCTGGCGCGACACAGTTCACACGAGTATTGGGAGCCATTTCAGACGCGAGAGCCTGAGAGAACCCCACAAGAAGTGAGAAGGAAACTAATAGGACTTCGGGATTCTTCACCATATGGCTTTTATCGAGGCAGCTCTTTCAATTGTCCCTGTTAGTCCAATGGACTAAATTTCGCCTTTAGTAACGAGGACAAATATTTAAATAGTTCCCCGGGAAAAGCCATCTGTGAAAGATCCCCATAGGAGTTAGTAACTTGATAAGCCAATAATGCCATGATAAGTACCTTGGTCAGCCCAAGAAGGGCTGTTTTAGTTACGCCATACATTCCCATGGCAGCGGGTGGTTCATATGCAGAAATAGAGGAAATTATAACAACTGAGGAACCCTTCCGAAGGTAAGGAGCTGCATCCTGTAAATGGTTAAAAGAGTAAAACATTACGCGCAGCGCCAAGAACAATTAGAAGTGATTTTGACACAACAGATTCTAGAATATATCGTGCTTCTGGGGACATTGATCCAAAGCTCGAGCATGGTCCGTGCAACATTTTCCTTCTCTACCATGACTAATTGATTGATTCAATGTAGGCATCGCTCTTTACTTTGTCCTTCCCCCCTATTTTTGCCCTATCACTAGTGATCAGATCTGAAGCACCTCTTTTCCATTCATAGCGAGATCCAATCGTCAAAATCAATAAAAGGCCATCATGGACCAAGATTCAAATGGATCAATCTTGTTGGGAGGTATCCAGGGAGCTTACATCAGGAAACTCCCAAGCTTGCCGAGGAAGGAACAAAACAGAGAAAGATGCCGTCCAACCGCTTTTTATGTGCACGTACCACTTTTGAGTATCTTTGCACTGCTAACTCCCTTAGATCATTCGCTACCAGAAAGACTAGAACTCAGGAACATCAATATGGCTACGGTTCATTAAGTCACGACCGTTAGCTTATTTCTTTCTACCTTTTGAACGAATCTAGAACCTCAATTAGAAAATTCATAAGAAACTTTCTTGGAAGACTCAATTCATTAGATAAATAGGATCATTACTGAAATTAACAAATAATTAATGCGCACTTTGAAGCAACCTTGTTGCTCACTCGGATCAATCAGTTCGAGCATTGAAACATGTGATAGAAAGAAACATTAGCAAGAA
Source organism: Capsicum baccatum var. pendulum (assembly GCA_030864225.1). Classification (NCBI taxonomy): domain Eukaryota; kingdom Viridiplantae; phylum Streptophyta; class Magnoliopsida; order Solanales; family Solanaceae; genus Capsicum; species Capsicum baccatum. The sequence continues at coordinate 269,766,371 of CM061561.1, read as the reverse complement.
TTTATTCATATCAAACGACTTACTTGAAGTAATAATATAGCGGCTTTCACATTGATGTCCCACAGCTTGTCAAGGACTGGTTCTTTAATTTCCAATATAGCATCCACTGTAGGATTTACAGCAGCATTTGACACAACGACGTCCAATTTCCCGTATTTCTGGAAAATGGCAAGTTCCAATTAGCGAAACTGGATTAACCACGGAATTCTCAAGTCATCCTTTCACACTTTGCAAGTAGATACAGTTGTTACCTCAAAGGATAAAATGGTTAAAGAAAAAAAGAACCTCCCAAGGAAACAGTTTTTACCGTCAGTAGATTAAACACACTCTATATCCTCGGTCTCAAATAAAAATGATTTGCATGAAATCAAGAATTATAAAACCTGCTGAACAAGGCCACTGTATTGTCACAGAAGTAAGATTCAATCTGTGCAATCGTTGATCTTTACAAATACTATACCGAGGAACCTGGACGAAATGTGATTAATATCAGTACATGACTGTGACAACCAACCAACCGACCGACAAACATCACTGAGGATTCAGTGTCCTTTACGTACTATAGTGTCACACTGTACCCCTTCCTTTTCATTAAAAGATTTACTGGTGGCTTGTCCAAAAAAAAGGGGGGCAGCCCGGTGCACTAAAGCTCCCGCTATGCACTGGGTCCAGGGAAGGGCCCATCACAAGGGTGTATTGTACGCAGCCTTACCTTGCACCTCTGCCAGAGGCTGTTTCCAACGCTTGAACCCGTGACCTTCTGGTCACATGACAGCAACTTTACCGGTTACTCCAAGGCTCCCCGTCTACTGGTGGCTTGTTCAATAGTTAAAAAGATAAAATTAGGGAGAAATGTATATATCGTGCTAACTAGAAACTACTGTTATTAGAATTACTATGCTTAATTCTTGTTTTCAGAAGTTATAGGGACTGTAAATACCTGTAAACACACCGGCACTGGACACAAATTTAACGTGTTCACAAGTCTAAAAGAGATGCTTACATACTCCACGAACTTTTTATCGAAATGATACTTCAAACGGCTCCGTTTATAGCCAACGAGGAGAGAAGCCATTTTAAAAAAGAGTAAACAACAACCACTCTAATATGATGAAACAGTTAGACTCGCCTGTGAAACTCATGAGCGAAGACCAATCAAGGAAGAAGCATCTCTAGGTATTCACTTTACACAGAAAGAGTTTGCTAGTCCAATTAAATGGTTCTCTTGTCTATGACGAGAGACGGTTTATCGATGATAGTAACCAACATATTTCTCCTATTAGACAATCTAACAAATCACAACCTTACAGCCTAACCATACTTGCTCAAGAATATTATGGTCACACTGACACTAACACCAAATGGTCAATGAAGTGGGTAAAACCATGACGACCGGGGTTCAAATCCTAACAAAGAACAAAAAAAAAACATTAGGTAACCTCTTCCCATTTGCCTAAACCTTGGTAAGCAGAGTAAACTAGTACTTGTTGGTGAGAGAGTAGCACGTATTCAATGGAACAGTCAAGGTGCGTGCAAGCTGGCCGAACACTAACGTCATTAAACGATTATGCTCACACTAGAAAAAAGAAACAGGCTGACTAGTTTCTTTCAACCGCAAATTTGGACAGTGAAGCAGTCTAGCACGCACCAATAAAACGTTTGAACTTAAAACTTCAGAACTTGGTAAATTCGAACAAGTGTAAATACTCTAGTCGGATACCTGAATGGTCTTGTCGACCAAATCCTTCCTCTGTTGTGCATTTGACACATGACATACTACTCCAAAAGCTTCAATTCCTCGATCTCTGAGTTTTTGAACTGCTTCATCCACATTTTTCTGTAAAAATTGAACACCTCAAGTCAAAATCCCAAATGCACAAGCAACAAATCTAATATTTCAGAAGGTAAAAAAACAACAACAAATCTACATATAGTTCAAGATTTACAATAAGCAAATAAGACCCACTCTAAGCAAAATTGAAGACAAGTTACACTAACACATTAACATATCAAATTGACCAAAGATTCAATTTTTACAATATTGAGTTGAGTGTCTATCGGAAACAACCTCTCTATCTCACCTCGGAGGTAGTGGTATGTACCGACTACTGTGTACACTCACTCTCCACAGACTCCACTATGGTTAAGGAGATAGAGATACTCGAAATAGGAGTAAAACGAGTTGGAATTCATGGAAATTGTGGAAATGATAGAATTAATAACTATTAATAGTAGGTTGGCAGGGGTGGAGGTGAAGCATAGGTGGCGGATAGCTCGTACTTCTCAGGTGGTGGAGGTGAGGTGTAGGTTGGAGTTTGCTTGTAATATTCCATTGGTGGTGGAGGCGAGTAGTATGATGGTACTTTTACAGTCGTTGGTAGAGGAGATAAATTGCAGTATTTTGGTGGAGGGGGAGGGGATTTATACAAAGGGGTAGATTCTTCGTAGTATGGTGGAGGATACCAACCATTTTTGTAGGTGCAATTAAACACATAAAAAGCACAAAACTTTCACCAAATTAATAACACCAAGATGAAGAATTCACTAAAACATGACAATAGATGAATAAATTATCAACAAAGATCCGAATTTACGAAACACGCCTTGCACAATATGCAATCAAACACAGAAAAAAGCATCAATCTTTAGCCAAAACTATAAAAACAGTATGAAAAATTCACAAAAACTTTACAGAAAAAAGTTAAAATATCAACAATAAAGTATCTGAAACAAGGAAACACCAATATAAAAAAAAAATCACAGACCACGTTAGTATGTTTACACTAATATCCACACATGAAATTCTTCAAAGATTCAATCTTTTCAATACACAACCATTTTAGAATAAGCAATCAAACACAACAACAACAAAACCAGTGTATTCCCACGTAGTGGGATCTGGGGAGGGTAAAATGTACGCAGTCCATACCACTACCTCCGAACAAGTAGAGAGGCTGTTTCCGATAAACCCCCGGCTCAGGACAAAATGACAGTAAACAAAGTCGTTATAAAACATGAAACAAGATGAAATAACAGAAATAAGACGCACAAAGTAGTACAATACACTACCAAACCGAAAGCACAAACATCACCCAAACTCTCCTAACTAGAAGCTCCAACCTACGTACAAAGCCCTACGACTACTAGCCAGGCTACACCAAAGCACTCTTATCTACTGGCTACGACTCACCCACATGCCCTAGCCCTTTAACCTAATCCACGTCATTCATACCTTCCTATCTAGGGTCATGTCCTCAATAAGTTGTAACTGCTCCATGTCACGTCTAATCAAACTTTGATCAAATTACAAACACCCATATAAAGAATTCACAGAATCATTACAACAGATTATGAAATTATCAACAAATATCTAAACACATAAAAAAGATCAAACTTTGATCAAATTACAGACACACAAATAAAGAATTCACAGAATCATTACAACAGATTAAGAAATTATCAACAAATATCTCAACACATTAAAAAGATCAAACTTTGACCAAATTACAAACACCCAAATAAAGAATTAACAGAATCATTACAACAGATTATGAAATTATCAACAAATATCACAACACATAAAAAAAGATCAAACTTTGGCCAAAATATGAAGAATTCACAAAATCTTGATAACAAATTATGAAATATCAACAAATAATTATCACATAAACATACAAAATATAAAGAATCCACAAAAATTGACAATAAATTATCAAATAAACTTAATATATACTCTTTTTTTTTGTAAAAAAAAATTGAAAAATAAGCAAACCTGTTTTCTAGAGGAGATAACAACAGAAGCACCTTCCAAGCCTAATCTTTCAGCTATGCTAAATCCAATACCTTGTGTTGATGCTGTTACTATTGCTACTTTCCCTTCAAATCTTTTGCCTAATTTCTCCATTTTGTTGACTAATTAGCTCAAGTAAATTTTTTGGAGAAAAAGAAAAAAATATGTGCTGACTATTGTTAGTTCTTCTGATTTCTTGGGAGTGTGAACACTTTAAGGATGTTGATTACTACTTGTACTTCCAACAATGCATGTTCACATTACTAAAATATTTATCAATATCTGTCCATTAAACTAAAATACCAAGTTTAACAAATAAATAACGACTTTACAGAATTTATAAAATTATTCCTCCTAAAATTTCTTATTTAATTATCGAGTTCCACTAAAAATAAAATGAGAATGGTGCTATTAAATAATTATCAAATAAGAAAAGGTGACATTTATTTTGGGATGAATAAAAAAGAAAATGGCATGAACGGAGTAGTATATGATTTTTTTTTTTCAAAATTTAATGCTTATTTATTATATTAAAATATTTATTGAATTTTAAAAAATAGTGGATGATTTATTTATTTTTATTTTACTTTTGATATTAAATAATATAATTTTTAAAATAATATACTAATTATATTTAAAGAATGATATAATACTAAATACTAATTTAGGTGTATGCGCAATCTTATTTTAATGAGTTTAAACTTTACAATAAACAAGATATTTATTTAAATAATAAAGATGAATATCTAGTTTAACGTACCTCTCAATATTTATAGAAGTGTTTTCTTAACAAAGTCTTATTTTAGGATATTTTAGGAGTATTTTGCTAATTGAATAGTAGAAAAAAATATTAATTAATTCTCCTACCATATATTTTAGGAGTGTCATATATTTTAGGAAGTCTAATAGAAAAAAATATATTAATTAATTCTTCTATTATATACTTTAGGAGTCTCATACACTTTAGTAAGTCTAGTTAATATAATAAAAAATAATTAAATAATAAATTTAAAAAAATATAGTGAAAAGATGATTTTATGTAAAGAAAAATTTTTTAATGAAGGACAAAGAGTTCAAATCACTTTTCTAAGGGTCTTCACACTTTTAATATATTATTATTATTATTATATATATTATTATTATTATTATTATTATATATATATATATATATATATATATATATATATATATAAAGTCAAAACAAGTATTATTGAAGGAAAAAGGTAAATTTTGTGTGTTCACCCAATGGGAATGGGTTTGATAATCTACCTTTTCAATTTACGTGATGGTTTTTTATTTTAAAAGTAAAATAGATTATTTTTTTTACCATGCTACTTGATAGTACGTCTCATGCTTTATTACGAATTTATTTATTATTTCTTGTCTTGAGTCGGGAGTTTATCGGAAACAACCTTTTTACTTCTCTGAAGGTAGTGATATGAACTGCATATATTTTACCCTTTCTAAATTTTACTGTGTGGAAATATACTTGATTTGTTGTTGTTGTACTTGCTAGTATTTAGAGTAATTTGTCTAGTTGTTCATATTAGCAGTTGTAGTGATGTGTTTATTGTTAAAGAGTTTAATTGATGTTTGTTGTTTATATTATATCTTGTATTATTATTTTATATTGTTTTATTTTGTTACTATTTGTTATTTTTTGTATTTTTTATTATAACAATTTTTGTTTTGAACCGAGTATTCATTTGAAACAATCTATTTACCTTATCTTTGAGATAGTGATACGAACCTTGCATACACTCTATGCTCCTCTAATTTTATTTTGTAGGAATTATGGGGTGTGTTAAAAATATAATATTTTTTTCTAAAAACAAAAAGAAAATTACACTATGTTCAAATGCACGCCAAAATTAATAAATTTGAATTTTAAAATGAAAAAAATATCACATAAATTAATACGAAGAGGATATTATTTTATTTATTGTAATGAAAACGCAGCGTCCACATGGCCTCACCTGTTTTGTCTTAAATGGCCGATAAGTTCAATGAATTGAGAAAATATTCCAATAAATTTCACAGTTGGAAATTAGATTTAAGAAACATAAAAAGAAAAAAAAAATTAGGGATAAGGAAATTGATAAAAATAAAATAAAAAGTTCACATCAACATTAGATGAGATTTCTTTTCATCTATCCAAACACACAAAACTATCCCAATATCATGATTATTAAAAAAAAATAAAAAATTTCAACCAACAATATAGTAAAGCATCATCACTACCATGACTCTCTGAAAACTCTTGCACACCCATATCAAATTCTCCAAAAATACACTATCTTTAGAGAATCTGGCATGAATTCGTAGATATTTTTAAGAGTCCGAGCTTATGTTGCTCGGACTCTTCGAAAATGTCGAGGGATGCATCTCGGATCCTCCATTAAATGTGTACTTTTGAAGGATCCGATGTGAGTGTGACAATATTTTTGAAGACTCTGAACAACTTAGGTCCGAGCAACATAGACTATACCACAATAAGGAGGCACAGTGGAAAAATGTCAACTAAATGAAGAATGACTTTGACAAAAGAAAATTGAAGAACAGAAAATTAAACACTGAAAATAACATATTACAAAAATGTTACCACCAATTTATCACTTTGAAATGAATGAGAATGAAAATCATAGTGCCAAAAATGCATGAAAATTAAGCAATATACATCAAGATATAAAACTAACATTGTGAATCGACATTAATCTAAAACAAATTCAACCTCAAACTTTCTTGAAGTGATGCACAACATTTAGTACATCTTTACTCATAAGGATTTCTGAAGTTCTTCAGTAGCTCAGGGATGTCATTGCTGAGCATGTCATCCACAGCTTGGATCATTTTAGGCTTCAACTTGTCGAAGTCATCGATGTTGTACTGAGTTATAACTTCCCTAAAATGATCCACACTAGGGAAATCGCCTGCTGGTAAACGAAACTCTTTCTGAACCTGTGTTGCGAATGAGAATTCAACGTAAGCAAATGCCTGAAATATGAAGAGAGAAAGAGAGAGAGATCGTAAAAGCACAAGTGTGTTAAGAAAGAGACCTTTTCGAATATGTTGTCAAGATTCTGAATGAGCTTTTGTTGTGTTTTGGACTTGCCCATCAATGCTGGCATCTCCTTCTTGAGATGGCTGATAATGTAGGAATGGATCTTAGCGGCTCTTGCACGTTTAACAAATTCATTGATCTGAAATAGTTAAAGTACAAAACTCGTAAACTATCTGGTACTCAATGCCAATGGACAAGAAGAGGTGATTGATATCTTACTCGACGGTCACAAGCCTTCTTTGGAATATCTATCAAGTCATCAAGAAGGTCATCTTGTTCTTTCTCAAAAAGATCCTTTCCCATTGGACCAACAGCTTCTTCGTTAACAGGTTTGTCGTTGAAAGAGCTGCAAAGCCAAAAGTTGTGACAACTCATTTGACACAATATAAACTTACCTTCAATTATTTTACAATCGACATGCTACCAATGGATTATTTCTAAGCGTATCTCTAAGTAATCGAGTCATTTTGTTCAAAACATAGAGAATTATAGAAAGAAAGACCTTTCTCTTACCCTATATAGACTCGTACAACTTCAGGCGTGTTCAGAACTTTCCCAAGAGACCACATCAATGCACCATAAACTCTCATTAGCTTCCATATAAAAACAAAAGGCGAAGAAACTTTTAGCGTCAAGCTGTATCATCTCGTGAAGTAGAAAAAAGCAAAGCAAAGACAGTTGTGTATTGATAATCCTCATATCTTACTTGTTGCGTATCAACTTGATCTGCCTTGTTTAATACAACACGGATTTTGTCTTCATGGCCTTTCAAAGATGATATAACTCGGTTGAATTCGTCACTAATATCAAGTTTATGTGGATCAAACAATAGGAGTATCATGTCACATTTTGCAGCAAACCATGAGATGACACCAGTAAAATCGTAACTCCTCTGTGTCCTTTGCTTCTCTCCCGATAAAACTCCAGGAGTGTCCACAAATGAAATATGGTCGAGGAGCTATGAAGTAATAAAATAATTAGACCAATTATTGAATTACGATGCATAGTATGACAAAGGAAAAGGAATTGCTAGACACGGACTCACAGAATGTGGCAACTGGGAACACTCAAATTTTGATAAAAATGCTCCACCAAACTTTGTCAAATCAGTGAATGGCAAGTTAGCCTGAACAGCGATAGTGTTGCCAGGAATGCTTCTTTCATCTGGACCAGACTGAGCAAAAAATCACCGTAAGGCCCCAAAAATGAGAAACCAGTACCTTAAAACAAAATGTACAATCAAATTGTGCCGCTGATGTATCACCGTGAAAGCCTTATTAGAAACAAAAGACTGCAAAGAACTATTAGTTTTACTACTACTACTACGATTACTACAATTAGCATAGGATCTTATATCTTTAACCAAGGGCATAAAACATATGGAACAAAAGAAGAGAAATTGGACGGTACTAACTGTAACCACAATAAATCTGTCGGTTGTTGGCTCTGGTCCAATGTGTGCACCTATTTCAATCAAAAGAGATAAGAAAAGAACAAACAGAAGAACCAACATCAGTTAAAATGACAGGTATTAAATAAAAATAGAGAAATTGGACAGTACTAACCAGGATAGTTGCACTTTAGCAAATGTTTGATAAAAGTGGTTTTTCCAGTCGAGTATTGACCCAAAAGCATGACCATAGGCTTGGCATCAAAATCACTCTCCGTCTATGACAACAAACAAAAAGAAGCATTCACAAACACAAGTTTAACATCTATAAAGTTGTTGAAAGTTGAAAGTACTACTATTAAGACATAATCGGTATGCTTCTTCATCCACTCACCAGAGTTGGAGATGCAAAATCATTAAAGCGGTAAGTAAGTTCCAGTGGCTTCAACTTTTCATTGTAGAGTCTCTTCAAACCATCAGTTACTGATGTAACAGCAGTGAGAGAAGGCTTTATCTGAAGCAAAATCGACAAGAAACAATGTCAAAAATAAAAAATGAGAAAAATACCCATGGCCAATTTGTGGTAAAGACACTATTACTACATTCAGGGATAAGGCTTTGTGGAACTTTTAGTACTCCGAGTTAGTTGAGTTACTCAGAAAACTAGAAAAGCGACAAAATTACAGAACAAATTATCAAGAAATAACACAAAGCTCAATATGGAGTACGTATACTACTAGATTTCACATTAACTTTCCAAAGATATTAAAACTCACCTTCTTTCTAGATTTCCTGGAAAACAAGTTGAGCGATGGTTGTGGCTGCACTTGTATAGTTCCTGTATATTTTTTTCAAGTTAGGGAATTTAGCTAAGACAACTTGCGACTTTTTTCTTGTTTGTGTAAAAGCACGGAGCACCAATGATGTGAAATGACACTTTGTACTGACCATTTGTTCCAGTCATGTTTTTCATCAACGATCCATTAGTTCTCTGCGAGGTAAAAAAGAAACCATACATAACCAAGGGATTATAGTTTCCCATAAGAAAATAAGATGAAACTATCGAAGCACTTACGGACAATAAAGCATCCAAACCTTCCATCGATGGAGGTCTCAAAACCTCCATATTAGCTACAAAAGCCAACACGAGAAAAAGAAAGAAGAGTCAAGTTAATCATGACACACAGTCCAATGTTTCCATCACCATGACAGCCAATTGATTACTTCATTTAACTATATGCATCTAAAACTTGTAATAACGACTAAAAGAGAAGGGTATCCCGATGCACTAAAGCTTCCGTTACGTGCAGAGTCCGAGGAAGGGAAGGACCACAAGAAGCACTACCTTTTCTCCTAAGAAGATCAGAGTTGATTTCACATCCTTCTTGTGCCAAGGAGATCAACTACAATAGAAGAAAATGGATTTAGGTTCTATCTGATCAATTTAGATAGAATTTCTAGAAAAAAGAATTAGTTAGTGCCAAAGACCTGCATTGCAGTAACGAACTCATTGAAACCCAAAAAACCTTGTCGTTTAGAATCTGCGATTGCCCAAACCTTCATTCAAATAATTGAAATTAGTCATTTAACACTATCACATAAGGTATATATATATCTGGCAAGTAAACAAACAAGCAACAAGCAAAACCTGGTTACACAGGCAAATTCCCTTAACTAATTGCGCACTATAGGACTTTTATGATGGAGAATACCAATATGCAATCTATTTTCACTGGTTGGGAAGTTGGCATTTTCTTCGTCTATAGTTAAGCAAAAGATGGCACAGTAAATGACAATTACATTAAATTTGAGTTAAGCAATCACTACATTCTACATTAAACTTGAATACCAGCTGCAAAAGCCTATAAGATCTAATAGATATATTAAACATTCGAAGATTGCTAATCAACGCATAAACAATTGCACAGACATTGCCAATCAATGCATAAAAAATTGCACACACATTGCTAATCAATGCATAAAAATTGCATACAGATTGCTAATCAACGCATAAACAATTGCACACAGATTGCTAATCAATGCGTAAAAATTTGCATACTGACTGCTAATCAACGCGTAAAAAATTGCACACCGATTGTTAATCAACGCATAAACAATTGCACAAAGATTGCTAATCAACGCGTAGACAATTGCTAATCAATGCATAAACAATTGCTAATTAACGCGTAAACATTTGCACACAGATTGCTAATCAACGCATAAAAATTTGCATACAGATTGCTAATCAACGCGTAAACAATTGCACACAGATTGCTAAATCAACACATAAACAATTGCTAATCAATGCATAAACAACTCCAAACAGATTGCTAATCAACGCGTAAATAACAAATTTATAAACAAAACACAAATCTAGCACGCGATAAGAGATAACACATTCAAAAAATAAACAATTACAAATTTCACTTTTACCTTCAAACAAACGAAAAAAAACAAACCCAGCAATTACACAGAAGAACACTACCTGCTTAAGTTCAGGCCTCGATAGATTCGACAACGAAAACAACTTCGTAGCATCATTTCCAGTAATTCGACCATCTCCATCTACATACAAAATCCAAAAACATCGCCACAAAAATGTAAATTACAACCCGATGCACTAAATTCTATTGTACATAACTTTACCTTGCATTTCTGTCACAGACTGACTGAAATATATATGAATTGGTGCAATTTTTTTTACCTGAATCGGCGAAAGTGAACCAGTTTTGGTAGATTTTCTGATCGTCTTTCGAACACGAAGAAATTGGAACTGAATTAATCTCCATTTTTTTTTTTGTTTAGAAAATGAAATGAAGAATGTTTAATTTTTTTTTCTATATATATAGTATGGTATTTTGAAATTTGAAAAAGCATGAAAGAGGGAATTTGTTACGGCTCTTTTTTATAACAGATAGGGGTGCTATTTGAATGTATGTTACGGCGTCGTTTAGTGTGGTTGGGATGGAGTGTTATTGTAGGGATCGTTTGGTTGGTGGAATAAGGATAATAATTACGTAATATTCTATGAATAAGGGGAATCTCGGAGTAATTGATAAAGTTGTTGTTATGTGATTGGGAGGTCACGGTTGCAGAAATGTAAGGTGAGGCTGCGGCCAGTTAGACCATTGTGGTTCGACTCTTCTAGGAATCCCGCGTATAGCGGGAGCTTTAGTGCACCGAACTATTCTTTTTTTTTTTTATTTTGTATTTGATAAAAGTTATTATTTATTTTAGGAATTATTTTGTCACCCCATTTTAGTATAAATGATGGGATAAAAAATAATCTCATGGGATATCTTTGTTTATCCAGGCTAATTCCGCCAACAAAATGACTCCCTACATGATAACCTTATTATTATTATTATTATTATTATTATTATTTTAACCCCTCCGTAGGAGCTCCAACCTATTTTGCTTCCTTAATGACCCGAATTCATAACCTTCGAATTAAAAATAAGGATATTCACTATTCGAATAACTCCCTCTTGTCGTCACGAAAACATTACTTAGACATTTAGAGAATGTAAATAAAAATAGTTAATTTATAATGTTTGTTAAATTTCATAATATTTTCCTTTGTAATTTTCAAATTTCTAAATTTAGGATAATAATTTATACTATTATATTCAAAACTTTGATTAGAATTGACTTGAAAAGAATCTTTGAAAAAATGTCTTACTTATAATCTCAAAATTTGAAATTCAAAATTGAAAAGAAAGAGACAGCAAAGAGCTTGACATTGGAGGACTCTTTGTTCAAATTATTAAAGTGTGATAAACCACAGTTCATTATTCACATTATTTCACTATGATAAATTAGTATATATATATATATGATTTAGTGTAAATATCGAGTTCGTATAAGTAATATTTATAATTTACGGTTTTTTTTATATCTAAAATTCATTAGCCTGAATAATTTAAATTTTGTGTCACCTAAGACCCGTTAAAAGATAAAGCGCTCTTTATCATGATTTTTTCGATTCTCAAAATTTGAACCGGAGACCTTCGACTAAAGGCAGATGGATCCTATCTATCGCACCACAATCGTTCGTGTTGTATCTCAATTTCTCAGTACAACATATACAATATTGTGATTCAATAAACATACAAATTGTTCTTCCACAACTATAAGAAATAGCAAGGGAAAATGCTCTATTTCCACTTTGAACTATACGCGAAAAGGCTGAGACACACCCGAACTTTAGGAGGGTCCTATTACTTCCTGGACAAATTAAAATCGTATTTTTGACAACTTTAGTGCCTACGTGGAACCTTCAGTGTGTTGTGCCACGTATGCACTAAGATTGTCAAAAATACGGTTTTAATTAGTCCAGGAGGTAATAGGATCCTCCTAAAGTGTTTGGGTATGTCTCAGCCTTTTCGCGTATAGTTCAAGGTGGAAAGAAAGTAATACAAATATTCAATGCATCTTCTGGGCAAACCATACTATATGATTTCAAAAAAGGCAGCAAAACACCTGCATAAAATCATAGAAAATTTGTAAAATCAAACAAATAAATGACCATATGAATGTGAAGGAAGACATTTTGACTATTAAGTATAAGTAAACGCGACATGTGGATCACTATACTGTCTGTCGCGCATGACGTTATTCATGTTGAAGTATGTGACCATCTCATGTCGCCAACCATGATGACGTCTGCATTCCATATTATCCATCCATCTCACGCGCGAGTTTTAGACTAGTGGATGGGGAGTAACATTGCATCCAAAGCCAATACATATAGCTCGCGCGCGCTAAAGACAGTTACCGTCTGCTTTTCATATACATTCGTCTTGTGAGTTTTAGGCTAGTGGATGCAGAGTAACTCTTTTTCCGCTACTATATATAGCGCGAGTTGAAGGTAAAGTAACACTACATCCGCCACTGTATATAGCTCGAGCTAAAGACAGTTACCGTCTGCAAATTTCCATATACATCCGTCTCATGAGTTTTAAGATAGTGGATACGGAGTAGCATTGCATCGACAGCAGATATATATACATAGCATCGAGCTAAAGACAGTTACCGCCTATCATTGCATACGCAACTATATATACAGCTAGAACCAACGACAGTAACTAGCGCGGAAGAAGGATATATATACCTTTGATTTAGCATTTGTTTTGTGATTATGTGATGAAGGTATGTTTGATTGTGGCTGCACAATAGGGAACTTGGCAGCTGCTGCATGCTTTTCCTCTTTAACTTTGTTGAAAATTACTGTAAATCCTTCTCCAGATTTTGGATCTTTCTCATCCCATGCACCAAATTTTGGCACTGAAGAACAAGACTGACATGCATGTACACATATGAAGGAATGAAAATTAGAGGCATATATATTATTTCTTGATCACTTGGTAATTCACAATAATATGATTAGGAAATCGGAGGTTGTTTCCACGGCTTGAACCTGCCACCGGCCGTGTGACCAAGAGGTCACCGGTTCAAGCCGTGGAAACAGCTTCTGGCAGAAATGCAAGGTATGATTGCGTACAATAGACCCTTGTGGTCTGACCCTTCCTTGGACCGCGCATAGCAAGAACTTTCATGACCCCTTTAGTGCTATTTAGTGTAAATATCGGACGCGAGTAAGTTCTCACTGTCAAAACACATTTGTTTTGGAAGCACACATGAAATTCGATAAACTTGAAAAGGGAAGTTCGGTGAATTAAAGTTCCCGCTATGCACAGGGTCCGGGGAAGGGTCCCATCACAAGGGTGTATTGTATGCAGCCTACCTTGCATTTCTGCCCGGTGCATTAAAGCTCCTGCTATGCGTAGGGTCTGGGGAAGGGTCCCACCACAAGGGTGTATTGTACGCAAACTACCTTGCATTTCTGCCCGGTGCATTAAAGCTCCTGCTATGCGTAGGGTTCGGGGAAGGGTCTCACCACAAGGGTGTGTTGTACGCAGTCTTACCTTGCATTTCTGCTAGAGGCTGTTTCCAAGGATTAAATCCGTGACCTCCTGGACACATGGCAATAACTTTACCAGTGACTCCAGGGCTCTCCTTCGATAAAGTTAGGCCCTTAAAAATAATAATTAAGATTGTCTTATTTTAACGTAACCCAAAGTGTGCCCAAGTGGTCAATGAAACAGGTTGAGAATCAAGAGTTCTCGGTTTCAATATTCAGTGGAGGTAAGGTCAAAAAACAATAGTTGATTTCTTCTCATGTGTTCAAGCCCTGTTAGGTAGAGTTATCCAATACTTATGCTAGTGGAAGGGTAGTAAACATCCCGTATAATTAGTCACTGGGCCGAACATCACGGTTATAGACAAATATATCATTCACTACTTTCTTTAAGAGGAAACAATGAAAGACAGAATAAGAAACTTACAAGATCATCAGATGGATTTCTGCTATTTTTCATCAGTCTATTCGGACTAGGCAGAACGAAGCCATTGCCGCGATCATTCTTATTCTTCGTAACACCACATGTTCCTTGTCGTCGTGCTAGCTGTTTAACCGGAAAACCAGAAATGCTCTGACTATCACCGAAGAACTCTAGCTTTGAACTCGTCGAGCCAGTACTCTTGTTTTGGCCCGACCCTGCAGAAGGCTTTCCCCGATGACCATAATGGTACTGAGGTGTTTCGACTGCAGATTTTTTCGCAGGAGAAACGTTAATGCTAACATAATCATATCTGCTGTATGCAAAGGCCTCTGGATTCTCCTCCGGATCATTTGGATTCATCATCTTACCGCCTTTGTTAGCTTTACGCGCAGTCTCAAAACAGGCTGTGTAAGGTACATTTTCGCCATCCCAGTTCCCAAATTTCGGAACATGTGATCCCTGATGCAAAACAACAATGATGCATCAATCTTAAGTAAGTTGAGGTCGCTATATGAATCTCTTAGTCGCTCCGTTTAAGTTCATCTCAGTCCAATACCATTGGAACAAAATAATCTTAAATTTTTTTAGAAAGCACTTGAAAATTCTAACATATAAATCTCTTACATTACTAAGCAAACTCATAGCTAACATATAAATCTCTTAGAATACAAAGAAAACTCATAGAATTGCTATGGTAGTAAACGTACTAATACCACTCCAAAGTCTCGATAGTTAGCTCTCGGCCCACTATTCCGACTAAAATAAGAAATTACTTGAAGTTATTTATATCTACTGACAATCTGACATAGAAGTCTCGACTAAAAAGACTTGTAGTATAATGAGACCTAAGGTAAACGTACTAACACGACTCCAAAGTCTCGATAGATAGCTCTCGGCCTTCTGGTCAAAAAAAGGCATTCAGGTGCTCTATTCAGACTAACTATTTTGAATAAATTACTTGAACACTGACATAAATCTCGACTAAAAAAACACGTAGTACGTATAATGAGACCTAAGATAAACGTACTAATACGATTCCAAAGTCTCGATAGTTAGCTCTCGGCCTTCTGATAAAAAAAACAACGTTGATGAAGGCATGTAGGTGCACTATTCTAACTAAAATTAGAAATTACTTGAAGTTATTTATATTTTCTACTGATAAAAATCTAGACTAAGAAAACTCATAGTATAAGATTCCTAATAATTTTAACATCCATAATCTATTTTTTCACTTATTCAAAGTTCAAACATGCTGATAATTAGGACCACACTGATAAATTTAACTAATTAATTAAGGTGTTTTTTTTACTCTAATTAACAAACTCTTATAGAAATGCAAACATTGGTAAATTACAAAGCAATTTTCAAGAGAAATAAGATAATTAAGTTAGCAAAAATAAATATTTGAAGAAGAAATATTACTTACAGCCATTAATGATTTTGAGATTAATTCTTCTTCTTGCTATTATAACTAATTGTGTATTAGGAAAACTCAAGATTTTAATGGGCACTAAAAAAATTATTGGAGATCCCAATGAGCTTTTGGACCAGCTAGGCAACTTGAGAAAAAAAGTTTCTTTCGTTACATATATTTGTTCTTATTATTAATTAAATTAAACAAAACAACCTTGGACTTCAAAATTGTCTTCAATTGCTTGGCATGTAGGAAAAAATGAGACCTTAGGTAAATTAGAATAATGAGAACTTAGCTAAACGTAATATCGCGGCTAAAATTAGAAAGTACTTCAGAAGTGTAAAACAACAACAATGCATCAATCTCAAAGCAAGTTGAGGACGACTATATGAATCTATTATACTATCGCGATTAAAATTAAAATAATGAGACCTTAGGTGAACGTACTATCGAGGCTAAAATTAGAAAGTACTTCAAAAGTATAAAACAACAACGGTGCATGAATCTCAAAGAAAGTTAAGATCGACTACATGAATCTCTTGTACTATCGTGAATAAAATTAGAAAGTAAGCTTCAGAAGTATAAAACAACAACAATGCATCAATCTCAAAGCAAGTTGCGGTCGGCTACATGAATCTCTTGTACTATCGCGACTAAAATTAGAATAATGAGACCTTAAACGTACTATTGCGGCTAAAATTAGAAAGTACTTCAGAAGTATAAAACAACAACGATGCATGAATCTCAAAGCAAGTTGAGGTCGGCTACATGAATCTCTTGTACTATCGCGACTAGAATTAGAATAATGAGACCTAAGGTAAATGTACTATCGCGACTAAAATTAGAAATTGACTTTTTTTTTTATAACTCGATCAATCAGATATTAAAAAATTAAATAGAATTACCAAAAAAAAAAAAAAAGATTCCTAAGTATTTTAACGTCCATAATCTATTATTTACAACAATTTTACCTATTCAAAATTCAAACATGCTGATAATTAGGATCATACTGATAAATTTAACTAATTAATCAAGGTGTTTTTTTTCTCTAATTAACAAACTTTTTTTGAAATGCAAACATTGGTAAATTACAAAGCAATATTCAAGAGAAATAAGATAATTAAGTTATCAAAAATAAGTATTTGAAGAAGAAATATTACTTACAGCCATTAATGATTTTGAGATTAATTCTTCTTCTTCTTCTTCCTATTATAACTAATTGTGTATTAAGAAAACTCAAGATTTTAATGGGACTAATTTCATTTTAAAATAAAAAATTATTGGAGATCCCAATGAACTTTTGGACTAGCTAGGCAACTTGAGAAAAAGGTTGTTTTGGTTACATATATTTGTTTTTATTAGAAATTAAATTAAACAAAATAATCTTGGACTTCAAAATTGTCTTTAATTGCTTGGCATGTAGGAAAAAAAAAATGATCCTTAATTAAAGAAAAATGATTTAATAGAGTTGTTGGCTAGACCTATTTGTTTATGTATTTTTGAAATCGTTATACAAATAATCGACTGAATTTACTGCTTACTTTTTTTCTAACCATAAACATCGTTATTAACATATTATACATGTATATTTACATAAGTGAAGAGTCACAAACAAAATGATTAAAAGTGCATCACTTCAATTAATTAAAGGCTCAAAGTGCTTATCTAGATTTTACAAGAACCAAAATTAAAATTTAAAAATAATTAAGTGACCAAAATTACAAATATTCCTACGCCAAAATGAAATTGAAATGATTCTTGAACTATATAGTTAATGAATTTTTCTTATATATTTCTCAAGTAAAGAAGAACAATGGAATTTTCCTATATATGTCCTAAATAATAATAAGATTATCACTACTTTAATTATATAATGAAACAAAATAACTTTAATTGATAGTTTTGATTCACTGCTAAAAACATAATTAGGCTAAAATAAATTATTATAGTTGATATTGTAATAAATAGTTCTTGCACTATATGATTAATAAAATTTTCCTATATACTTCATAAATAATAATCAGATTATCACTACTTCAATTATATAAATGAAAAAATAGTTTGATCATTTTGACTCACTGCTAAAAACATAATTAGGCTAAAATAATTTATTATGGTTGATATTGTAATAAATGGTTCTTGCACTATATAATTAATGAAATTTTCCTATATATTTCATAATTCATCACCACTTCAACTATATAATATAGAAATAGCTTGATGATTTTATACTCACAACTAAAAAGCATAGACAAAAATTATTATAAAACAAAAATGGCCCCTTATTCAATTTCATTCACAATATTTTTTACTTTGATTTTGATAATTGTTCTTTTTAAAAATGTTCATTCTAGATCTTTAGTCTATATTAACGACTAATTCACCTAATACATCGAGACAGTACGAACCAACACATAGCCTTGGTATAGGCCATGGTCCATCACCAAAGCAAGATTGTTGTGGCGCACCAAAATAGGGGACAGAGATTAACGACTATTCATCCAATACACCGAGATATTACGAACCAGCACATAGCCCTGGTATGGGCCATGGTTCGTCGCCAGAACAAGATAGTCGTGGCGCACCAAAACGAAGGGCAGAAATTAACGATTATTCATCCAATACATCGAGACATTACGAACCAGCACATAGCCCTGGTATGGGCAATTAATGGTTCACCACCAAAACAGTCGTGGCGCACCAAAACGAGGGGTAGAGCTTAACAATTATTCACCCAATACACCGAGACATTACAAACCAACACATAGCCCTGGTATGGGCAATGGTTCACCACAGGAACAAGAGTAAATTAACCTTATATCCTTAAAAAAAAATATACAACGTTACATCTGAAAAATGATGTTTGTGTTACATACTTGGTAATTTCAATTATAAATAATAGAAATTTTTATTACTATTAAAAAACATCTATTCATCTTGATACTAACAATTAAATTAGTTGAATGATTATTAATTTGGTTCGAGTTAGGTTTAATAGTTAATTGATACACTAATGACGACGACGTATAGGTATAATTTATACATTATTAATATAGTTTAACACATTATAACACAGAGGCTTGATTATCACTTTTTTTGGTTTCCCATCCGGTGTTCGGTGTCCGTATTGGAGCCCCGACTAATCCGGATCGCGCGTTGCAGGGTCCATTAAGGTGGCAGCGCTCCTAACAGAGTTTTCTCCATACTCAAGATCGAACCCTTACTCGATCTCTGATTAAGGGTGGAGCAGCCTCATCCACTGCACGAAAACTCATGTTGGTAAATCATTTTTTTTTTGTTTCCCATCCAATGTCCAGTGCCCTATCATTTTTAATTTAAGTTCACAAATCAATAGAGGTTTGCTTAAAGCATATTACCATGAAAAGTTTATTTGTAAATTTTTATGGTCCACATAATTAATTTATTTGTTGGTTTAATTATTATTGAATAAGTTAAATCCTAAACCTGTATGGGGAAGTTACCTAGGATTAAACTACTGACTAATCTGTTAGTAGGATAATTACTGAGTCCTAATAGTATAATTACTGACTGTTAGTGGATAATTATTGTATCCACTATACACATTGATGGTACGTGAAAACATAACCGACTCTTCTCTCTGCCAAAAAGGAATAAGCTCCATCGTATTTTATTCTGTAAAGTAAGGCAAAGAGAGAGAAACAGTATTCTGTTCTTGGTTAAATAAGTGTGCTTCCGCTAAATTCTACCAACAGGAAACCATGGAGAATTCAGGTAATTAATTCATTACTGAATTACCGTAATTTTATTTATGTGAAAATCATGTAGTTCCACGTTTCTGAATAATTGTTAGGATTATTTATGTTCGATATTTTAAACTATACAATCTGTTAAATCCCTACATGTGGTATCCGAGCCAATTTTAGGAACTAATTATTTTCCGCTGAATTAATGCATAGTTTCAACTTTACGAATCCTAATAATATGTGATACAATGTTCAATGTATAATTTAAGTTATTATATCTCTCAAATGTTCCAGTGGCAGTAATGCCGTTAATTTTAATTTTTTATGTCATTAATTTTTTCTTTTATAATGATTCCATAATTGGTTTAAGGAATATGTTATTTTGTTTTATGGAGATTCCTGGTTCCGATGGGATTTTGTTTTAATGGCATATAATGCATTAAATATGGACTAATATGGGATTATTTATGTTAGATTGTTTAAGCTAAACAATCTGTTAAATCCTTACATTAGTGCCATCTAGAAATAGCGGCGGAGAAAAAATTTTCACTAAAGAATTCGAATTATTAAGGAGTACGACCCAGTGGCGGAGCTACATGAAAGATTCGACGGAAAATTATATTATATATATGGTAAAAATTATTTTTTATGTATATATAACAGATGTCGAACCTTCTTCGGTTAGTTCGTATGTTCACTTGTGAACTCCCTTGGTAAAAATCATGGCTCTGCCACTGGTACGACCCACGAAGAAGCCAAGGAATTATCAACAGCTACTATATATACGTCACATCCCTCTATAATGACGCGTCATTTTACTACTAAAAAGGGCCCAAAACATAGAGCCAAAACTGATAGACGTCTTCGATTTTTTTACTACAATCAACGACATGGGCGGATCTAGGGTATTGAGTGTGGGTTTTTGAAACACAGTAACTCTTGAATCAACCTTATATTTATATTGAGAAATCCATTAAATATATAAAAACTATTTGTGGGACCCAAGTAACAAAGTAAGCTTTTGGTCTAGTAATAAAAATGAAATTGATTGCTCGAAATCGGTAAACTTTAAATTTTAGATCCATCTTTGACAGACTAGACTACTTAAGAAAATGGCAGTTCGGTTCAAAAGACCACTTGGCGGAGCTTGCTAATAGTGGGGGCTCTTCCGAACCGCCTTCCATGGAAAATTATACTATTTATATAAGTGTATATATAACAGACATTGAACTCCCTTCGACTAGTTCCTTTTTTTTTTTTACATTTTTCGATTTTGAACCCCTTAATTAAGATATTCGCTCCGCCAATCAAAACAACAATTATCACTACACCTAAATGTAGTTGATCAAATGGTTGTTGGACTATATAACTAATAAAGTTTTCCTATATATTTCTCTAGTAAAAAAGAGTAATGGAAATTTTATTTATATATTTTATAGTAATTAGATTCACATACAATTACTTCAACTATATATAATGTATAAATAGCTTGATGATTTTGCATCCAATACTAAAAACATAGAAAAATTAACCTAAAAAAAATGTCCCCTTATTATTCAATCTCTTTCACTACATTTTTTACTTTGGTTTTAATAATCGGTCCTTTCAAAAATGTTCATTCTAGATCTTTAATCCACATTGAAGATTATGAACCCCCAAGAGCAAGACATTGTTTTAGTACGAGAAAATACTCTATTTCACTCTTAAACTATACCCAAAACGGCTGAGACCCACCTGAACTTTAGGAGGGTCCTATTACCTCCGGACTAATTAAAACCGTATTTTTGATAACACTTAGTGCCTACGTGACATATACGTGACACAACACACTGAAGGGTCCACGTAGGCACCACCAAAATAAGTGTAAATGTAACACATCCTTAAAATATATGTTGATGAATTTCAATTTCAAATAATAGCAAAGTTTGCTTTTTCTTTTTTCATCTTGCACTCACTACTAAAAATAAAAACATAAATAAATTAGGCTAAAACAAATTTGTCAGGATTAATACTGCAATTGCTTTGTGGAATATCAAAAGGCTTAGCTATATATCACGAGGATAAAAATTAAAATTTAATAATAATTGAGGGACAAAAACTATACATATATCCATACATCAAAATGCAGTTCAAAATAGTTGTTGGACTAAATAATTAAAAGTTAATAGGTTGAAAAACATCTGAAGTATCACGATTTTTGAGTTTCATGTCGTAACAAAAAAGAGTATAATACACGCATCATCGAATATTAATAGAAGTGTGTTCTGATAAATAATCGATGATAGTTCAGGCGGAAAAAGCTAACGCTATATAATTCAGATGCAAAACTCACAAGAATATAATACTTCAATTGTGTTTTTGACTGTTAACTCGACAATTAATAAAAAAAATTTCCTATATATTTAATAATAATAAAATTCATCACTACTTTAATTCTATAATGTAAAAATAGTTTGATGGTTTTACACTCACTATTTAAAACATAGACAAATTATGTTAAAAGAAATTTGTCATGATTGATATTGCCATAAATTTGAGAAGTCACTAACAAAAGGATTAAAAGTGCATTAGTATAATAAATTGAAGGTTCAAAGTGTTTATTTTGATATCATATGGACCGAAAATGAAATTTAATAATAACTGAGGGACCAAAACTATAATTTTACCTACACCAAAATGCAGGTCAAATGGCTCTCGGATTATATAATTAATGGAATTTTTCCTACATATTTCTCAAGTAAAGAATAATAATTAAACCTCCAAAATAATAATAATAATAATAATAATAATAATAATAATAATAAAAATAATAATATAAGGATAAGGATAAGGTAAGTTACCTTATTATAGAAAATTTTACCTTATTAAAAATAATAATAAGGTAAGTACTTCCTATTAATTTGACTAATAATAATTTGATTCTTGATAAGTTAACTTATAATAGAAAAACTTACATAATTAAAAAAATTAATAAGGTTAGTTTTTCTATAGATTTCACTGATAATAATTAGATTCTTGGTAAGTCACCTTATTATAAAGAAAATTATCTTAATAAAAAAATAATAAGTTAAGTTTTTTCTATATATTTCATTGACAATAATTAGATTCTTGATAAATTATCTTATTATAGAGAAACTTACTTTATCAAAGAAAATAACAAGATAAGTTCTTCTATTAATTTGACTAACGATAAATTTGATTCTTGATAAGTTACCTTATTAAAAAAATAATAAGGTAAGTTTTAAAATAAATTTCATTAACAATAATTAGTTTGTTCTTATTATAGAGAAACTTACTTTATTAAAGAAAATAATAAGGTAAGTTCTTCTATTGATTTGACTAACAATAAATTTGATTCTTGATAAGATAATTATTATAGAAAAACTTACCTTATTAAAAAAATAATAAGGTAAGTTTTAAAATAAATTTCATTAACAATTATTAGATTCTTCAATGACTCAACTATATAATGGAGAAATAACTTGATGATTTTTACACACAACTAAAAACATTGTCAAATTAGGCTATTACAAAAATGGCCCTTTATTCATTCTCTTTCACAACATTTCTTACTTTAGTTTTAATAATTGTTCTTTTCACTAGTGGTCACTCTAGATTTTTACCCCCAGCCACTATACAGGGAAATCGCCATGGCACGAATCCCGAAGCACCACCGCTGAAACAAAGGGGAGAGAGCCATGGCATAAATCCTGAAGCACCACCGCTGAAACAAAGGAGAGAGAGCCATAGCACGAATCCCGAAGCACCACCGCTAAAACAAAGGAAAGAGAGCCACGGCACGAATTCTGAAGCACCACCGCTAAAACAAAGGAAAGAGAACCACGGTACAAACCCTGAAGCACCGCCAGCAAAACAAAGGAAAGAGAGCCACGGTACGAATCCTGAAGCACCACCGCTAAAACAAAGGAAAGAAAACCACGGCACGAATCCTGAAGCACCGCCAGCAAAACAAAGGAAAGAGAGTCGTGGCACGAATCCTGAAGCACCACCGCTAAGACAAGAGTAAATTAATCATTTTTCCTAAAAATTAGTATGTAATTGCATCTGCAAAATGATGGTTGTATTACATAGATGGTGAATTTCAATTTTAAATAATAACATTTTCTTTATCTTTCTTTCTTTTTAATTATTACAAATACATCCCTAATCTTGATCCTAACAATTGAATTAGCTAAATGATAAATGATTTGAAAATGATCAGTATACATATATTATACATTGTTATTAACATATTATACATGTATATGTACATATGTTAAATATTCTCGACTATTTTTAATTTAAGCGATTAGGTTAACTCTTCTTGAAAATAAAATCAAACAAAAATTGATGGTAGCAAATGTTTCACTCATAATAAACCTATGCGATACAAAGAGACAATAGGATTTTTTATCGCTTAGTTGTTGAATTCTGATTTTAGTTATTATGATATATGATTTAGCACATATAATCTTAAAATTTTTTAAAAAATGTATTTTTGATCTCTTTATATAGAAAATATGTTATATTTCGACTATTTTTTAAAATTTAGTACCTCTTGAGAATCAAGTAACAATACAAATTAACATCACATATGAATAATATAGTAGTATTATGATTGAAAATGTAATAAATTTGTGAAGAGACACAAATAAAATGATTAAAAGTGCATCACTTTAATTAATTGAAGGCTCAAAGTGCTTATTTAGATTTAACAAGAACTAAAATTAAAATTTAACAATAATTGAGTGACCAAAACTACAAATATCCCTACATCAAAATGAAATTGAAATGGTTCTTTGACTATATAGTTAATGAATTTTTCCTATATATTTCTCAAGTAGGGAAGAGCAATGGAAGTTTTCCTATATATTTTATAAATAATAATAAGATTATCACTACTTTAATTGTATAATTAAAAAATAGCTTGATAATTTGACTTGATCACTGCTAAAAAAAAACATAATTAGGCAAAAAAACCTATATGGGGACTTACCAGTAATGCATGTTTCAGCACTGGAAGCATGTACAACCATCTTAGCGAAATTGAGAATATGCCCACCGCTCAAAGGGATTTTAATCTTGTTTGGAAATCCTCAGCTCCAAACAAGGTTAAAACCTTCCATCCACATTGGGCTCTCTATTCCCCTTCACTGTCACCTTTGTCAGGATCAAGAAGAAACTATAAATCATATCTTCTTCCATTGCCACAATGTAGTTCAATTCTGGTCCAAGCTCCCCATTGACTCGAACAACTGGGAGATAACATGGAGAAACCTCTCCTACACTATTTCTGTGTCATATGGCTTAACAAGAATGACAATAACTTTAACAATAACAACATCCTCATCTCCACTCATGCGGCCATTTCCCTGGCCACTGAATTCACTGCCTTAGCCACTAACCATCCCATAAAGCCCACAAACCACACGACCATTGCTGTGAAGTGGAACCCCCTAACCCAGGGCACCTTATGCTTAACATAGATGATAGATGGCTCTGCCTCAGCCAATCCTGATATTGGAGGATTGGGTGGAGTGTATAGAGGCCATAATAGTCGTTGGGTGTTAGGATTCTATCTGCACCTTCCCCATACCACACCCACTATGGCTGAATTGTTAGCATTAAGGCATGGTTTGACCATTGCCAAATCAAACAATCTTAAGAATTTTACTATTCAAACTAATTCTAATGCTATTCTTCAGATGCTTGTAAATGATCATTCTTCCTATCATAACATTCTAAATGAGTGTAGGTCATTGGTAAGATAGACACAAGCAACACCTCCAGCCAAGATTTTTAGAGAGCAGAATACAGTGACAGACGTGTTAGCGGAGCAAGGAACTAGAGCATGAGTTATGCATTGCCCGAAGCTTCTATGGCAAATGCCCCCCTTCGTAACCGCTACTTTCCAAGTGGACTGTTCTGAGTCCTTCATTCAGCATAGAATCAAAAACTCTCTTATTATCTTACCGGGCCGGATGTGGCCCCAAACAACTTATTTTTGGCTCCTACACCTGTTAGGAGCACGGCCTCGAACAATTTATTTTTGGCTCCTACAACTGTTAGGAGCACTAACTTCTCCCTCCCTAATTTCTAAATGGTCACATATGGATAATTTAGTAGTATCATAATTGATAATGCAATAAATTTGTCAAGAGTCACAAACAAAATGATTAAAAGTGCATCACTTCAATTAATTGAAGGCTTAAAGTGCTTATCTAGATTTCACAAGAATGAAGAATCAAAATTAAAATGTAACAATAATTGAGTAACCAAAATAACAAATATCCCTACATCAAAATGAAGTTGAAATGGTTCTTTGACCATATAGTTAATGAATTTTTCCTATATATTTCTCAAGTAAGGAAGAGTAATGGAAGTTTTCCTATATACTTCATAAATAATAATCTGATTATCACTACTTCAATTATATAATTAAAAAATAGCTTGATAATTTGACTTGATCACTACTAAAAAAAAAATATAATTAGGCAAAAAAAAAAAATTATTCGAAAAGTAATTGACCAAGGAACTTAGCTAGATATCAGAAGGGTCAATTCAGAATTTAATAATAATAAAGGAACTAAAACTATAATAATCCCTACATTAAATATAATAAATGGTTCTTGCACTATATAATTAATGAGATTTTCCTATATATTTCATAATACATCACCACTTCAACTATATAATGTAGAAATAGTTTGATGATTTTATACTCACAACTAAAAACATTGACAAATTAGGCTATTACAAAAATGGCCCTTTGTTCAATCTCTTTCACAACATTTCTTACTTTGATTTTGATAATTGCTCTTTTCAAAAATGGTCACTCTAGATTTTTAGTCCCCGTTGACGTCAACGATTATCCACCCACTATACAGAAAAATAGCTATGGTACGAATTCTGAAGCACGACCATTAAAACAAAGGAAAGAGGTCAACGATTACCCGCCCACTACACAGGGAAATCGCTATGGTACGAATCCCGAAGCACCACCACTGAAACAAAGGAAAGAGATCAACGATTATCCACTCACTACACAGGGAATTCGTTATGGTACGAATCCTGAAGCACCGCCACTGAAACAAAGGAAAGAGGTCAACGATTACCTGCCCACTACACAAGGAAATCGCTATGGTACGAATCCTGAAGCACCGCCACTGAAACAAAGGAAAGAAGTCAATGATTATCCGCCCACTACACAGGGAAATCGCTATGGTACGAATCCTGAAGCACCACCGCTAAAACAAAGGAAAGAGGTCAACGTTTATCCGCCTACTATACACGAAAATAACTATGGTACAAATCCTGAAGCACCGCCACTTAAACAAAGGAAAGAGGTCAACGATTACCCGCCTACTACACAGAGAAATCGCTATGGTACGAATCCTGAAGCACCGCCACTGAAACAAAGGAAAGAGGTTAACGACTACCCGCCTACTACACAGAAAAATCGTTACGGTACGAATCCTGAAGCACCACCACTAAGACGAGTAAATTAATCATTTGTCCTAAAAATTAATATGTAATTGCATCTACAAATGATGGTTGTATTATATAGATGGTGAATTTCAATTTTAAATAATAACATCTTCTTTATCTTTCTTTCTTTTTAATTATTACAAATGCACCCCTCATCATCTTGATCCTAGCAAAAGAATTAGCTAAATGATAAATGATTTGATTCAAAAATGGGTCATTCCATTTTTGTTATTGGGTTTGTGTTTTTAGCTCAAATTATTGCAATTATTATGTCAATGGCAATGATCAATGAC
Source organism: Capsicum baccatum var. pendulum (assembly GCA_030864225.1). Lineage (NCBI taxonomy): Eukaryota > Viridiplantae > Streptophyta > Magnoliopsida > Solanales > Solanaceae > Capsicum > Capsicum baccatum. Next base: position 269,738,866 of record CM061561.1, on the reverse strand, counting down.
ATAATACCATTGTTAATCTTTTGCCTTGGAAAGTTTTTTTAATTGGAAAAGGTGATATTAATGGTCATTGTTGTAATGGTGTTAAGGGATTAATGAAAATGGCTAGTTTTGAAAATGATTTGAAGCTTCAAAGTGTTTGTGAAAATGACATAATAAATTTGAAGCAAATTCCTCAATTTTGCAAAATAAATCTTTCTATTCCTATTTATCTTTTTTTTTGTTTCCCATTCGGTGTCCGATATCCGCATTGGAGTCTGACTAATCCGGATTTATGTCGGGTAAGGCCCCATTCGGAGGATAGCGCTCCCTACCAAGGATTATTCCATACCCAGGGTTCGAACCCGAGACCTCTAGCTAAAAGGAGCAGGCGAGCAACCCCATCCACCGCACCACATCCTTTGGTGGTTCTATTCCTATTTATCCTTATAATGTGGATTGCAAAAAGTAGATTGGATTTACTGCTTACTTTGTCTAACCAGTATATTTGTATTATATATCGTTACTAACATATTATACATGTATACGTACTCATGTTAGATATTCTCGATCATTTTTAGTTTAAGCGATTGGGTTAATTCTTCTTGAAAATAAAAGGGAAAAAAGTTTAAAATATACCTAAACTTTGGCATAATTTATTGAAAGACGCTTTAACTTTATGGGGGTTCTATGCCCCCTTCCGACTATTTATTATCGTATTTCTATGACATATATTTAGCCTAGTTGAACCACTACGTGAATACACGTGCACTAAGCGCGTGAGGGTGAAAAGTGGTCCACCTGGACAAATATCCTACACTTTGAATATATAGTTAATGAATTTTTTCTATATATTTCTCAAGTAAGGAAAAGTAGTGGGAGTTTTCCTATATATTTTATAAATAATAATCAGACTATCACTACTTCAATTATATAATAAAAAAAATAGCTTGATAGTTTCGACTCACTGCTAAAAACATAATTAGGCTTGATTTTGATATTGTAATAAATTGTTAAGAATTCGTACCCTACTGATTATCTTATTTTCGCCTAACTGTTGCTTATCGATGGAACGGTTGTCTGACGTGTTTCACTTACGTGTTCCAAAGAAGCAGTAAAACAGAAAATAAAAAACACAATGATTTTTACGTGGAAAACACCCGGCTCAAAAAGATGTAAAAAATCACGACATGTACCTCTACAGGATTTAAGCTCAACTTCACTAAATAACTCTGAGCCTCAACAACGACTGATTACAAAACTCTTGTACCCAACAAATAGGAATTATAAACTCTAATCCCTATAACTCAACAACTAGGAATTATAAACTCTAATTCCTTTGACTCAACAACTAGAAATTATAATCTCTAATTCCTAACTACATACACCTCGAAGACTAGCTCCTAATTCAGTCGAAGACTAGCTCTTAATTCAGTTTATAACACACTGAAACTAATATTACATCAATAATTCAAACACAAAGAACAACTCTAAAAGTCACAATGAACACCTCTAAAAGTCAATGCTAAAACTCTTAGCTGGAATCCATACTTAGGATCAGGTTCTTCAATGTGTTTCTTCAGTGATTGAGTAGCACTTCGTGAAGTCAATCTGTCGATTGTGCTTTTCTGCTTTGTAAGTGCGTGAATTATTTTGATTGTTGCATCTTCTATTTAAGCACAACTCTCCAAAGAGTCATTTTTTATTTCAAACTCCTCCACTAATCAAAACTCTCATTGCATAGAGTTCTACTTCAAGTGAGACTCCTTCTTCAATTCCAACTCTTGTCTCCTTGGTGTTGTAGTCAAACTCCAACTCTCTTGACTTCTTCAATTTTCAAAATTTTTCTCCTTCTACACATTGGACTATGCTTAAAAGTGAAACTCCTTCTTCACATAAGACTCCTTTTTCAACTCAACTTGTTTTCCCTTATCATCAAGTGTTTAAATCAAATTCAACTTCTTCAAATTTGCACATATCTATTTCCTTGAGTTTATCATAATTAACCACTCATCCGGTTCTTGATTTCTTCCACTCTTGTCTTTAATCATCGATGATTTTGCTACAGGTTTCAGCTACATGAGACAGTGTGTCTGTGAACCAGGTTGACTGACATGTTTCATATCACATTATCAGATTGTCAATCATCAAAATTACATCGTACCCAACATAAATGATTCTTGCACTATATGATTAATGAAATTTTCCTATATATTTCATAATACATTTTATACTCACAACTAAAACAAATAATAAGGTAAGTTCTTCAACAATAATTAGATTCTTGGTAAGTTGCCTTATTATGGAAAAACTTACCTTATAGAAGAAAAAAAAAAGAAAAAAGGCAAGTTTTTCTATAGATTTCACTAATAAAAATTAGATTTTTGGTAAGTTACCTTATTGTAGAGAAACTTTATCTTATTAAAAAAATAAGGTAAGCTTTTCCATAGATTTCAATAACAACTATATAATGGAGAAATAACTTGATGATTTTTACACTCACTACTTAAAACATTGATAAATTAGGCTATTACAAAAATGGCCATTTATTCAATCTCTTTCACAACATTTTTTACTTTGATTTTGATAATTGTTTTTTTCAAAAATGGCCACTCTTGACTTTTAGTCTCCATTGAAGACTATGAACCCCCAAGAGCTAGTCATTGTCTTAGTATTAGTCAATTTTATGTTTGTCCACCTGTTGGCGGCGGTAGGAATCCCGAAGCACCATTACTGAAACAAAGAAAAGAGGTTAACATTTATCCGCCTACTATACAAAAAAATCGCTATGGTACGAATCTCGAAGCACCGTCACTAAAATAAAAGAAAGAGGTCAACGATTATTCACTTACTACACAGAAAGACAAGAGTGAATTAATCATTTGTCCTAAAAAATAATATGTAACTGCATCTACAAAATGATGGTTGTATTACATAAATGGTGAATTTCAATTTTAAATTATAGCATTTTCTTATCTTTCTTTTTTTTTAATTATTATATTACAAATGCATCCCTCGTCTTGATCCTAACAAATGAATTAGCTCAATGATAGATGATTTGATTCAAATTAGGTTTAAATTTTAATTTATAGGTTGATGAAGATAATGTAAAGATTTAATTATAACATTATTAATATAGATTAACACTTTATAACACATAGTTTAATTATCATCTTAAATTTAAGGCTAAAGTTAATCCAAAGTTTATTATCTTTATGCCCAGATAATTATTGAATAAATCATCTTTCTATCAAATAATTAGATAATGAAACTCTTTTTATTATAGACATAAATTTCTAGTGTAAATTAATTATTAAATAATTACTTCGATTTTCCTCTTGATTTATAGATAGCTTCTTGATGATAATGTCTTGATTACTAGAATTTTTATATAATTATAACCAAGTTTTCTTTGAAATTAATTTTATATTATGTTACACTATATGTTTTTCATAATAATATTTCGCTATAATATGAAAAAAATTTCGTACAAAAGACATTATAACGATGCTTGATTGTACATGCACGAATGAGAGATTAAGAAATAAATGCAAAAAACTTTAACTTCCCATCACAAATTATTATTTTACAAAAATAGCCAAAAAAGGGTCATTCGATTTTTGTTATTGGGTTTGTGTTTTTAGCTCAAATTATTGCAATTAGTTTTTTTAATGGCAATTATCTATGTCATAATACCATTGTTAAGCTTTTGGCATGCAAAGGTTTTTTAATTGGAAAAGGTGATATTAGTGGTTATTGTTGTAATGATGTTAAGGGATTAATGCATACAAATAGCGTTTGCTCGCCACTTTTTGACTCTTAAGATTTTAAAATATAGCCACTATCATGAAATTTCAAATTTCACAAGTGAATTTTCACGATTACAATGTCTTCCTGATAGTAAAGATTAATTATATAGTAATCCTGTTTAATTTGATTCAGTAGGCCAAATTATAATCACAATTACCATTCAGATTAAGCTCAATGCTAAATTAATAGTACGATTTTATTCTAATTTGAGCCTTGTGTAAATTAATTGTTTTGTTTAATTTTAACTTAAAAGGGAATCTTATGCTAAGGGGATTCAACAACTTATATACGTATGCAGAAAAAAAAAATCATTTTACTCGAACAAAATTTCACTTCATTATATAAAAGTTAATATATAAACAAATAGTACACTTGGTGACACCATTATCAACAGTGAATACAATCAGTACGACGAAAAACTGCAAAATTTTGGCATCGAAGATTAAAAAAAGGGCAGCCCGTTGTACTAAAGTTACCGTCATGTGCAGTGTCCGGGGAAAGGCTCCACCACAAAGGTGTATCGTACGCAGTCTTACCTTACATTTCTGTCAGAGGTTGTTTTAAGGCTTGAACCCGTGACCTACTGGTCACATGACAGCAACTTTACTAGTTACCAGGATACATTATATATATATATATATATATATATATAGTAGTTTCTCTACGTATCGATAGTACAGATTTTCGTACATCTACGCGAACACGCAGACCATGTCGTTGAGTAGGATTTACGAGATACCAATTGTCTTATTGAGTATCCAGAGTGTAAGAGAGAGCTGAATCGCGAAGATTGTATGAAGCCATGTACGATCTAACATGAAGCCATATACCGTGATTCCAGCTTTGTTGTGCTCGAAGTATGAAACTGCAACAAAATTTACCAAGCGAAGATCAATAAGGCGTTGATGATTCAATGAAATAGTAAACAAGAAGCGGCGGTAGAGACTAGAGTTACCTAGTGCTTGTCGCTTTTGGTAAGATACAGTACTAGCATGTATTGGTACCATATTCGTGTTGTCCAATACATCATCTCCGTCTCCTTCTTCATCGCTGTCCCAACTGGAATTGATCGGGTATACAGCGTGAGGATTTTCAGTCTGAGCCGTTGGAGTGTCATCATTCATGTCATCGAAGCTGCTGATTGTTGCACAAGCATGCCATTTAGCAGCAAGAGATGTCACGGCTTGCGCTTTGTGTGTGATCTTTGCTGCACTACGTAAGCACATGAAAAGTCCGGTTACCAAAGTAATCGAGCTCAACTGCATCGTAACAACATGTATACAATGTCAAAACAGGACGGTAATAACCTTTGCGGATACATAATCAGTACAGGAAATGAATTGAGTACTACTACCGCGAGTTCACCAGCCGTAAACATGTTGACAGTCGAGCTAGGCTCAGTCGTAAGAAGCAAGGCAAGAAACTGGCTTATGGTAACTAGTATAAGCGTAGACAAAATGAAAACTCTGAACCGATGGCTAATGACACGAAGAGTTCTTCTGATACGGAGATGCTCTAACATGATCGATGAGACATCAGATTCTTTCTCGAAAACTTGAGCAAACTCTTCGAGTCTAAGGATCTGCAAGCAGCATATTAACCGGAATAGAACACATACAAGGAACGAAATTGATATCCGGTAGAGCCAGGAGCATATTAACAGTATGCATACGAAGATATTGCTCAGAACGCCATTGTACAGATAAGGAATTTGCTTTCCCCCGGAGGAAAACCACCATATCTTGTAAATACTCTCAGCAATAACAGAAGGGAGAACGAAAGATGACAGGATCTTCATCGACCTCTGCAAGACAAAAGGAGAAACTGTTATGCTGCCGAGTATATATATAAGTAAATGTCTAGGGAAATCGGCCAGTATACTCAAACAATCTCTTTGGTCTTTTTCTGCATATGTGCAACGTAAAATCAGATAAACTAACATACTTTCCCAGTCTTTGAGAATAAAGCAAGAGCAAGCACTCAATCAACAACTCATATATTCAACACGTCCCCTCCCCGAGCAGACATGATCCTTTTGATAGGCCAAATATGTGCGCTCGAAGGCTGAGTAAGATTTCAACCGAGCACCGTTGCACAACCTCATCTAAAAGTTCAAGCGGTTAGAGAGAATGGACACGATTATATACTAAATTATATCTCCAACAAGAACCTATGAACTCAATATACAAATGTTTAACTTGTGAAAACTTGAAATCATCAGCAAACAGGACCAGCAAAGACACTATGAATCAATTCCTAAACCTATCTTAATGCAAGGGCGGAGCTAGAACAAGCAAACACAAAGTGTGATACTAATCCCATCATTTTAAACATAGTATATATAGTAGACGTTGAGCCCGCTCCACGTTAAAAATCCTGACTCCGCCACTAACAACCATAACAACAACAACATACCCAGCGTATTCCCACCAAGTGGGGTCTAGGAAGGGTAAAGTATACACAGTCCATACCACTACCTCAGATGAAGTAGAAAGGCTGATTCCGATAGACCTCCAGCTCAGGATAGATAACAAATATAACAAATAGAAAACATAAAAGAAAACAACAAGAGATATATCACACCGCGAGATAGTAAAGGAAACAAGACACTCACAAAGCAATATTATAAACTAGCTATACGAAATCATATACATCACCAAAACGCCATGAACAAGAGGCTGCAAGACACTACCGGCACAAATACAAACAGAGCACTCTTCAAAATAAGACTAACAACCATAACAACAACAACAACAGCATACCCAGCGTATTCCCACCAAGTGGGGTCTGGGGAGGGGTAAAGAATACGCAGTCAGGGGCGGAGCTACACTTGGCCGAGTGGGTTCATCCGAACCCTTCGGCGAAATTATTTACTATTTATACATTGTTAAAATTATTTTTTTATGTATATACAGTAGATGTTGACCCTTTTGATTAGTTCGTATGTTTACTTCTGAACCCTTAACGAAAATTCCGACTCCATACCACTACCTCAGGTGATGTAGAGAGGCTGTTTCTGATAACAAATATAACAAATAGAAAACATAAAAGCAAACTACAAGAGATATATCACATCGCGAGATAGTAAAGGAAACAAGACACTCACAAAGCAATATTATAAACTATCTATACGAAATCACATACATCGCCAAAACACCACGAACAAGAGGCTACAAGACACTACCGGCACAGATAATTGAGAAATCAACTTACATGTAGTTGTAGAGTATATCCTTGTTGAACCTTCTCACTATCTTCATACAACTTATCAAGAAACAAAAACTTCTTAATCCCATATTTTCTTGCAAATCTAGAAAGACTAACAAATGACAAAGTTGCAAAAAGTGACAAAGAAACTTGAACAAGAACATCAAAAGGCCTTTGATGCATAACATCACAACTTGAACAAGAAAACACAAAGTGTGATACTAATGGAACAACAATTGTAAGTAAGAAAAAAAGTGTCCAAGAAAGACCAGCTCTCCATAAATTTGATTGATCAAGAAAAATCCATGTTAAAGCTGATTTAATCTTCTTGATTTCTTCAGAATTTTCATGTATTGAATAGCCTGAAGAAAGTAATTCTTTGTTACTACTGTGTAACAATATTCCTGTTTCACCTTCTTCCATGATCAATTTTTTTTTTTTGTCAGCAAGAAATACAAAAAACTCTAATAAATATGAACAACATCAATCGAATAAATATAGAAAATTTAAAGATTTTAGTATTCAAGATGTGACCTGAACCAAGAACTTTATATATATATACAATTAAATATTAACAGTTGGCAAAATAAGCTTGGTAGTTTGGTACTATTTGATGTTGACCCCCCCCCAAAAAAAAAAAATTAATTCTTTAATAAGGAAGATTAATAAAACTTTGCTTTGTTTTGTTAATTTTACTTTTTGTAAATCATGATTCAGTTTTATCTTATTTTGGATCATGACAACAAGTGTTTGGTATTCTTTGGGTCTGATTAATTCGGGTTAGTTGAAATTCAAGATTTAACTTTTATGAATTTCTGCGGTAATCTCAATATTATATAAAATAAAACTTGTTTGCGGCTAAATATTTTGTTATGATTCGGGCAGAATAAAGCAAATCACAAGCAAAAAGAAAATAAGAACACACAGATTTACGTGAAAATTTTTGCGGAAAAAACCATGACAGAAGTCGAGGAAATATGAAAGGAAAGAAGTATAATGTGGAGCACGACCTTAGTTCTGAATGTCTAAAACCGATCCACTAATTACATTTATATAATATGTGAATATAAATAAGTCCTAGGCCCAGATCCCTACGCTATCACCACAGACCCCATTGAAAATCACAAATATGGATCGCATCGTGAAACTTTCAGGCTGAACCAACAAAATTCAGGTCACAACTCTAACATATTTAGTGAATTTATGCTACCACAACAGACCCTATTGAAAATCACAAACATGGATCGCACCGTAAAACTTTCAGGGCCGAACCTATAAAATTCGGGTCACAACTCTAACATATTTAGTGAATTTCATTATTCATAATAGACATAAAAGGTTTACATAAAACTTATTGAATTCACGTGAACTCGACATAAATCAAGAATTTAAACTTTTTGAGCACATATAACATCTCTATAATTTTCTTTGACTTAAATATCTTTAAAATTTATGATCTATAATAAGCCATATATATATATATAATTTAATTCAGAATTAAAACTCTAGTTAACGAAATTTTGTTGGTGTTCCACTATTAACCTTAGAATATGTGGAAATGAAGGAGGACAAATGGAAAAAAAGAGTTAAAAGGGGGAACAGGTGGGAAATCACAAGTAGCATGGTGAAGTGAAAGGTGAGATTAGTGCGTGAAGCTTTTTTGGAACATGAAAAAGTAAAAGGCCACCTTTTTTTTTTATACGTGGTATCCGTTAAATTTGACGTAAAATAAATATAATATATAAATATTGATATAAGATGAAAAACTGAACTCGTGTAATTAAAAAAAATAGTTGGATGTTTTGACTTCAAGGCGGAATTTTAAAATTTTGGGTGTTAATGTAAAGTGTTCGTTAGGGGTGTGTTATTGGTTTATTGTTATTGGATTAACGGTTTTTTAATGGTTTTATAAAAAAAAAACTATTGGTTTATTGGTTTGGTTCGGTTTTTTCTTATTGGGTTATTGGGTAAACCGATAACCCAAATATATATATATATATATATATATATGTATATATATATATATATATAAAATATTATTTCAATTATACAAACTTTTAATTTCTCCTAACAACATTTAGTTCAAACTTGAAGATTTTTGTAAATTTAAAAACATCATGTAGGATTTTTGGTTGCTACTAAAATTTAGTTTTTTTCATGTTAGTTACTACTATTTCTATTTTATGAGTATTATTTTATCGGTTAAACCAAAAAACCGAACCGTTAAGGACTAAAAATCGATAAAAAATATCTTATTGGTTTGGTTATTGGTTTAGCATATTTTAAAATCGAAAACCGATAAACCGAACTGATAATATGTAAAATCAAATCGAATCGAACCGATCGATGCACACCCCTAGTGTTCGTACCTTCCGAGCATGTATGACTCCTAAATTTTGGATCTACCACTGATACTGGACACCAGGTGAAAAATGAAAGGAGAAAAAATTAAAACATCTATTGTTTTAGGTTGGTAGTGAATATTGGATTTAAACAGATTTATTTTTATTTTTAAATTATGGTTTTTGGTTTGTTTTTACTTGGTGGGTGTATTATTCTTGTTATGCCACCTTGTTGCATGTTTTATTACGAATTTGTTTACTATTATTTGTTTATTATTCATTATGTTGGCGTATTTATGTCTTCTTATCTTGTTTCGTGCTTTATTACGGATTTGATTATTATCTCGTGTCTTGAGCTGTGGGTCTATCGGAAACAGCCTTACTACTTTTTCGGAGGTAGTGGTATAGACTGCGTACATCTTACCATCCCCCGACCCCACTATATGGGAATACACACTGGGTTTGTTGTTGTTGTATGGTATTTGGTTTGTTATATATGACATTCAAAAGAGAGAATGTTTCGAGTATCTTAAGAAGATTGACGAGGATGTTACCCATTGTACTGGTGCAAGGTGAATAAAATGACACTCATATCTGGAGTCTCGTGTAACAGGATGATGCTATATATATGACATTCAAAAGTGAAGATGTTTCGAGTATCTTAAAAAGATTGACGAGGATGTCAATCATCGTATCAATGTCAGATGAATAAAATGGGACTCACGTGTGTAGTCTTGTGTGACAGAGAGATGCTACATATATGACATTCAAAAGTGAGGATGTTTCTAGTATCTTGGGGAGATTGACGAGGATATAACTCATTGTATCAATGCAAGGTGGATGAAACGAGACTCACATCTAGAGTCTTGCGTAACAGGAAGATGCTATATATATGACATTCAAAAGAGAGGATGTTTCGAGTATGATATCACTCATCGTATTAATGCAACGTGGATGAAATGAGACTCACATTTGGAGTCTCGTGTAACAAGAAGACGCTATATATATGGCATTCAAAGAGATGATGTTTCTAGTATCTTCGGGTGATTGACGAGGATGTCACTATCGTATCAGTGCAAGGTGGATGAAATGAGACTCGCATCTGAAGTCGTGTGTGACGAAAAGATGCTAACACAATGAACGGACAAATTCTACCGCGTGGTGATTGGACCAACTATGTTATACGAAGCGAATCAATTCTTAAATAAATTAAATGAAGCTAAAATTTGAAATCTTATATTAAAAATATTGAAATGCACACTTATCATTATAACGTAACTTTTCGAAACAATGAAGAGGTTATTGCAACTTGAAAAACATTATAATAATAATGATAGTGACCATGTAAATATATACGAAAACTATATATCATCTTATTTCTTCTTTTTCATTAATTTAATTGCATCAATTAATTATATATTGGTTTAGCAATAATTCATTATGTTTTTTTTATTTTTAAAACGATTTCAACAGGCCCTACATGCTGATGTCCAAATAAATCATAAATTAAGGAGTCTTCGAAAAAAATTGCGAAAAATATTTATACTTTCGCGAAATTTGCAGTTACGCATCCTAAACTTTGCGGGGTTCCTATAACTCCCTAGACTATTTTTTACCGTATTTAACTGGCATATATTTGACACTTGAACCACTGCATGTATTTCACGCACATTGAGTGCCTAAGAAAAAAATGTTTGATAAGAGCCAGATATATGCCAGTTAAATATGGTAAAAAACAGTCTTAAGGGGTCATAGAACCCCCCACAAAATTTAGGATGCGTAACTACAAATTTCTCCTAAGTACAGATATTTTTTGCATATTTTTCCCTTTAATCTTTAATTTAGAAGATCTTTTGGCTCCACGCGTTCGACGTCAGGCATGTTTAGGACATACAGACGAATGCTCAGAGTGTAAGCCTCACAAAACTATGCCCCACAAGTATGCCTCGAGACGTTTTGTCAGTGTCTTGCCTCAAGGCGAGTCTCAAAACTATTTTTTAAAAATATTAGTTGTTAAAAACGACCTTATTTATAGCACTTGCAACTTGTTAAATCACTAATTAAATATTAAAGACTAGTAACTATCATGATGAAAATTTTGCAACTTGCAAAACATTAAAACCAATTGAAGAGTAGAGCAAAATCATGATATTGACCACCAAAGGATTCGGTTCAGTAGATGAGGTTGCTCCTCCCTTAATTAAAGGTCTTGGGTTCGAGTCTTGGGTATGGAAAAATCCTTGGTAGGGAGCGCACTTCCCCCGAATGAGGCCTTACGCAGCGCGAATCTAGATTAGTCGGACTCCAATAGGGTACCGAATACTGGATGAAAAAACAAAAAAAAAACATGATATTGACAATGTGGATAAGAGACAAGAAAACTATCATCTAATTAGTCTTCTTTATTAAAATAAATATTTTGTTTTATAATCACATCTTGGTTAAAAATTAAATTATGCATCCACATCTTGCTTTGGTTTAGCAATAATTGGTTAAATATTTTGTTTTTTAATCTTCCAAGAGCTCCTACATGTTGATGTTATAAATCATAAATCAAGAGGTGTCATAGTTTTGTTCTAAAGTTTTTTTTTTTCCATACTAAATGTAAAGTAAGGCGGAAAGGGGCAGAGTCAGATAAAATCGAGAAAGGTTCACTCGTATATCCTTTGAAGAAAAATTATATTGTTTATATATGATAAATTTTTTATTTTTTTTTTATATACAGAAGATGTTGAACCATCCCTACCCCTATCCCTTTCGACTTCATTGCTTGTTTACTTTTTCATATTTAGAACTTCACGATGAAAATCATAGCCCCACCACTAGAGGTGGATATATAATTTTAATATCAACAATAACGTGCTCAGTTTATTGCCACAAAGTGAAGTCTGGAGAGGATAAAGTGTACACAGTTCATACCATTACCTTAGATGAAATAGAGAGGTTGTTTACGATCGATTCCCGGCTCACGACAGATAACAGTATAACAAATAAAAAAACATAAAAATAAACAACAAAATCGGATGACACACCGATAGATAATAAAGGAAACAAGATCTACCCACTAATCCTCTCTTCTAATTCGTGTCCTCCATGCCTTCCTATCTAGGGGCATGTCCTTCATAAGTTGTATCTGCTCCATCTCATGCCAAATCACCTCCCTCTAATATTTATTCAGTCTACCCCGGGGCGGAGCTACCCTTTGCCGAGGGGGTTCGGATCCAGCGAAAAATTATACTATTTATATATGATTAAAATTATTTTTTATGTGTATATATTAGATGTTGAACCTACTTCGATTGTTCGTATGCTTATTTTCGAACCCCCTTAATGAAAATTCTGACCCCGCCACTGAGTGTACCTCTACCCCGCCTAAAATCATCTATAGCCAGTGTCACGCCTCAAATCCTATTGAGGCGGACTGGCACCCGTAACCGAGGAGGCCCGGGAGAACCAGCTCATAACTTTATACCTCTCATGCATACCTCTATGACAACCCAAAATTCGGACAACATTATGTCACATATAAAAGGAAATAATCACTTGTATAAGCTCGAGCACACATATATATGTATATACAATACTTGGCCGTTGGAGCCATCACGTCTATTAATAAAACACCACCTTGACTGTACATTAGGTCTACAAAGCCTCTAGACAATACACAGAGTTTAACTAAGGTCGGGACACACCCCGCCATATAACTAACTTCTATACAATACCAAAAGTGACTGGATATGACACGGGAAGCCCCGAAGCAAACTGGAGCTCACCAAAAGCAGCTGGGTATCCTGGCTCCTATTTGTGCGGTGTATGAGCTGAGGTACCTGTACCTGCAGCATGAAATGCAGGTCCCCCGTGGGGGACGTCAGTACGAAATATGTACTGAGTATGTAAAACTGTAGATAATCACATATGATATAGGAGCTCAATAGAAATCAGAAACAAGTGAATAAATCATAATAGGAGTGGACCACACTTACTAGAACTTGTGACAACCTGTACATTGTATTTATTCAATCACTTTACCTTCGTTCTTATCATCTTTGTAATCATTACTGTACTGTACCGTGACCATTAGGCTGCCTCCAGTACATATCAACTGGGATCGACCCATGATAGGCTTATGCCCCTGGATACCAATGCCCCTGGGATACCACCCATAAACACATAACTAGGGATCGACCCATGATAGGCTTATGCCCCTGGGATACCACCCGATAAGAGAGAACTTCCATTACTTAGTTCAATTAATCTTTGAGATTGTTATTTCGGTCGCCACCACATTTTTGATACTTTGAAACAATGATACATCAATAAGAGACATATAAATAGACCATCAATGCAATAACAATGAAGTAAGAACTCATTGGCACATCAATAAAGTGTTTTGGAGTCATCAATGCCATAACAATGAAGTAGGAACTTATTGGTATATCAATGAAACGTTTTGGAGTCATTAATAGCACATGGATCTTGTTCGAGTAACCGGATACCTTCTGACATTCATTAGTGCAATAAATATGCAAGATTTGGAAAACAAGTAAGTATTGGAATGTCTTGACATCTTGTAGGGTGGAAACAAGTTCATTAGTAATGTAGGACATCATACAAAATCACTATGGATCATATGTTACTGAATAACTTTGGAAACTTTCTTAATAGAACAATTGTTCACTTTCATGTCAAAGATATGGTATAGAGTATGCTTTACATACCTGACTGTCAACCTTTAATACTAGTCCCAAATGGACTTCTCGTCTTTTCGGATTACTTATCTATAATGAACATATATAGCAATCTAGTATTAGCGACCAAACGTCACAATTCAATTATTTGAATTCACCAAACTAGTGGTTAAGTAGTAAGCCTTAATTACACCATAAAGGGTGTCACTTTAACCCTCTTATACTCCAATTACATTCACATATCATGCATATTCATACAACATCCTCCAATATCAAGTTTGGATTCATTTATCCTTCCAACTAATCCATTAAACCAAATTGAGTCATAGACATAAATAATCATCAATTCAATAGTATATCACCATATCCACCTTCCATAACTCAATTACCATATCCACCTTCCACAATTCAATACAACCAAACCATGCAAAATAGTCCATAACCCTATTTTCATCACCTTTCAATAACAACCAATACATATAATCCTCTATCACACATATACATATGGAAGAGAACAAAGGCAAACAATATTCATACCTTAGAATTCACCTCTTGATTATGCAATCCTGTTTGCACAAATAATAGGTGTCGTTCGAAGCTCTTGAGATGACAAACGCAATTATCGGATTACTTTGAAATTTCCACGGTTGAATCAAAAGTAATTTAAAGGTCAAATTTGGCTAGGGTTTGTTCTTTCTCAATGATTGATGATGAAGATGAGTTTTTGAACTCATATACATGTATATATACACATATTCCCGTCCATAATATCATAGGGAATGACCAAAGTGCCTTTAAAATTTAAATAATGTCAAATCTGTCCTTTGGTGGATTGTTTTAATAAGCTAAAGTAGATTGACCATAACTCTTTGTTCCGATATCGGATTTGGGTGAAATTGGTATCGTTGGAAAGATAATTCAATGGTCTTTCATTTCATATAAAGTAGGCCACCCAGTTCGTCCTGTACAAAGAGTTATGATCGTTTGAAGTTGACCCTAAAAATCTATTTTGAAAGGCTGAAGTAAAACGAGTATAACTCCTTACTCAGACGTTGGATTTGGATGAAACCAATTGCATTGGAAAGAAGACTCAAAGATCTTTCTTTTCATAGGTCGCAGCTCTCCCAGTTCATTATATTAAGGGATTTATGATCGTTCAAAGTTGACCCAAAAAATTGGCTGGCCTCAGTAGTTTGTGTGCAGGAAATTTTCCTGCACATTTACTATTTCCAAATATCCCGGCCACCGTTTTATAGTTTCGATCGTGCTCGATTATATCTAAAACCTATCCATTTTTGAAAATCTTTATATCGTTGGAAAGTTTATTCAATAACCTTCGTATGGAACCACCGACGGGCAAATTCCGGTATAAATAAAATAAAATAAAATTAATTTCATATAAATAAGACCAATACACGTACTTGAATACGTCAATACACGTACTTGAATTTGGGGTGTTACAGCCAGCCTGTCATATCTCCATACTGAAGCATCCACGCACCTCCTCAACACATGTTCAAACCACCGCAACTTCACTTCCCACAACTTGTTCTCCACTGATAATTTTGATAATTTTAAGATCAAAAACTTAAATTATTTATACAGGTCTAGAAAGTAAAGATATATCCATTGTCAATAAATTTAGATACATATATATTAAGAGTATTATTAAATTTCATATATTATGTATAGTACAAGTCACATAATATTTCCAAATTTCAATTATTGGAACTCTTAATGATGTAATAATGTTAAAAGAACTTTAGAATATACCAATGTAGGCCATATGAATATAAATGGAATCACATAAAGCAAGCAAAGTGGAGAGCTTAAAGCCTTAAATTGGACTTGTGGACACAAAATTAGCATTGTCACTTCTAGTGACGTATAAAATTCTATCATATCCACATAAAACTTTGTGTTATGTTTTTATTTATCGATAAATAGACGGATTCAGAAATTAAAGTCAATAACTTTTAAATTTTAGAATAAAAATATTGATAAAAAAAAATTGCCAATTGTTTCTTTTGCAACTGCTATTTAACAAGCGGTCATATTTTTTATTTCTCTGATAATTTTTGGATCTTGATATACATATAAGATCAAAACTAAAGTTATTAAGTTCGTCAAATTCGATCTTCTTAACTCATCGAAATAAATGATAAGCACTATTTAAATTTTGACCAAAAAAAAAGATAAGCACTACTTGGATGGTGTCTTTGATTAATAACCTATCAAATTTAATTGTTTGTCAATATATACACGAAAACATTTGTCTTTTCACATAATTTTAGATTAAGTTGAGAATCTTTACGTAATTTGTACTTTTTATTGTCTTAAATTATCTGTTGTGATTTTTAAATAAGAAAAGTAATATAAATATACACTTTAATTTATTATATTTACACAAATTTCTACTTTTATAAAGTAATTATAAAAACTTCAACTAATTATATATCTTCATTGAATATATCGATAGCTAATCATTTATCTCGATAGATTCAAAATAAAAAAAAATGTATCAGAAGCAAATTATGTATCTTTGTTCTATGTACTGGCAGCTAAGTATATATCTCGATATGCCCAATTTTTATTTTTTTTTATAATTATGTAAAATATCAGAATTTTCTGTAATTAAGCTCCAAACTGTCGAGATTTATATTGTTTGGCCTTTTAAATATTGTGATCTATTATTTGATTTGGAAGTCGTAGTTTAAGCTGTAGAAATAACGTCTTGTGGAAATGCACGATAAGCCTTGATGCTCGATCCTTGATCTTTCCAAATTTTGTGCATTGCGAGAGTTTAATATACCAGACCATCTTTTTTAGTTATCTTAATTTATTTGTCGTTTTAAAAGTTAAAAACAAAATTAATTATTTTTCTCAATTTATATTGGAGATTACAAACACCTCAATAGAAAAGATATTTAACGAAGAGATAATGTCTTAAAATATAAATGAGGGTAAAATAGTTAAAGCTTTCTCGCAAAAAAACATTTTCTCGAGTTTGAAAGAGAAACAACGGGTAACTTGAGTCATTAAGCTCCCGCTATATGCGTGAGGTTCGGAAAAGGGCCGGATCATAAGGATTTATTTATACATAGTATTATCTTGCAATTTTGCCAGAAGTTATTTCAACATCTTGAAAGTTGAGTCTATAATTTGAATAAACATAGATAAAATAACCATACAAAAAACTCAAAGGTATTTTTATAAATTTCATATATTACATACTCTTATTAGTGATATTTTGATAATTTGAATATAGAATAAAATAACCATACAAAAAACTCAAAAGGTACTTTTATAAATCTCATGTGTTAGTTTTTAGTGATATTTTTATTTGAATATAAAATAAAATGATCATATAAAAAACAAAAGTTTGTTTCATAAATCTCATATATTTTATTTTTTTTAGTGATCTCTTTTTGAAGAAACGTCATATAACAAAAATAAAATTTAAAATAGTTTCCAAGACCAAATTTTCTGGTAAATACATCTCACCTGGAATTTTTCAAATAGTCCACCAACCTAGGCATGGGAAAATATTTTATAAAAAATTTGATTGGTCGGTGGCTTTAATAGTAATATTATTTTTTTGCTTAAATTCCACTCCATCTGTTCACTTTTAATTATCTACTATATTTTAAATTTAAAAAAAAATGCTTTTACTTGTTCTTTTAGCGTATGAAAAGAAAAATATAATTTTCATATTTTATTTTCAATATTAATTACTTATTTACCGAAATCTAATACTATATGTCAATTAGTATGAATAATATTGTAGAAAATTACTCATACTAATAATTATTTCTTAAGAGCGTGTAAAGTTTAAAGTACACAAGTAAAAGTAAATAGCAGAAAAACTCACTCTTGCTTCCAAAACTTCCAAAGCATTATTTTTGGGGCAAACAATATAAATTCCGACAATTTGGAGTTTAACATAAAATTCCGACATTTTACATAATTAATGAAAAATTCAATTTTGGGTCAGTCAAGATACAGAATTAGCTCCTGATACATCTAGCGAAGATACATTTTTTCTTTCGTAGTGATACATAGTTAACTTCAGATACATTTTTTCCGATCTTGACTCCATCAAGATACATAATTAGTTTCCCAATATATCCAATGAAGATACAAAATTAGTTGAATTTTTGTAATTACTTTATAAGAAATGAAAATTTATGTAAATATGATAAGTTAAGATGTATATTTTTGTTATTTTTCCTTATTTTTGACAAATCTCACTTGACCTCGCTTCCCTTGTATTTTGAAAAGCCCAATGGGCCTTTGTTTATCTTGACAAGTCATTGGACTTCACTCTTATTTTGACAAGCCCATATAACCTTGCAGTTATTTTGGGCCCAGTGCATGCATATTCGATTTAACGCCACTATTCATCCATTTAGCAGCACCTAAGGATGACATAGCGTTATAAGTGACGGATGAGGTTCAAACGAAGAAAGACTTACGGTGGATACCTAGGAATCCAAAGGCGAAGAAGGTCATAATAATCGATAAAAAAAACACAGATTCAATGATTCTGGAATAGGACAATTTTTTGAACTGCCGTAGAATAAAGGATTAGGCAAGAGATAACTTGGCGAACTGAAACATCTTAGAAGTTAGAGGAAAAAAAAAAAAAAAAGCAAAAGCGATTCTCATAGTAACGGCGAGCATGTATATGTTTCTTTCCTTTAAATTGACTACACAACGAAGATTTGAAGGATTAGGTTTTCAACTTCACCATTCCTTTCGGGGGAATACAATTCAAAATGAAAAATTTCAAGAAACTTATTTTCTTCCAAGAAATAGATTAGAAATTAAAGTAAGGAGTTAAAAATATGAAAATAAGAGCTTCCGTTCGACTAGTAATTTGTTCCAACCGAGACATAAACAAAGACATGGATAATCAGACTTGCCAGAAGAGCCGATGTATAAATAAATAATTTGTTTTGACATGAAATGAATATATCCATATATCTCTTACTCATATTTACGAGATGATAGAATATGGCAAAAGCTATATCAAAAATTAGTTCGCGTAGAAATGAACGTATTGATTCACGTAAGGATGCATGTAGAATACAAAATATATATCTTCAACCCAAAAGCATTATTTAAGTAGTAAAAAAATTACCATTATTTTCGCCTTCACTAATTTACAAAATAAATTCTAACTAATAAAATTCATGATTTTACCCCCTTCATTTTTATGCCAATGTCAAACACATTTTTTTATATTTTCATTACTCAAATTACACTCTTCACTCGTCATACAAAAAATACTGACTAAATAAATCAAAGTATTATAAACTATTTTTAATTATAATCAATGTACACATGAACTTTCAAAAAAGAAAAATTCCTTTATCAAAAATAAATAAATAAATAAAAGAACCTCCAAAACAAGTAAATTCACTTCTATTCTCTTTTTGGAACATATTACTAAATTTTTCTATTTTAAAATGTGTAATTTTTTTTGAAAATATGAAACACAAGTAAATCTGGCATCGGGCTAATGCAATTTACGTTATAAATGAATGTGGCGGCTAAAAAGGTATTTCTGTCATTTTACTTCTAATGAATGTTGAAAATAACAATTGCTGCCCTTAAAAGTATCTAAATTCACAAATAAGGGCATAATACTTTGATACTTTACAAAACAATCCCTAAACTTTTCCAATTCCATCACACTTTTTCCAGTCAAAGATTTCGACTTTAGATATAAATTCATTTCTTAAGCGGGATATTAAGTACATATCTTTATCAATAAATCAATTTTTAATAACCAATTTATTGAAAATGATACGTACCGTCTTCATAATTACATGTGTTTTATATTGCCTATCAATAGCATTGTCGCTGACGGCATGTTGACTATTGCTGGACGTGATGGTGCTTTTGTGAGTGTTATGAATTCTAAATGCTTCTCATGAGGCAAGTTTTAGGTGTTACATATATGAGATCGGGTCAAATTCGTGTGATGAAAAAAAGTTCTCAAAAATATCTAAATTTTGCACATATAGACAAAACATTTTGATACTTTCCAAAATTGAGCTAAAGTTAGCCATAAATGGGATATTAAGTATCTGTATCTTTATGATTTACTAATTTCTAATAATCAATTTTATCAATAACAACAACAACATATCTACTGTGAATTCATAAGTAAAATCTGAAAAAGATAGAATATTTACTTCCACTATATCATATGAGGTGTTATTTCCAAAACACTCACTTATCAATTTATCAAATATAATAATTTTCATCCTATTTTCTTCGTTTCAAAATAGTGACCTTTTTACTAAAAATATTTATTTTAATTTAGTTGTTCCATTTGAAATTAAGATTATTTTATTATATTTTTTAAAAATTATCTCTATTATTAAATAAATATATAAAGTATATATCCTTATATTTATACTTTTAATAAAGCATTAAAATTTTATTAAAGGGAGCGACAAATCAATAAGCTCGATTATTTGAGGAAGTAAAAAATATCTAATATTTACAAATAACAACAAAACATTTTGATACTTCTCAACCGAAAAAAAAAAAATCAAGAATGGCGATTTCCATATCTGCTATGAGTTTTGGAACTTCAGTTTCTTCTTCATATTCAGCATTTTTGTGCAATTCCAAGAACCCATTTTGTTTGAATTCTCTATTTTCACTTAGGAATTCTCATAGAACTTTTCAGCCTTCGCTATCAAGGTAAATTATTGCATAAAGTTCTTGTTTTTATTGATATTATCAGCTCAAAAAAGGAAATGAATTTTTTAAATTTTTTTGCTGTTTTGGGGGGTTGTAGTTTGTTGTTCTACTTTATTAGCAAAAGATTGGAGAAGTAAAGTTCTTTTTTTTATTGAAATTATCAGCTGAAGAAAAAAAAATGAAAATTTAAAATTATTGCATAAAGTCCTTGTTTTTATTGAAATTATCAGCTCAAAAAAAATGAAATTTTTAATTTTTTGCTGTTTTGGGGGTTGTAGTTTGTTAATTTTTGTTGTTCTACTTTATTAGCAAGAGATTGGAGATGGGACAGAATATTGAATTTTATTTTAGTTTTTTGGATTTTTTTCATTTGTGTGTGTACTAGCTAATTGATAATGGGAGCTAAGAGAATTGATTTAGCATTTCCTTGATTAGTTTGTTTCATTTGATAACCATAGTGTTCGAGCCAGCTTGGCTGCATCTCGACTAATTTGATGAGATATTTATCACCTCAGTAACTCTGTCGACCAAGGCTAGGACGAATGGGAAGAAATCACCTAGTGTTTTTTGTGTCTCCGCTGGGATTTGAACTTGAAAACTGTAGTTCTCAACCACTTTATAAGCCACCCGGCCACACCCTTGGGGAGTTTTTGTCCGTTATTGATTTGGAAATTAGGTATTAACCGACATAAATAATTGGGATTTGCCTTGCAAATGGTTAACATTGGTGTACTAAGCTCCCGCTATGCATAGGGACTGGGAACGGATGTATTACAAAGGTCTATTGTATGGAGCTTGTGAGAGGCTAGAATCTGTTTCTACGGCTCGAACCCGTGGCCTATGTTGCTCGGACTCTTCAAAAATGTCATTGGGTGTGTGTCGGATCCTTCAAAAGTAGCGCATATTTAAAGGATCCGGCTTGGGTGTGGCAACATTTTTGGAGAGTTCGAGCAACTTAGCCTGTGAGCTCTAGGTCATATGGTAGCAACTTTAATAGTTATGCCAAGGCTCTAAAGATTTTGCTATGCATTTATGCGTTAAAAAGGACATTTATTTAGTACTGGAATCTTGCAAATGGTTATTTTCTTGAAAAAAAATAACTATGCATTTGTTGATTAAGAAGATAGTTTATTCGGTGTTGGAATGTAATGGGCTCGAATAGAGCTGAATGAATATAGAGGATCTTATAGCTGACTTGAACTAGTTTGGGGTCGAGGCAAGTTAATTGTTTGATTGCTTTACAGTGTTTTTTGTAGCAATTTGCAGGCTTATTGATATTTTCTTGAACATGATGAATTTGTTTAAGGTGTTTTTTGTTCGTTGTACATTTGTATGCAGGAAATCAAGTAGAGTTCGAGCAACGTTGTTAAAAGAGAATGAAGAAGAAGTGGTTGTGGAGAAATCTTTTGCACCTAAGAGTTTTCCTGGTAATGTGGGAGGGGGAAATAATGGGGAGCCACCCGATAATTCATCCTCGAACGGTCTGGAGAAATGGGTTATAAAGATTGAGCAGTCTGTAAATATCTTTCTCACGGTAAGTATCACGTTTTCTGAATCTAAATAGTGCCTTGTATGTGTCTTTTCAACTCAACAAATGCCATCTTCGTCGGAATTGCGTGTCGATTAATATCAATCAACTATGGCTCAACCTTCAAATTAGTTAGTTTTGGCTATACGGATTCCTGCAGAGTGCTACCAGTAAGTTCGTTCTTTGCTGTTCGCTATGAAAGGGCCTACCGCTTTCTTCCTTCCCCTAAAAGAAGAAGATACAACTAGAAATGATAACGGTAGATATTAAATTTGCTCACAAATCGAGCAGTTTGGATTACTTTAGTAGCAACTTGAACAATACATTGGTAATTGACAGTGCAACTTCCTTATCTTCTAGAGAAAAAGGTCCGAAATATACCTAAACTTTGGCGAAATTTGTTGTAACACGCCTCAACTTTGCAGGGGTCCTGTGACTCCCCTAGACCATTTATTACCGTATTTCGGTGGTATATATTTGCTTAAGTGGACCACTTCAGACCCTTATGCACTTAGTGTGTGTGTATTCACGCAGTGGTCCAGCTGGACAAATATATGGCACATAAATACGGTAAAAAATAATCTAGGAGGGTCATAGGACCCCGGCAAAGTTGAGGTGTGTTACAGCAAATTTCGCCAAAGTGTAGGTATATTTTGAACCTTTTTCCCTATCTTCTACTGACATGTTTTGTGTTGTACGCCATATATGGAATAGCTCCGTGCAAGGTGAATGAGTTATTTTCCGAACTTGATTTGTAATATCACGTGATACACCGACGTGAATTCAGCAATATTTCCTACTACGACATCTTTATTTGCATAAGGTTTACTGCTGAGTAGCTTTTCAACATTTCCATTTAGTCAGGAATTTGTCTGATTTCGAAATTATGCTGATAATTTCAGGATTCAGTGATAAAGATTCTTGACACTTTGTATCACGACCGACACTATGCGAGGTTTTTCGTTCTGGAAACAATTGCAAGAGTTCCTTATTTTGGTAAATATTACGTTTTCAAGCTGCTGATTGTTTTGTAGCACCTAGACCTCTCTTCGTGCATCGGTCTGAATTTAGGAATATTTTTGTTCTACTGCTTTCTTTATGCCCGAACATATGTTGTGCACCGCATTGACAATGACACCCTAACGTGGTCATGGTACAAGAAGGCCTGATTGTACTTGTTTTCAAAGCGGTATATGGAAACATTTTTTCCTCGTTGAAGGACATAAATTATCTCTGTGTGAGAAAAAAGAACCGAAAAGCCCTTCTTTGATTTCTTAGACTTTCTCAGTATGATTTCCGTTACATGTTTTGCATAAACTTGTGGTACACACAGGATAAGGTCTGTTCATCTGTTACCTAATAAGTATAGGCCTAGCTATGAAAGGTATTGTCATAATTCTATTTTCTACTAATGACGTGGGTATACCATATTCGTGACAGCATTTATATCTGTTCTTCACTTGTACGAGAGCTTTGGTTGGTGGAGACGAGCAGATTATCTGAAGGTGCATTTTGCCGAGAGCTGGAACGAGATGCACCATTTACTCATTATGGAGGTAATGCTCTTCCTTTTAACTTCTTGAATTCCCTTCCAACATCGAACTTACGGACATCTGTCTTGTCAGATTCATTAAGTGTGTGTATGTACGTTGATTTTGTAAATAAACATGGCTTATTTAGCAAAGGTTACGATATGAAGGGCTTGATCTTACATTTTCTCCACGTGCTGTTTTAATACTTTTATTGGAGAAATTTATTATTTCATATCGTGTATTCCTTGTCTTGATATAATCGTTGCAGGAATTAGGTGGAAATGCTTGGTGGTTTGACCGATTCCTTGCGCAACATATTGCTGTATTCTATTATTTCATGACAGTCTCGATGTATGCTTTGAGCCCGAGAATGGCATGTAAGTTGTAATATTACGATCTAATGTATCTCCTTTCATTTTCTCATTGCTCTATGTCGTTTAAGTGAATCATTTTCTTTTTGGACTAAGTTTTAAAAATGGTTACACCGAGTTTGCCTTTGCCAATTAGCTTTGATATAGTCGTGTCTTATCCCTTGGAACACATGTAATCGCCTTTCTGCAACAAAAGCATGCCTTTTGTCCGAGTCCCTGTGTTTTTCACCTTTCACGGATTATGTGAACAGTCATTGACACGATAAATCCTTGCAGATCATTTCTCTGAATGTGTGGAGCACCATGCATACGAGACTTACGATAAATTCATCAAGGATCAAGAAGGTATTGTTTTATGAACAGTTGAAAATTTCTAACTGCAAAGTGGATACAATACTTAGGAAGGAACGAGTATCTCGGGGAGGAGGAAAGACGGAAGAATATGCTATATACTATACCCCCTCCGTCCAAAATAAGTATCTTCCTAACGTGACAGTTATTTTGGCACGGAGGGAGTATATTTCTTGTCGATTCCTTTTCTGAGATAGTTTAACGCTATCGTATTCTTAACTGATATGTAGTCCTAATGCTTCTGCAGCGGAATTGAAGAAATTGCCCGCTCCAAAGATTGCAGTGAGCTACTACACCGGAGGTGACTTGTATTTGTTCGGTGAGTGTTACAATGATACTTAATACTCTCGTGACCAAATGCCCGTCTGGTTCAGTAATCTAATCCATCGTTTGTGATTGCATCAGATGAATTTCAAACATCACGAGAGCCTAATACTCGAAGGCCAAAAATAGGTAAACTGCACCTTACATACTTTTAGTAAATCGTTTTAGACAAGTGATCGAGTACAACTCTGATTGAAGTCATGTTTCCCGTTTAGATAATCTGTACGACGTATTCATGAACATCAGAGATGACGAAGCAGAGCATTGTAAGACAATGAAAGCGTGTCAAACCCACGGGAGCCTCCGCTCCCCTCACACAAATCCATGCGATGAGTCTGAAGACGATCCAGGTTGTTCAGTGCCTCAGGCTGATTGTGTAGGTATCGTGGATTGTATAACGAAATCTGTCGCTGATCCTAACGTCGGCAGCAGGTAGGGAAAGGAAAAACGCAGAACGAAACTATACATGTATATACCAGTATAGCCAAATATACAAGAAATATACATACATATTGTATCTTTTACTCTCTGAGGAAGAGCTTGTCAAATTGCCCAAAAAATGGGTAGGCACTTGGTTTTGTTTTCACCTTTCAATAATATGTACTAAACTATGAACAAATTTGCTCCGGCACACTACAACTCCATAGGGGTCCTTTTACGCTTCTGAACTAAATTTTAACATATTTTTGTCAACCTTTTTAGCTGACGTGAGTCGACCTTCTCAGCTGACGTGGGCTTCATTTTATGTAATAAAGGTGTCATGTACGCTAAAATTGAGTTCAGGGGACGAGGGGGTGGGGGGTAGTGGATGGTTATCTCTACATAGTTTACAACAACAACAATAACGTACTCAGTATAGTTCCACAAAGTAGAATACATAGTTTACGTCCTGTCAAATTTCTTTCACACACCTCTCCAATATGGGCAATCCTTCAACCGCGAAACCTTTCTAAAGTGTGTCTAATACATGGTGTCAAGGTTAGCTTGCTCGTACTTGTACGAGCTTACAGTGTAGAAACTACATTCTACGTATACATTCACATTCTATGAAGATAATTTTCGAAACCTAAATACAACGACAACAACATATTCAGTGTATTCACACAACGTGAGAATTGGGTGGATAAAGTGTACGCAGTTTATATCAAAGGTCAAGATTGGATATTTTTTGTACCATATTGCTAGATTTATCAATATCATAAAGTGCTATGAACTCTTAGATTTTTGGAAAAAGGATCAAAAATACCCTTCTACGTTCATAAATTGGGTAAGTTTACCCCTGAGTAAACTCTGGGGTCAAATATGCCCCTGTTGTTATCAAAGTAGGCAAATATACCCCTCTTTTTAACGGTTTTCCACGTAGACTAACAATTGATAAGCAAATTGTACTTTATGGTAGATTTTAGAGACACATATGCAAGTCATAAAAATAAAAGCTACAAAAAGTATTTTGTCTTTTTCCTTTTTGTATATTTCCTATTTTTTTTATAGGTGGTTACGTTGAATATACTCATTATATTCCGATAATATATACATGTTTTCGATTTACCATCATCAGACGTTCAGTATCCACATTATAATAACTTTAGGCATGTGGTGTCTGAAATTATTCAATAAAAAGTCTTGAAGTTTTATATGGATCAAGTTCAGAATTTTTTGTTTGAAATTCAATTATACATTGTTAAATTAAGTTTGTATAAAATCATGTCTCTATAGCTGAAATTAAATGATTTTTATCTGAATCTCAACCATATGAAATTTCCGATATTATTTCTGAGTCTTACTTCAACATCATATGTGTAATGTTATTTCGAAGTCGGACATGATTTTTTTAAAAAGCCAGATGCTAATTATATATTTGTGTAAGATATTTATTATCAAAGATTGATTAATCTGAATACGTATCTAAAGTCATTAATATTCAATAATTAAACGTGAAACTTCTAATTAAGGACGGAGTGATTGGTCCTACCCATCCCTAATAACTTTTGGTGGACTCAGTGGCGATGCAGGATTTAGAGGTCGTGAGTGCTCCAGAAATTTAAACACACTTATATATTGACGTTCAAAGTTTTAAAGTTCTACATGAGAACTAAAACATCCGTCTATCTTCTTGATTTATTGGGTCCTTTTTTAAGTTTTGTATTAATTTTTTTTTTATTTTTTAATATAATTATACCTAATTTTACGAGAAACTTGATATTTTCTACTGATAATGAGGAAATTATGTCTGTGAAGACTAAAATAGACGAGAAAAATCACCTAATACTTTTTTTATATTTGGATTCAATTGAGTTCTCAATTCATTTCATTGATCATTAAGGTACATCCTGAAACAAAAACTATATAGGACAAATAATAAATAATATCCTCTAATAAAAACATGTATAAATCACTTAAATTTAAATTCGAAACTTCTGATTAAAAATGACAAGACCAATTCATATTCATCTCTAACAACTTTCGGTGGTTGACTATATACAGGGACGGAGCCAGCCTTCTGTTCGGGGGTTCGACTGAACCCCCTTCGACGAAAAAATATATTATTTATACATGATTAAAATTATTTTTTATGTGGTTATAGTAAGTGTTGAACCCTCTTCGACTAAGTTTTCTTTGAATATGGACCCCCCTTAGTTGAAATCCTAAATTTTCTTTAAATATAAAACCTAATGAAAAATTCTGGCTCCGCCTCTGACTACATATAGTATATAGTATTATAATTATTATAATTTCATGCATGATGCAACTCAAAAATACAAATATGTTTGTTGTCCATATTATATTAATCAAAATATTTATTTGTTTTTTCATTCGTCCACGTACGTTTATCATCTACTAAATTCCAATAAGTTGAAAAAAGAACCAACCAATATAATATCGTGGCTTAGTCAATAGCCAATTGTTTTTAACGATTTTTGTGTAGCTTTACAAATTGTCTCTTTGTCTTTAGTAAGAATATGTCAAAATTATAAGACCAACAATACATGTGACAATGTTGGGTCCCAATAAAGTTTTTGTGTAAAATTGAAATGAAAAAATAACATAAACATATAATCTTCAACTTATTATATTTACATAAATTTTTATTTTTATAAAAATAATTATAAAAATCTCACTAATTATGTATCTTCATTAAATGTATTGGGAACCAATTATATATCTCAACAAATCCAAAATCGAAAAAAAATATATTGGAAGCTAACTATGTATCTTTACAAGAAAAAAATATCTTCATTGAATGCATTAAGAACTTATTATGAATTTCGACAGACTCAAACTGAAATTTTCAGTAATTATATAAAATGTCAGAATTTTCTGTAAAATTAAGATCAGAAAGCCATTCTTTGTGGAGTATACATCATCTTCAAGAATAGAAGTGATTTGTTTTCTTTCTATACGTAATTTTAGATTTTGTTTCATCGAAATAAACTTATAATTATCGTTGTTATTTCGTACCATGTGAGTATAAAATGAATTTATTGAATAAGATCAAGTGAAAATTTACACAATATAATTGACCATAATATAACAAAAATTTGCACCATAACATTTTATGGATATCGAATTTGCGTCTTTGACATGAAAAAATTCAAACCACCAAACGAAAGAGATCAGAAAGCTATTCTTTATGAAGTATACATCAACTTCGAGAATAAAAGTGATTCATTTTCTTTCCATACAGAATTTAAGATTTTGTTTTATCGAAATGAACTTATAATTATTGTTATTATTTCGTATCAGGTGAGTGTAAAATAAATTTATCGAATAACATGATCAAGTGAGAATTTACATAATATAACTGACCATAATATAAAGGACTTTTGCAGCATAACTTTTTATGAATATCGAACTCGTGTCTTTGACATGAAGAGACCCTAACCACCAAACGAAAGAGATCAGAAAGTCATTCTTTATAAGTATAAATCAGCGTCGAGAATAAAAGTGATTCATTCTCTTTCCATACAGAATTTAAGATTTTATTTCATCGAAATGAACTTATAATTACTGTTATTATTTCGTACCATGTGAGTCTAAATGAACTTATTGAGCAACATAATCAAGTGAAAATTTACACAACAGGATTGACCATAATATAACAGAATTTTGCACTGTAACTTTTTATGGATATAGAACTCGTGTCTTTTCTCGTGTCGTGAGCTGGAGGTCTATCAGAAACAACCTCTCTACCTCATCGGAGGTAGTGGTATGGACTGCGTACATCTTACCCTCCCCAAACCGCACTATGTGGGAATACACTGAGTTTGTTGTTGAACTCATGTCTTTAACATGAAAAGATCCTAACCACCATATACTAAAGATGTCAGAAAGCCATTTTTGATGGAGTATACATCAACTTCGAGAATAAAAATGGTTCTTTTTCTTTCTATATGTAATTTAAGATTTTGTTTCATACATTGAAATGAACTTATAATTATTGTTGTTATTTCGTACCACGTGAGTCTAAAAAATGAACTTATTGAACAACATGATCAAGTGAGAATTCACACAATATAATTAACCATAATATAACGAAATTTTATATCAGAACTTTTTATGAATATCAAATTCGTGTCTTTGAAAAGATCTTAACCATCAAACGAAAGAGATCAGAAAGTATACATCAATTTCGAAAATAAAAGTGATTCGATTTCTATAATATATATTTAACTTGTTTTGGATAGGTTTACCTAATAGTTCTAAAAAGTAATGAAAATTGTGGATTAGTTTGAAGTCACTTATTTTAGAAAATTTGTTGTTCTCTTTCTATCCTAATTAAAACACTAATCTATTTAAAGTAAAAAGGAATATTCTAATTAAAGTAATATTAATTAACACCTTTAAGTCGATGGAAGTACACCACTATCACTGCCTTTTTTTAAAATTTTATGACAAGGTTGAATTTCTAACATTGATAAATCTTATCAAACTTTACTATTTCTAATTAAAAAATTATATTTTTCAATTGGAAATATAGATTCATCCACAAAATTTTATCGATTCTATAAATCTACTAATTCTATTAAAAGCTATATTTTTCAAGTGGAAATATAGGTTCGTCCACAAAATTTTATCAATCCATAAATCTACTAATTCTATATAAAATACATTTTTTAAGTGGAATTATAGGGTCGTTCATCCATAAATCTACTAATTTTGTAAAATAATATATTTTTTAATTGGAAATATAGGTTTGTCCACAAAATTTTATCGATCATAAATCTACAAATTAATGAATACAAGACATATCGTATATCTTTTATAATATACACATTAATATTTAAAAGTATAATTAAGTGCTGCTACTTTTTAAAGACGATTACTTTTTTTATAAATTCCTCATCATGGTAAGTATTTTTAGATAAAAAATTTTCTAACAAGAAGATGTAAATATAAAAAGAATGTAGCGTTTTAGGAGATTCAAAATTTTATATAATGCAGTATAACTTTTCTGACAAAGGAAATTTAATTAAACCTTTTCTTTACACGTAGCTCCGCCTTTAATTGCGAATATAATTTAGTAATTTGTATAAACTTCAAATATCTAAGTATATAATTTTAATTTTCTTTTTTTAAGGTGAAGTTTTAAGAAGTAACATTTATTGCACTTATGTATAGTCGTATTTTCTACCTTAAATAATTGATGTGAGAGAGGTTTGCAAAATAGGCATTAAATTGTAATGTCCAGCTCATGATAATCAACTTGTGGCTGTTTACCAAGAAAGGATGCGGTGCAGCTGAGACTGCTCCTCCATTAATTAAAGGTCTCGAGTTCGAATCTTGAATATGAAAAAAATTATTGATAGGGAGAGCTTTCCCTCGAATGAGGCTCAATCCAAATTAGTCGGACTCCAACGCAGGTTTCAGACACCAAATAGGAAACCAAAAAAAAAAACTTGTGGCTGTTATGCAACTATTGACGACTGTACTTATAATAATGTTTTTGAACACTTTTTTATACTGTTTTAATATATAATAGTACTGATCATATTTATTGAGAAAATTAAACTGTGGACATACTTTGGTATCATCGTCCCATGCATTTAATAGTCTAATTAGAAAGGGCAATGCGATGCGTTGCCGGTCAAACACGTTTAAATTCGTGAAGACTTTAATTTGTTCGGACTCATGTAACATAATTTGTTGTTTTCATCGTGCCATTTAAATTAGTCGTGTGTCACACTATATAACCTTTTTTTTAAGTGGCAAAATATAAATAAATATTTAAATTTAGCCTTAATCGGTAAGTAATTGCATCAACTTTGAATATGCACATCTAATCAATTCAACTTATCTCTATTGTGTCAATTAAGCAATCTAATTAACAAAATAATTATTTAGACACCTCCAAAATTTATATTTCACGTCAAAATCGAGTATCCACAAAATACAATAGAAACAAATTGGAGGGTTTAATATTAAGTTGAGACCAAATTAAAATGTCTAGACGTTCTTTCTAAACTGAAGTACCTACTTGTCAGTTGAAACCAAATATTTTATTTTATGTATAATTATTTTAAAACTGAACTACCTACTTAATTTAAAATAAGTATAATCATTTTTAAAAATATATATACTAATGTTATGTAAAATGCATACAAATTTTTTGAATTTTATGATTATAATCTAAAGATAGAATTTTTTTGCATGAAATTTTAAAATTAAGTAAGATTTTTAATTTTTATAGTCATAAATCAAAGAATTTTATGACTTAATATAAATATTTCATGTGTAAAATTAAAATATTTTTTTTTATAAATAAATAAAAATCTTTTAAAATAAACTAAAAAAATAAAACAAATAAATAAAAAACAAGTAATACATAATTATAAGAATATGATAATAAATTAAATTGTTAAAATAATTTAATATAGCAAACAAGTAAAAATAACATAAAAAACTTATACGTAAAACTTAAGAAAACCAACTTTCGGCTGCTTTATTATTGGCTACTTAAAACTATATACTAAAATCCTACTAGCATTTGATACTCATCAAAAAAATATTATGAGGCGGTCACTTTAACAAGTCTCTCCAGTTTTGAAAAAACTCACTTCCCCGCCAACGTGGTCCTTTTATATCCTCACACCAAAGAAAAAAAAAATACTAGTAATCTCACACTTTTTAGTGTTGATAACACACGATCGAGAAATACGTTACTGACGATCCTACAATAATTTTCACTCCAGTTTCTTCACTTTTTTTCACTCAAATTTCTTCAATATATGGACATACATATTCATATATAGACATATGCAGAAGAGTTACATCCTCGAATTCTAGTCATTTTTCATTCCAATTTCTTCAATATATAGAACAGACATATATTGTAGTCATTTTTCACTCCAACTTCTTCAATATATGAACATACGAGGCCTTGTTCGTATGTGACCTGATCAATTTGATCAGGACACGAAGAGGAGATCTGTAGACTTGAATCTTTTTGCTACGTGACCTGATCAGAGTTCGATCAGGCACGAGGTATGGGATTGGGAGGAGGAGGAGATAGAGAGCGTACCTCAATGGGAGTTTTAGTACCGACAGTGAATGCCGGAGAAACTTCAGCAGCTCCAGTAGTGGCGATAGCAGAGGAGGAGCCGGTGGTGGCGGAGACAGAGGTAGTAGTGGTGGTGAAGGAGGAAGTTAAAGCGGAGGCGGAGACTGAGGATAAGGATATATTGTGTCCAATATGTATGCAAATAATAAAGGATGCATTTCTAACAGCATGTGGACATAGTTATTGTTATATGTGTATTGTTACTCATCTACAGAACAAAAGTGATTGTCCTTGTTGCTCTCATTACCTGACCACTAATCATATGTATCCTAATTTCCTTCTTAATAAGGTAAGATTCTCATGTTCGATTTTGAATTTTACTGTATTGCTGGATCGGTCAAGATTATACTGCTGTGTGAGCTTGAATTTCCTTAAAAGAGAATGAGATATCTGCGCCTTAGCTTGAATATTTATTTATCATTCAACTTTAATTTGTGGTAGGGTGTAGTGATTACTTGGTTGACTGCAAATCACCTTTGTCCTAATTTCCATCTCAATAAGGTAAAAAAAAAAATTCATGAATTTCGGTGTACTGTATTGCTGGATCGATGAGAGCTTGAATTTCCTTGAAGAGAATGAGATATCTGCGCCTTGGCTTGAATATTTATTTGTTCGTCCTACTATTCGAGTGTAATTTGTGGTAGAGTGTAGTAATCACATTTATTTACTTGATCACTAATCATATTTATCCTAATTTCCTTCTTAATAAGGTAAAATTCTCATGTTTTTCTTTCATGAATTTGGATGTTCGGTTTTGAATTTTATTGTATTGTTGGATCGGTGAAGATTATACTGCAGTGTGAGCTTGAAATTTCTTAGATAGAGCTAGATATCCGCGCGGATTATACTGTTTTTGTTCATTTCATTATTCAACTGTAATTTATGGTATTTTCACCAACACTTAATGTATGTGGTTAATAATCACATTTGTCCTAATTTCCTTCTCTATAAGGTAAAAGTTTCAAGTGTTTTTTTTTCATGAATTTAGATGTTTGATTTTGAATTTCACTTATATATTGGTGTAATGATCACACATTTGTTTGAATTGCATTGAATGAAGATACAAAATGTATTGTATGTGACTTTTGCGGAGACTTTTAGTTCTAGTTGAATTTTCCGTACTGAAGGGGAGCCTTGGCATAACTGTTAAAGTTGCTGCCATGTGACTAGGAGGTCACAGATTCTAAGCTGGGGAAAACAACTTTCTGCAGAAATGCTGGGTAAGGCTGCGTCTGATAGACCCTTGTGTCTGTCCTTCCCCATAACATGCCCATTACGAGAGCTTTGGTGCACCGGACGGCCCTGTAGAATTCAGTAATGTTCTTTTGGCAACGTAGAACTACATGTATTGGAGGAATCTGGTTTTTGTCTTGTTTATTTATATTACTTAGATATGCTCAGGATTTGATGAATTTTACGATTTCTATGAGTGATTGAAGAATTACACATATTGAACCTGCAAAGATAGGTTTCTATGAGTATGCTCATCAGGAATTGTCATGCTGGCTTTTGTATATCACGGCAGAACGACAAATATTGGTTGAATTGCACTGCATTTCTGTACATGAATATTTACGTGCATCTTGGAGTAACTGGTAAAGTTGCTGCCATGTGACCAGGAGGTCATGGGTTCAAGCCTTGGAAACAGCCTCTGGCAGAAATGCAAGGTAAGGCTGCGTACGATACACCCTTGTGGTGGGTCTCTTCCCCGGACACCGCGCATAGCGGTAGCTTTAGTGCACCGGGCTGCCTTTTTAATATTTACGTGAATGTTGACATTGGTGAATATAGTAGCTCACATTAATCTGGTTTGATCTGTATTTTTCTTGATAATTTTTTGTTAACGTTTTTTCAAATTCATCACAACCCGCAATGGGCTAAATTGTTTTATGGTCTTCGTCTTCATCTTAGTGTATTGAATATCAATGACACTCGAACCAAGTTGTATTAAAGTTTTTCCATTGTGTAGTTATTGATGAAGAGATCTGCTCGCCAAATGGCCGAAAGTGCTACACCTGTGGAACAACTTCGCCAAGCAATACAGCAGGTCAGATATGCACAAAAAGTCGAAGAAGCTTTCTTTGTATCGTTGTAGATAGACTAGTGAATGTTCTTTGTCTGGATGATGATGCATATCGGTGTCTGACTAGTGATATGATGCTAAATGTTGCAGGACGATGTTAGTGATAACTGATATGGTTTGATAGGCAGCATCTTCATTACTTCTCTTTCATTGTCCAAACACATTTTAGTTTTTAGCACACCAAATGCTTTGACTCGTTGAGGAAAAGATATTATAAAGTTGTGACTTGTGAGAAACTAAAAAAAGGAAATCGAATATCTGAACATGCTATGTCTTGGAAAGCATGTGTCGAATATCACATTAATTTGTTGTCATACGGTTCATTTGTCTGTATTTTGTGTATTGCTTTTCGTTTCACATTATTTTGTTGTTTTTACTGCTCTTATTTCTATATTCCCTTTCTCAAACTGCTTGGATATGCTTTATTTTAAGGCCGAGGGTCTATCGGAAACAACCTATCTATCTCTATGAGGTAGGGTAAGGTCTGCGTACGCTCTACACTAAGATGTTGGTTAAAATACAATGGCTGGTTCTTTCTGTAGGAGACTTGTAAGCGTCCATAACTTTGCATTTCAGCAGCTCTTTTATTCGGTTCTTTGATGATCTTCTTGCAGCTGCATCTTAGTTTCAGACGATTTTGCTTTTTAACTCTCTCTGTCATACTGTCCGGGTTATTTCTATTTATCTGTTTTGGATTCTAATTTGATTCTTAGGCAGGGATGCGAGGTGTCCGTTAAAGAGCTGGATAGTCTATTAACACTTCTTATCGACAAGAAAAGAAAAATGGAACAAGAAGAAGCTGAAACGAATCTTCAGATTCTGCTCGAGTTTCTCCAGTGTTTAAAGAAGCAAAAAATTGATGAGCTTAATGAGGTTTTCTCTTGAACTTCTACCAACTTTATACATAAGATATCTTTGCATTCTATTATGTTCAATAATAGAATATTATAGCGGGAAAGAACATGATCCCGGTGGTAGGTACCTGTAGTTTTGCCTTCTCTCTCAGACTTTACGTGAAAAATTTTTGCAAATATAAAATGTCAAGCCGCTACAGGGAAAGCGCCAACATATCTTGCCGCATATAACTTGCTAAGAAAGGGAGTTTGCATATCCGTCTATTATCTACAAAAATTAAACTCATTTCGGAGAATCTTCCTTGTGTATATACTTTTTTCATTTATTATCCATTTAAGATTCAAGCAGATTATTGATTGTATCATGCGCTTTTCCTAGATCCAAAATGATCTCCAGTACATTAAAGAAGACATATATGCGGTGGAGAAGCGTAGAATAGAGTTATATAGGACACAAGGTAGATATCAGGCGAAAATGAGATCGCTAGTAGATGATTCATCTGCAATGACAGTCAGGCCTCCGTTGAGAGAGAAGGGATGCGGTGCAATTGTCTATAGTTCTGTCAATTCACAAGAACAAGGTCGTGCTGGCACTTCGCAGCCGAGGAACAACACTGATTCAAGAGCTCCTCGGAATTCTCAAACTGTCCAATGGAAGGATGACAGCAACAGTGGATCAGATTCACAGGATCCTAATAAACCTGCAAAGGCATTAGCAAGGAAGCGACGCGTTCATGCACAGGTTCAATTCTGTAACTTATCGTTGTGAAAATTGAAACTTGTAGAGTTCGGTCCTTGCAGAGAGAATAGTTCATTGTTCGCATGTACTATTTTAAGTTTTTACACCTTCAATTGTCAACAGTTCAACGAGCTTCAAGACTGTTACCTACAAAAGAGGCGTTATTGGGCAAGAGAGTCGCAGAAACAGGGAGAAAGAGTAGCAAATATCATGAATAAAGAAGGTTATTCTGCCGGACTCGAGGATTTTCAATCTGTTCTGTCTACCTTCACGCGATACAGGTCCATCAGTTCATCTAATAGTAGTAGTATCGGCTGCAAAGTGCAAATTATCGTAAATATTTGGGCTTATAGTTTCTTTTTTCAACTGTGCTTGTTGAAATAGTCGGCTACGGGTTGTTGCTGAACTCAGACATTCTGACCTTTTCCACTCAGCCAATATCGTTTCAAGGTAAGAAGTTCATTGCATTTAGAATAAAATCCAACGATAACTTTTTTTTCCTTCAGTTGTCCTTCTATCGAAACCAGAACTAGATATAATCGTTCACTGAGAAACAGGCTACTCTTATTAGTAGTTTTTTCTGGATACGTTATAGCAATCTCTCTGGTTGCAACTGAATTTCCTCATCGTGACAGTATTGAATTTGACCGAGATGATGAATTGTTTGCTACTGCTGGGGTATCACGAAGAATTAAGGTCTTCGAGTTTTCATCAGTAAGTTCGTACTTCATGTGAGCTTCATAATTTCTTCTAATCTTCACACACGAAAATTTCTTGCTAGTAGTTTAATGATTTTATGTTCGCGTTGTCAGGTGGTAAACGAACCTGCTGATGTGCAATGTCCTGTTGTTGAAATGTCTACCCGATCCAAACTAAGTTGTTTGAGTTGGAACAAATACACTAAAAACAACTTAGCAAGCAGTGACTATGAGGGGATAGTAACGGTTTGGGATGTTACAACTCGTCAGGTAGTAGCATCTTCCTTTCGAGATCATGAAAAACACCTTCATATGAATCTACAGTTATATCTGATGGCATAAGAACACTTGCCTTTCTTTAGAGTGTGATGGAGTACGAGGAGCATGAAAAACGAGCCTGGAGTGTTGACTTCTGTCATACTGAACCTTCTATGCTTGTGTCTGGTAGTGATGATTGCAAGGTAAAGCTGCGTACAATAGACCCTTGTGGTCTGGCCCTTTCCCAAACCCTACTCATAACGGGAGCTTTAGTGTATCGGGCTGCCCTTTTAGTTACTCTTGTCAAGTAAACTAACAAGATCCGGATGATTTTGAAATATGCATAGCCGAGATAACAGGACTTGTTTTCAAGAGGAGCTATAATATGGAATGCGCTAATTAAGTTCTCAACAGGTCAAAGTTTGGAGCACGAGGCAGGAAGCTAGCGTTCTTACCATTGACA
This sequence comes from Capsicum baccatum var. pendulum, assembly GCA_030864225.1. NCBI lineage: Eukaryota > Viridiplantae > Streptophyta > Magnoliopsida > Solanales > Solanaceae > Capsicum > Capsicum baccatum. Next base: position 269,701,364 of record CM061561.1, on the reverse strand, counting down.
TGAAAGCTAACATTTGCTCGGTGAAGTGTAATCCTGGATCCAGTGCTCACGTAGCTGTAAGTTTTCGTTTCCTCTCTAGTCTTTGTTAAAGGTTAAATTTTTCAACTAAGGCATGAACCGATATCTTGCAGGTGGGTTCTGCTGATCATCACGTTCACTATTACGACTTGAGAAACATTAGCCAGCCACTGTACATTTTCAGTGGACACCGTAAAGCTGTTTCATATGTAAAATTTTTATCTAACAATGAACTAGCTTCTGCATCAACTGATAGTACATTGCGTTTGTGGGATGTCAAAGAGAACGTTCCAGTAAGTAACCATTCTCTCGTCGTATTCTCAATCCGAATCCTAAAGAAATTGCGTCAAAACCAATTCTATTCCGACCAACACCTTCCTTGTTCTGTTGTTATTTTCAGCTGCGTACGTTTAGAGGACATACAAACGAGAAGAACTTTGTAGGTCTTACAGTAAACAGCGAATACCTTGCATGTGGCAGCGAGACAAATGAAGTGTTCGTCTATCACAAAGTATGTATACTTCTGAAACTAGCTGCAGCGAGGCTCATTGTTAGCGATTTAACATCGTTCAATCTTCCTGTGCAGGCAATTTCTAAGCCAGCAGCTCGATACAGATTTGTGTCCGATGATCAGAATGATCCAGACGGGGACATGGGATCATTTTTCATCAGTGCTGTTTGTTGGAAACTCGACAGTCCAACGGTTGTGACAGCAAACAGTCAAGGGACAATAAAAGCACTCGTTCTTGCTACTTGATCGATAACATTTGAATGATTGATAACACTTTTGACTGACGGAGAGGCTCAAGAGGTACGAGTTCTCAACAGCAGTTCTCCATTGTACATGAATGACCAGATTATTAGGCTAACATTGGTTTTCGGTCATGTAGATCTTGATGCGTGGTTGCTTAGTGTAGTATAACAACAACAACTACGCCTCAGTCCCAAACTGCTTATATAGTAGTAGTACGTAGTCACATAATTCTTATAGTTGGTGTGTATTCTCTCTTTCATATGTTTATATTATGTAAGTATATAGAAATCAATATAGCAGAGTGAATATTGTAGTGAATACATGAATTACTTGTAATGAAGTGTTTAAAGACACTTATGAGTCAAATTTTGGAAAATCTTTTGTGTGTATTTTCAAGCGTTCATTACGTAGATAAACTAAGTGGGGCCGATTGTATGATTAAAGGAGGCGAAATATTGTATGTCGTTAACTTTATGCCATGAAAGCTTGTTCCAACTTTTCAAAATCCGAGTCGGAAGTGTCCAATAGACCCACCTCCTTATCATGTGCTCATGTGTTCAACTAGGTCAAGTTGTATTTCGATTGTCTACCTAAAATTTACTGACAAGAGTAGGGACATCGATGTATTCCGCCATGTTGTATGATACTTTTCTCTACAAGGACATCGTGAATTGACAAGTTTATCGCGATTCTACTTCTTTATTCAGATTTAAAATCGACAATATGAGCAATCTCACAAAATCAGAGTTTGTCATATTTCACAATAATAGTAGTGCCATCCAAGCATGAGGCGTCAATCGCGCCACCAATAGGGGCGGAGCCACCTTATGGGTAGGGGTTCATCCAAATCTTCTTCGGCGAAAATTTCACTATTTATATGTGATTAAAGTTTTTTTTTTTTTTTTTTTTTTTATATATATATAGTAAATATTGAACTCTTTGGACTAGTTCGTGTACTTAAATTTTGGCTCCGTCACTAACCACCAATTGACTGATGTAGATCCTTGGTGCTGAAAGGATAATGTTAAGTACTTATCATTATCCTTGATAGGAAGAAAAAAGACTAATAAAATTATAAAAATTGCATGACAATGAAGTTTTAACAAAATTTATCAAAACTTGTGATTGCTTCTCTATCTTTTTTTTTTTTTTTCATTTGGTATCCGATATCCGCATTGGAGTCCGACTAATTTGGATTCGCTCTGCGTAGGGCTCCATTCGGGGGGAAACGCTCCCTACCAAGAATATTTTAAGCGCTCCCTACCAAGAATATTTTCATACCCAAGGCTCGAACCCGAGATCTCTGGTCAAGGGAGGAGCAGTCTCATCTGCTGCATCACATCCTTTGGTGGTGATAATGCTATAGCCAAGTCCTTTTTTAGTTTTTGTTCCTCTCTAATTTAGAACGGTCAAAGACACATTTAAAGTATCTCAATTTTCGAGTTTTATGAATTATTAGGGGTGCGAGTTTCCTATCTAAACTTTTAATGTATCATTAACTATTTATCAAACACACTTGAACTATCAATCATTCATCAATCTAAATTGATGATGGTATTTCAGATATGATTTTGACCATCACTAAAAAAAAGGACAATTCAGTGCACTAAACCTGTTATTATGTGCTGGGTTTGAGGAAGGGCTGAACCACAAAAGTTTATGTTGGATTCAAAATCGAAAAGGCGTCATGTAGCAGTTTATAATTGCAAATTATTGGTCCGATAAATCGAATGACAAATAATACCAACAACAACAACAAACCCAGTGTGTTCCCACAAAATGGGGTCTGGGGAGGGTAAGATGTACGCAATCCATATCGCTACATTCGAGAAGTAGAGTGCTGTTTCTGATAGACCCCGGCTCAAGATAAAGAATAGAGGACAAGGAGATGGATTACATAACAGAAAAGGCGTAAGAAATAATAAAAAATAAATCAGAGCAATACTAGAATGACAAATAATACCAGAAATATAATTTATTGACCTACCTACAGTGGCGTTGCCACAGCCGACGAAGGGTTGTCAGATGAACACCCTTCGTCGGAATTTTTTTTCGAGTATATAGGTTAAATATAGATATTTATGGTTATATAGATGTTGTTGCACACCCTTTATAAGCTAGAAAAGCATAGTCCAGTGGTCAAGAGTGTGCATTTTCGCATCAACAACCCGGGTTCGAACCTTGACAAGTGCACCAATGCTTTATTTTATGAACACTCTTAACCAAAATTCTGGCTCCGCCACTGCCTACCTAGCATGGTTAATGAATCATACTACATTATTCAACTTATTACCCAAAATATGCCATCATAATTATTTCAAGAAACCTATCAATGAATGCCAATTATTTCAAGAACACCTATCAATGAATGCCAATGACTTCCAACATCCAAGTTGGTGTGCCAATACATAATAAATTTGGTTCAGTGCATTATTTTACACGTCTTTTTCCAAGCTTTTTGTTTATTTGCCCATCTTAAAGTATAGTAGTGCCTACTATATATATATATATATTTTTATTTTTTTTCATTTAATTTCTAACCACAAATAACAGTAAACTTTAACCGTCCAAAAAGAATTTGCAATTTGCAAATATGGACACCTTATCACATACCTCATTCCCACTTGGTAGGAATTACTCATCACCTTCCTAAAAGTTTTTTTTCTTTTTTCATTCGGTGTCTATACCTACATTGAAATCCGACTAATTCGAATTTATGCCGGATAGAGCTCCATTCGGGGTTAACGCTCTCTACCAATAATTTTTTTATATTCAAGACTCGATCCGCCAAGACCTCTGATTAAGAGAGAAATAACCCATCCACTGCACCACATCCTTTGGTGACCACCTTTCTAAAAGTTAAATGCTACTCTTATTTCTTTTTTATTCATATACAAGGCTTAATGCAATTTGTTTATGACTAATATTTTCACCAAACCTCCATGATTTGCTTATTTAGAAATTAGAAATGTTTTTTCCTCAAAAGTAATTTTAGAAAGTAACGATTTATATTTTGTGGGTAATAATGTGTTTAAAATTTTTTACATTACTAATACATGAAAAATATCATGTATTACTAATACACCTCCGTAGACAATAAAATATTATATAGATTAAAAATATAGTACCAAACAAAGTATTCAGTAGTACACATTAATTAGTGCATGAATTATTTTTTCTTAATACACTCTATCAAATGACCTTCAAGTACATTTTTACTCTTCTTGGTATTTTTATTTCTTTATATTTTAAAAAGAAATATTTATTTTCTTTTTTAGTTTGTTTTAAAAAAAATGATCTCTTTCATTAGTAGTACTTTAATTTTAGCTTTCCATAAATATATTTGAGATCACATGATTAAATATTTTTTTGTAATATATTTGACATAACTTTAATTCAAGATCATGAAATTTAAAAATATTTTTTATTTTTTTAAACTTAATGTTCAATTAAAATAAGTATTCTTTTTAAAACTTAGTGAGACTATATTGCTCACCCCTTGTTATTCCAGCCATCTAAACCTTCACCCCAAAACAAGCAGCGCAAGTTAGCGTCCATCCCTAACCTCTATAAATACCAAAAGATCCCAAAAGATTCCAATATAGAATCAAAATCCAAATCCAATTAGTAATATTCAAATTCCCAAATCAAATACGTAAACTCTTTTTCCCCCTTCGCGCCACAAAAATGCGATTACCAAACGGCGATCTATCCACGTGTCATCCTCTCAACAACTCCGTCACCGGCTCCGCCTCCTCCTCCTCCGAAGACGACGGAGGTTCACTGGAGGAGACTTATTCTCCGGTGACATTAGTAGACAATGAAGGACTTCTTGTTCCGCCGCTCAATTTCGCTATGGTTGATTACGGTGTTTTCCGTTCCGGTTTTCCTGATACTGCTAACTTTGCCTTCTTACAAACCCTAGGTCTTCGCTCTATTATGTGAGTTAGTTACTGAATTTGTTTGATTTAATTTGTTCGTGAGTCAATTTGATTAAGTTTTAAAGCTAAACTAGATTGGATTAATTTAGTTTCTTAAAATTAAAATTTAGATATTCAAAAATTATATGAAAAGTACTATGAATTGTATTTTTTTAAAAAAAAATTTGATTAAGAAATACATCTTAATGTGTATTGATTTTTGGTTTGTTTATTTGTTTTTGTTTTTAGATATTTGTGTCCGGAGGCGTATCCTGAAGCGAATGTGGAGTTTTTGAATGCGAATGGAATTCGGCTTTTTCAGTTTGCTATTGAAGGATCAAAGGTTTGAGGTTATATTGATTGATATATGTTCCATTATTAGTGTGATATAGAATGTTAAGATCATGCTATTGATTTGATTTAAAAAATGGGGAAAGTACTGACTTTTGTTTTAGTTTTGGTGAAAAAGAGGAACATTTTTGTTGTGGTTGATGTTGGGACTATGTGATTGTGATCTCGGTGGCTGCAGTTTCAGAATCTCCCTATTGAATGGCCTGTTCCCCCCGGCTGGAATAAGCAGTTCAATTCCTTCCTTAGAACCGTACTTGAGAGGGTTGGGGAGGGTAGAGTTTATGCAAAATTTACCCTACCTTAAAGGTAGAGGCTGTTTTCAATTTCCAATAGACCTTCGGCTCAAGACAAAAAATGCCCGTGAAAAGAATTAAAGGAAGTACAAGAAACGATAGAATTAAAGGAAGTACAAGAAACGATAGATAGTGGCAGAATAGTACTTCAACAAAAAATAATACTATAATTGAACTACATGAAATAACAGATGTGGAAAAACAAGACACTACATGAGTAATACTACCACTACTAGTATGATAACAAGATGGACTACTACCTACTATTATGGGCACCTCTGCGCTCTTACCTACTAACCTTCTACCATAGTCTGTATGTTACACACCTTCCTATCTAAGGTCATGTCCTCGGTAAGCTCAACACACCTACCTATCTAAGGTCATGTCCTCGGTAAGCTCAAACATTACTTTTTTTGGATAAGTCAAATAATTTCCAGAATTACATGCATAGTTGGTATTATAAGAATGCATAATGTAGTGTATCGTTAGCTAATCCTTAGTCCTCTGACAAACTACCCAATTAATAATCTTTACAGGTAGTCAAGCATTACCAGATGGATTTGGTTGATGTTTGAGCTAGAAAGAATCTTTATTCGCTCCATGTCTTTATGTGATGTCGGCTGTAGGGAAAACACACTGTTTTTGCTCTCTAATTAGCTAAGTTGCGGGAACTCTTCACTTTCGATGCCACATCCGTGTTGGATCCTCCAAAATACACTACTTTTGGAGAATCCGACACACACCCGCTAACATTTTTGAAGAGTCCAAGCAACATGGCGATTTAGTTGATGACTTGTTTTCTAGCTATGGTAGAGCATAAAATTGTGGGTAGTTGACTGATACTAAGAAATAATCTATTTATCGGCATTGAATGCTTAATCTGTTTATTCTCATCCTTGATTATTCCATGTTTGATGTTATTCCAATTTGCATAACAGGAAAGGGATTAATCATTTTCTTACTAAACTGGGATTACGATGCATCTTTCTTTAAGGGCCAAAATCAAAAGGTTGTAGGATGAGGTTATAAACTTTCGAGGTCTAGGATATGTTTAGTCATTTAGCATTAAGTTGGACTTGTCACAGACCCTTGATTTCTCCTTTAGTTGTTGTGCAAGTGAACCATGTATTTGGCTGTCATGCCTTTGACTCTGCAGAACTAGTACAAGTCATTTCAGAGTATTAAACTTGTAATTTTGGTTGCGTGGCCCAAAATATGTTTTTGTTTAAAAACTGTCTTCATGTTTTTCACGTGTTTATTATTATCAAGTAGGAGTATAGATAGTTTTGTATGTGATAGGACTAAAGAACACAAAATTATGCAATTTGTTTGTGTTTCAGATAGCTGCAGACGTATAATAGATAAAAAGTCTTTCACCATGGTGCCTGTACCCTGCAGCTTCATGCCGTATTTTCTTCTATGATTCTCTCAAGGATCTAGTACTTAAAGTTCCTCTCCCTCTTAAATTGCACTCTACTTTTACAACAAAATGTGAGTATAGCTATATCTTCCTACTATTGTTTCCTTCTCGGTCACCACTCAACATTACTTATCGTAGTTTGTTCATTCTTCATGAGGACCTGAAGCAACTGGTGGTACTTGATCATTCTTAGCTCTTACTTTCTCTTCCTTCTATTTATTTTTAGCTTTTTGTTTTCCTCTGTTCTTGATGCATGATCCAACTGGTTTAGATAGTGGTGCAGTACAGGTAATGCTGCATCAAAAATCATTCATAACTCAAGAGAGGAGGTAGGGAGTTTCTTGTGGTTTCCCAAAGTCTGAAGAAAGATTGTCCAGTGTCCACATTCTAAGTGAGAATAGGTGCATTCTAGTAGTTGATACTGTTGGCTTTGCACTTGCTTGGAGAAAATCTTCCAGCTGGTGTGTAGGAGAGACGAGAGAGCATCCACTAGCAATATGTAATTGCGTTCTTTTCGGATTCACTAGAAGCAGGTCATATTAGCTGTCTGACTCTCCAAATTTGCATATCCCAACTAGTTGGATCGCTAAACTGGGAGATCACTAGATAATTGACTGTGCAGAGAAACTGACGAATATGAGCAGGCTTAGCGGAAGTCAATTTGTTGCCTATCAAACTTGGAAACCATCGTATTTGTTAGACCTTCTTCAATGCTTTTAGCTTTTAATCATCATATACTGGCTATGATTTATCTCTTCTATCTGAATGCTGGACAAAGCTACTCTAATATTTTGGTCTGTCCCTGTCTTCTCCACTGAGGCTTGTTGGTGAATAAAAAACGTCCATGTCTATTCTTGTCCCGTAACAACTTTACCACATTGTATCTGTATTCCGAAGCTGTTGGTCAAGTGAAAAGACATCTTTATTGGAGATGGTTTGAAATTTAATAACAAAGTATTAATATGTTGCAATCTATGAAGATAGGTACACATACTACAAACATTAGTAGCAGCATATATGAACATACACTATGTCTCGTTTGCAGACATGTTAGAAATTTCTCATGATTGTGCAAACCGTGTATTTGAATGTTCTTATTGTTGTTTCTCAATGTATCTGTAAATAGGAGCATTTCCTTCTAGCTGTTGTTGATATGAAGCAAAGAACTTCATCTTGATTGGTAGTTTGACATTTCTCAATGCAGGAACCACCAATGGTCAACATTCCAGAGGAAACAATAAGAGAAGCATTGAAAGTTGTCCTCGGTAAGTTTGAAAGGTTGCATTTTAGTTCTCTTCTTTTAGGTTTTCGCCACTAGTTCTGCTAGATGATTCAGTGTATTTACAATTTCACTTGTTTCTTTATGTAGATGAAAAGAACCACCCTTTATTAATTCACTGCAAAAGAGGAAAGGTATTCCTTCACCCTTTTCGTTTTAAACATTCTACCTTTCTTTTCACATAAATCTTCATGCAACATTCCCTGACCACCGTTTATGTCATTGTGTGGTATATTACGCAGCACCGAACTGGTTCTCTCGTGGGGTGCCTTAGAAAATTACAGAAATGGTGCCTCACTTCAATTTTTGACGAGTACCAAAGGTATGCTGCTGAGAAAGCTAGAGTATCCGATCTGAGGTTCATGGAGTTGTTTGACATTTCCGGCTTCAAGCAGCCACCGGCATCCTGTTCTCATTCCAAGAACTAAATGGATAAAATGTACAGTACGAGAGGCAATTTTGGCGTTGCACATTTACGCGAATCAAAATTTTTGAGTCCACTCCCAAGAGTATTGGATTCCTCATATGAACTTTGGTTACGGTTTTCGTTACTATCCGGTTCTTCTTTTCTTTGGACATGGTCTCTCTTTGTAGAAAGTAGATGTCATTTGTTAGATGTTGCTTGGCCCCTATGATAAAGGGTCTCTTTCTTTCCTATTTTTGTGTTCATTGGAGATGGATTTGGGAGTGGTAAAGTTGCATTGTTTTTGCTTATGAGAAGGGAAACGGGAAGGTTGTGTTTTCGTCCGTTGGCGAAAACTGTCAGAGTAAGGATTTTCACTAAGGGGCGAGCTACCTTACACCAGCCGTAGATGTACAAGGTTGCTTCCGATAGACCCTTCAAATAGTAACTGGACATGAATCGAAGGACATGAATACCATCACTATTAATATGGACGGATAACTATTGTTACGCACGTGGATACAATATATTTTGCTATAGAGATATTATATACGCATTAATACAATTTATTTCATTATTATTATTTGCACAATTATAACTACACGTCATTGTCAAGTTCAAAGGGTTTTTATTTAGAACGGACAAATTATTTGACATCAACTAAGATACATTTGTCTCTTTGCGTTTTACGTTTAGTTGTTAGCTATCAAAACTTTTTCCAACCACATGAAACGTATGTTATTCTAGTGTTTTTAGAATTATCAACTCTTATCTTGTGCTTCTCCATGTATCAAAGTTCATGCTTTGTTAATATTCTTTTTCTTCTTTCAGGTTTTTCATTCGATATTTGGTATATTATGTATCGGAATCAGTCAATCAGATTAATTTGGATTTACAATGTATAGAATCTATTCGTGGGAAGCGTCCTCTATCAAGAATTTTTTCATATGCAAAACTTGGATCTGAGACCGTTAATTAAGAAATAAGAAATAGCCTTATTCATTGCACCACGTGATTATTAAAATTCATTTTTTTTTTGCTTATGTTGAATATCAATGTCTCTATTAAACAACAGCAAAAAAAAATGTGCCTGACTTTTTAGCAAATGAAGGAACAAATTCTTCATAGACTAAAGCAACGCTACATTACGTATTATTTACTAATTGGTAGAGTGTATAAGAATAATGCAAAATATGGTGTATTAGTAATGCTTGTGTTAGTTATGCTTGTATTAGTTATGCTGGTATTTTTCTTATTCAATATTTGGTTCGATGTATTAAAAAAAATATGAATTACATAATTTTAAATATTTTTTTTTTTTATATAATACACTCGATATATATATTGGAAAGGATGCGGAGAATTTTTTGAGAGGTAAAAGGGTCTTTAAGCATGTTAATCCATGCATTAGATCCATTGTGTTACTAATGCCATGGATTTTAAGGTGTTAGTAATACACACCACACACCTATACATAGAATAAAAAGGTATACCAAACAAGGTACTATTACTATACATTAAACTAATGCATATATTAACATTCTAATACACTCTAGCAAACTATCCTGAACGTACTATAAACCTCCTTTAAAACATAAGTTTAGAGTAAGCATAATACTTTTTTCTTCTGTATGCAAATAATGATTATTTTAAATTTTAAAAATGAAAATTTAACTTCTCCATGACTTCATATATAAGATTCACTTGACTGAACCCCACAAGCTTGACAATTAATCACACCATCCAATCTCATCATAATATTACAGATCACCCTCCAAGTTTATTCCTACTACTATTCCACATCCCAAAATTTAAAAATTAAAATAATAATTGAACAAGGCTAAATTAAATTATTTAAATTTTATGCATTTTTTATTTAAAATATTTTCGTTGTTATGTTTTTAAATTTTAACTTAAATATGTCCTCTGCCAGGAAAAACCTTTTATAACAATAACAATATACCCAGTGTATTTTCACCAACAGGGAAAGCCTTTTGAGTAAAAAAAACATAAAAGGTAAAACTCCTTTTTTTTTTTCTAAAAATTACACAAATACACAACTTATATTTTTAATATTACAAAAAATCTCAACTCCCTAAACATATTACAAAAATACCAACATATACTCAGAATGCTATGTATATGTCGATTATGTTATGTATATTAATAGAAAGAGAGAGTAAAGTAATTAAAAAAGTGTGAGAGAGTGTAATTACTTCCAAAAGGATTGGTATTTATGTTATTTATATTTTTTTTTTTACGTATGTGGATACCTAAAATTGATAAAGAATAAGCAAAACTTATTGAATTGAATTATTACATTACTTTTTGCAGTAAAAAATAGGAGGAAATATACTATTTTTCTTATAGATACTAATTATTCTACAATATTTCTGGACTTAAAAAATAAGTAAATATACTACCTTTAATATACTTCCTTCGTAAATATTCTACCTTTAATATATTTTCGTTTTATATGACATGTTATTTAAGAAAAAAAATCTTTCAAAATTAAAAGTATAAAATAATTCTTAAATATTTATGTGATTGTAAACTATTTCATTAAGAATATTCTTATTTGGTTAGAAAAACGTTATCCCGAAATAATTGATCTCGAAATTACTTGAAATTAGTTATCTTATCATATATATGAGGGAACGTATTTCATTATTATGATGTAAATGATGAAATAAATAATTATGATATTAACTAATATCTTTAATCAAATATAATAAAAAATAATTTTAGTGAAAATTTAAAATTAAATTATATTTTAATTATAGTAAGATGACTAGTAAATCATAAGCTAAAAGGAAAGTAGTCTAAAATTTAGTAACACATTTTAGGCTTAAATGTAATTAGGTGTGGTGCCACCACCAAACCATGTGGGGTAACGAATGAGGCTGCTCTTTCCTTAATCGATCTCAAGTTTAAGTTTTGGGTATAAAAAAATCGAGCGCTATCCTTGAATAGGGCCTATCTAGTGCGAATCCTTCCTTAACCGGTCTTGGATTCAAGCGCTGAGTATGAAAAAGTCGAGTGCTACCCTTAAATAGGCTGATTTAATGCGAATTTAAATTAATCGGATTCTAATGTAGTTATAGGATATCAATGAAAAAAAAATAAAATTAGGTGCGGTGCCACATGTTTAATGAACACCATCAGACACTCTCTCTGACGCTTTACGCAACTCACAACTCTTACCATATATATACAGCTCTTCATTCACACACAGACACGCACTCTATCACTTCTCTCTTTCACACTCTTCCAGAACTTTCCAACATCACAATCTTCTTCTTCAGCTATGGCTACTGCTACTGCTTTCTCTCCTGCCGATACTGATAAGCTCTCCAAACTCAAATCTGCTGTTGCTTCCCTTAACCAAATCAGGTATTTTTTCTTACAATTTATGATAGTATTAAACTGTTTTGGATACAGTTGCTGATTAATTGTTGATTGTTTTTGAGCAGTGAAAATGAGAAATCTGGATTTATTAACCTTGTCGGTCGCTATCTAAGGTAACGCTTAATAGCAGTTGCAGCTATTATTCTGACTATTACTCAGTAAGAATTATCAGTTGTTGATTTGTAGTGTTTGCACACTAAATTTTCATAGATTTTGCACATAAAGTTGATTTATAGCTAGAAAAGCACGGATCGGTTCACATTTCTAAGTTTTAGTTTTAGTTTTGGTTATTCATTAGTGGCATTGTGTAAGGAGGAATCTGGATTTATTGTTAAACACTTAAAGCAGTTGCAGCTTTTATTCTGAGTATTACTCACTAAGAATTGCCAGTTGTTGATTTGTAGTGTTTGCGCACTAAATTTTCATAGATTTTGCACATAAAGTTGATTTGTAGCTAGAAAAGCACGGATCGGTTCACATTTCTAAGTTTTTGTTTTAGTTTTGGTTATTCTCTAATGGCATTGTGTAAGGAGGAATCTGGATTTATTAACCTTGTCGGTCGCTATCTAAGGTAACACTTAATAATAGTTGCAGCTATTATTCTGAGCATTACTCACTAAGAATTGCCAGTTGTTGATTTGTAGTGTTTGCACACTAAATTTTCATAGATTTTGCACATAAAGTTGATTTATAGCTAGAAAACCAGTCTGGATTTATTATTAATCTTGTCTGTCGCTATCTAAGGTAAAACACTTAATAATAGTTGCAGCTATTATTCTGATTATTACTCTGTCAGTGCTGTGTAATTGCGTGATTTGTAGTGTTTGCCAACTAACTTTTCATAATTTTTGCACATAAAGTTGGTTTGTAGCTAGAAAAGCATGGATCAGTTCACATTTCATAAATTTTGTACACACACACACACACACACACACACACACAGAGTCTACAAACTAACTTGATCTGCAAAATTTACATAAATTTACATAAATTTCGAGCGTTTGCAGATCAAGATGGTTTTATGTAGTGTGTGTGTGGGGAAAATGTACATAAATTTTCCGAGCTTTTGTGGATCAAGATGGTTTTATGTAGTGAGTGTGTGTGTGGACAAAATGTACATAAATTTCGAGCTTTTGCAGATCAAGTTAGTTTGTATGTAGTGTGTGTGCGCAAAATGTATATAATCCGAGCTTTTGAGGATCAAGTTAGTTTGTATAGTGTGTGTGTGTGTGTGCGCGCAAAATGTACATAAAGTTCTGAGCTTTTGCAGATCAAGTTAGTTTGTATAGTATGTGTGTTCAAAATATGCATACCGAGCTTTTGCAGATCAAGTTAGTTTGTATAGTGTGTGTGTGTTCAAAATATGCATACCGAGCTTTTGCAGATCAAGTTAGTTTGTAGCTTTGAAAAGCCTAAATCACTTTACATTTTTTGATTTTTTTGTCTTTTTTAGTTTTTCGTTATTGACTGTTGATCTGTTGTGGCATTGTGTAATCGTAGTGGTGAAGCACAGCACATTGACTGGAGTAAGATCCAGACACCAACTGATGATGTGGTGGTGCCTTATGACAAGTTAGCACCTCTTTCCGAAGGTATTTGTACTGTATTATTTGAAGTTCATATTTTTTGTGATCTGTCATATCATCATCAACAAGTGTCGACACGGATTGTTTAGTGTTAGATCCATTTGAATATTTTTCCCGAGATGCTTTATTATCTTTATCAATGCAGATCCCGCGGAGACTAAGAAGCTTTTGGACAAACTTGTTGTCTTGAAGCTCAATGGAGGCTTGGGAACAACAATGGGATGCACCGGTCCCAAGTATGTACTTGCAGTTTTTTTCTAGCTAATTTTAAGTTTAAAAGTATTTGAAACAGAGTATTTTGCAAATCTGATTTCATTAAGGTTGCTTTATTTGCGTTAACTCATCTTTTAACGGCACCAACTGTTTGAAAGTGAATACTGTTGGTGGATCCAGAGTGCTATACTCAACCTTCTATGTCTTTTTTCATCTGATGCTGTTCATAAACTTTTCTGCTGGCACCCTGAAAATTGCGTATGAGCTGGTTTATGTTAGCACATGATACTCCTTGCTTTTGTTATTTTCAGTTTGTTCATGCTAGAGTGTATTCATCAGGGGGGCCTACAAAAGCAATGTGCTTAGCTATTTAATTTTGCTTTTATATTAGAGTTTCTTTATACGTCAGTTGAAGAGTAGTTTAAGTTGTCTATTCTGGTTGATGGGGGCATCTTCAAGTTCTTAACTGTTACGTGATCTAATTGCCACTAAAATTTGGCAGAGTTGGAATACTATGGATATGATGTTCTCCATTTAAAAGAAAAGTTGTGGCTTGCATGAAATTCTGAAGTTCATTTATTTTCGATGCAGATCAGTTATTGAAGTTCGTAATGGTTTGACATTCCTTGACTTGATTGTCAAGCAAATTGAGGTACCTCCATATTAATGGAGCATTTTAATCTGTCCTGGTATTTTACTCGTTCTTGTTCACTGATTAACTCTTGTTCTGTAGGCCCTCAATGCCAAGTTCGGATGTAGTGTTCCCCTGCTTTTGATGAATTCCTTCAACACCCATGACGATACGCTGAAGGTGAAGTAATATATCTTTGATGTCTTCTCTTCCATAGTTAAGTTTTCCTGTTTGGCTAAGTGCAAGTGCTGACTTCTTGCCATTGCATCCTCTATGTAGATTGTAGAAAAATATGCGAACTCAAACATTGATATTCATACATTCAATCAGGTTGGTGTGACTTATCATAAGCGATAACAAGTATCGATTAGCTTGTTTCTGCGCTGGAAAAGTATTGAACTTGTAAAGAGGGATTTAACATTTGCTGTTAAATATTTACAGAGCCAGTACCCTCGCCTGGTTACTGAAGACTTTACCCCACTTCCATGCAAAGGCAATTCCGGAAAAGATGGATGGTAATTGACAGTTTAAGATGTCTTCCTTGTCTTCCTGATGATGTGTTCTTTTTTTTTTTTGTTTAAATGAATCTTAATTCAAGTTTTGGAACATCTTTGTTGAGTTACTTTCTTCAACAGTGTCTCAATCGAGCAGACTTTAAGAATTATGACTCCTTTTTCTAATCCTTTTGTAGATATAACATGTATATTTACTTGGCTAATGTACATTACTCATGTACAGGTACCCTCCGGGTCATGGTGATGTTTTCCCTTCTTTGATGAATAGTGGAAAGCTTGATGCACTACTAGCAAAGGTTTGCTGCTCATTACACCTTACTATCAAGTATTCTGGTGACCATTTTTACTTTTACCATCAACTTGAAATGTTGGCTATTCATTGTTATATTTCAATTATACACAGGGCAAGGAATATGTCTTTGTTGCGAACTCAGACAACTTGGGCGCCATTGTTGATTTGAGTATCCTTGCTATGATTTTGCATTGTTGAATAAACTACTGTTCTTTTGTGTGCATTTAATAACATTTCAATCATGAAGAAGGTTTTGACACTAAAACCATTCTCAATTGCCATGAAAAGTGCATTATATTTTCCTTAATTTGATATTGCAGAAATCCTAAATCATTTGATCCTAAACAAAAATGAGTATTGCATGGAGGTACTGACTCGGCACTCTTATTTTAAGACAGTGTTAAACTAGTACTTTCTTCAATTATAAAATTTGATGAGTATTGCAGGTTACTCCCAAAACTTTAGCTGATGTCAAGGGTGGCACCTTAATCTCATATGAAGGAAAAGTACAGGTAAGGTTTATTAGATTCTTATATCAGAAGTTCATAAGCGATTCCTGTCTTTGTGTCATCTGGTTGGGTATAGATGTATTTTCCTTATTTGGCGGTGAAGAAAGAATCAATACAGAAATTGAAGTAGTGGCTTGGTTGGTTCCTACTTCCTTGAGGCTAGTATTTAGGAGGTAGATTTGGTCTTCAGTCTTGGTGTTTTCAGCTATAATTACAAGTACGCATCTATTGAACTAACTTGATTTGCTGCCTCTAATCTTAATTAATCAGTTTACTCAATCTTCTTCGGTAGCTATTTATAGCCGAGATACTTTAAAAGCAAATCAGTTTTGAATTGCATAAGCTGGCACTCTTTGTAATTTTCTTGTTTCTCTGAAAGATTTGGGATAGTTATGCTGCTGCTTGCATACCTTTTGCTAATATATATGAGCTACTTCTGCAAAAGTTTCTTATTAAGCTACTCTTCTGTGGTGTTGCAGCTCTTGGAAATAGCACAAGTCCCTGATGAACATGTGAGTTGTATCTCCTGTTTATTCCTTTAGTTTTTGCTTTTGCTGTATTATATGTGAAGTGTTATTAGAAGGCGCATGGAAACGGGAAAGTGACCAAGGTTTCCAAGAATAATATGTTTTAGTCAACAATTCTCTAATTGGGATAAAAAGCTATTGTTGAAATAGATTTATATCATCTACATCTCTTTTAGGTAGCTAGTTTCAAGTTGCAAATGCTCGTTTTTTCTCCTAGATCAATATTTGGTGATATTATTCAAGATGAGTTTGAAATTGCATTACCTTTTCTTTGCCAATTTGATCTTTTTTTCCTCTTAACATGATGATGTATGCGATTCTTTCATTTCATCCAAAAGGTGGCTAGTTTGATGTTCCGTCTTCACTTGCTTGGTACAGGTCAATGAGTTCAAGTCAATTGAAAAATTCAAAATTTTCAACACCAACAACCTGTAAGGCGATATAATCTCTCTCCAAGTTTTATTTAGCAGTCTTGTCATGAAGCATGTTCTAATTGAGAGTGCTTGCTATTTTGCAGGTGGGTGAATCTGAGTGCTATCAAAAGACTTGTAGAAGCGGATGCACTCAAGATGGAGATTATTCCCAACCCAAAGGTATCACTTTGTGCTTGTTTAACACTTGTCCAAGTTTTGCAACAGTTCGTATAAGTGCCTAACTAGCCAATATTCATTATCAGGAAGTGGACGGAGTCAAAGTTCTTCAACTTGAAACTGCTGCCGGTGCTGCAATTAAGGTATGCCAAACTTAACACTGTATCTTTAGATAGCCAACTTCATCCTTAAATCTTGATATTTTTGTCGCCTTTGTTCCTCTTTTTGGTGATATTTTCTCCTATCTAACGTTACTCATTACCGTTTTATTCCACCAGTTCTTTGACCGGGCAATTGGTGCTAATGTTCCTCGATCTCGTTTCCTTCCAGTGAAAGCAACTTCAGATCTGCTCCTTGTCCAGGTTAATTACGACCTGCCATTGTGCTGGTTGCAATACTATCTATCCTCAGTTAACTTAAATGATATGTAGTGTGCTCATCCACCTGTATATCTTTGCAGTCTGATCTCTACACCTTGACTGGTGAGGGCTATGTCATCCGAAACCCAGCCAGGTCTAATCCATCCAACCCATCCATTGAGTTGGGACCTGAATTCAAGAAAGTTAGCATCAACTCCTTAAGTAGATTACTGCTGCAGATTTATGTGACATTTGGCTGAATTTAGTTAATGTCTTGCCTTCTCAGGTGGCCAACTTCTTAGCTCGTTTCAAGTCTATTCCCAGCATCATTGATCTGGATAGCTTGAAGGTGACCGGTGATGTATGGTTCGGATCTGGTGTTACCCTGAAGGTGATTAGCTAAACTTACTTCATCTTTATTGAGTGCATTTGTTTTGATGTGCAGTTAACGACCTACCAATGACATTAACCTACTTTCGATTTGTGTCTGAAAATCTAATGGTGTCTTTAATCTTCTTCTGCGTATACAGGGGAAAGTGACGGTTGCTGCCAAAGCTGGATTGAAGCTAGAAATTCCAGATGGTGCGGTGATTGCCGACAAGGTAATACACTCGATCTGAACACCTAAAGGAGCCACCAGATTTATATTTAACTAGGGTATCTAATGTCGTTCATTCATTTCCAGGACATCAATGGACCTGAAGACATATAGACTATAGAGGAGCTGCTGCTGCGACGAGTATGTTTCATATTTTGTAAAAAGGGGTCGGCCCGGTTGATACCCACCGTGGGTGTTGGGGAAGGGATGTCTAGGCAGCCTCACCCCAGCTCTTTAAATAAACGAACAATTTTGCTTGTTTTGTTAATGGACCAGTTGATACAATACAAATGACTACATCAGAGTAACTTGTTCCTTGATATTTCTCTAGCTCGTTTACTTCCCATTTTTAAGAGTACAATTTACCATGATTAAGTGATCTTAGTGAAGTGTACATGTGAATTTGTTTCTCATGAAGTGTACATGTGAATTTGTTTCTCATGGTTAAGTGACAAGTTTATATACAAACCATACAGTGGCGGACCCTGAATTTCAACGCTGTGGGTGCTCAAAAAAATTTATTAAAAATAGTATGTAGGTATAGGGATTCAAACCCGGAAAGCTGGGCATGGGAGTCACACCCTTAAGTTCCTGCACCCAACCATATGTTTGTTCCTGCACCCAACCATATGTTTGTTCTCTGGGTGCTTTTTAATAAATTAAATCATTTATTCTGTGCTTCTTATATAATTATACCTAATCTACGTCGAGTTTAGTTGGTGCTGGAGCATCCTAAAATTACACGTGGGTTCGCCCCTGAAACCATATATGTTTGTATATACTGTTTTTTCTTTAACAAAAACTAACTTGACTTACCATGGTTAAGTGGCATAAGTTAATCTACAAACGTTTTGCGCGCATCGGTTTGGGTTTTGGGTAAACTAACAAAAGAAAATACAATCGCCTAAAGTAGCTTCTAGGAAGGGTTCTATGAGAATAAGGTCTCAAACATCTAGTTACAAGTAAGAGATTGAACAAAATTCTTGCAGCTATATATTCTTTTGGATGTGTGAAATCTATCTGATCTGTCTACCACTTCCATTTTTTAATAGGGGTGTGTCGGATCCTTCAAAACTAATGCATTTCTGAAGAATCTGACATACCTGCGGCGTCATTTTTGGTGAGTCCCAATTTCCAATTTCTAGCTATCTCAATGTCTCCTTTGCAAGTAATCTCCCCAGAACTCTTTTTATTTACTTATCTCCTGTACAGTTAGGTTGTATTTACCTGTGTGTACCACTGCCTATGTTGCTCGTACTCTCAAAAATTGATGTCGCATTTGTGTCAGATCCTTCAAAAATGCACTACTTTGAAAGGATTTGACACATGCCTATCGACATTTTTGAATAGTCCGAGCACATAGCCAGCTGCAACACTGAAGGACTTGATGAGACCATATATTTGAGTCTGTTTCCTCATAGATTCCATGCACCCGTTTTAACCCAAAGAGAGTCTTTATGCTCTACTAATTGCCACAATAACTTCCTAACAGGTCCTATTATTCCAATTGTTGCTGTCTTTAATGTTGAGCCCCCTAATTTCTTTTGCATGCAAAAGTGAGCATAGGGATGAATTGAATAAGAGACCCACATAAGGAAAGAAATCAATCTAATCGATCACTCCATTTCAAGCCGTAGAGAATCCAACTAAAAGCTTAATTTAGCGAATTCACCTCTCTATGAGTCCGATTAAAAAAAAAAACAGGGATGAAAGGCCTACTTCTAGGTAAGTTTATATACAAACATATGGTATGTACTTAATGAGGGTTTGAAATACACATTATTCATTGATGCCATAAATTAATTAATTAACTTCCAGAACTTACTAATAATAGCATACACAAACTACAAAGTACAAAAAGTACCCAAAAGAAGCCATCAACCCTCAATACTACGCAAACAAAATCAAGCATAAAATCATAGCTAGTGCAATCAATGAATCAACTGACAATATATATAGTATATATTGATAATCTGCATGGAGTAACGTCAAAATATATTAATAAGAAAACTTGATTCTATATTTTGCTAAACATTCAAATAGACGTGTATCAATTTGGGTCAGATTAATAAGCTTATGATCACTATGCTCTTATTTGGATCAGATTAATAAGCTTACGACCACTAGGCTCCTATTTCTTATTCGTAGACAATAGATTAAGATGTTATTAGGTAAGGAAAGTCAGTCCTTCCATTCCTTTCTGAGAATGTTCAAATAAGAATAAAGGTGAAGCAGGGTTAAACAACAACATACCAATCACTTGCTTATTCGCAAGCTTGGGTTTCGGTTGCAGATGCATTTAATTGTTCTAAAAGCTCCTTCATTTGTGTCTCAATTGCTGCTTAGAGAATGTTTAGCAAGAATGTTTCGTAAAAAAACTTGAAGTAGCTACGAAGTTTCATCATTTATTTCTCATAGCTAACATAATCTTTTGTAACATAAAACTTCTATAACTATCTCTACCCCTAATCGAGCATATGTTTAATCAACTATATAAGCTAGCTAATCTTAAAAAATTGTTTGATTCTACACGAAATTTGATAAAAGGAAGAATGTTTTGAATTGTGATCTTCATCAAATTAAACCATATATGTCCGTGTGATTGTAAATCATCTCATTGTAGTTGCTCTTACTCCATAGATCGCGATGAAAACTCTTAACATAGAATAAGTGTGGGACGGCGAACCATGTGGACAAGGTTCTTGATGAAACCTCCAAGGAAATAAATCTGATTTAATGAAGTGTATATCAAGTTAGTGGCAGAGTCAAAATTTTTATCGATGCAATATAAAATATAAAGAAATAAATTCATGAAGAAGCTAATTCAGACAACCATCATATCTTACTACTTGTTCAAACTTCCTACCATATGTATGTCAACTATACTACAACCTCAGAGGTAGAGAGATTATTTTCGATAAGACCCTTAGCTCAAAAACTAACAGTCCAAACAAATATATAGAAAAAGGAATAACTAAAAATACTATAGACAATCTGACAGATCACCCTAACATTATTCAATGTTGTCACTAATAAATTTTTGTTATGTTCATTTTATTGAGGCATCAAAATCTATCTTTGCCATAATGTAATATCTAGGTTTCGAAGAGGTAGCTTTAGGTATACAAGGTAGGGATTAATGTCAAACTTCTAACAATTTTAAGATTCTTTTTGTATTTAGTAACTAGAAGTGCAAGGCCTGTGTCAGCACGGGCCCAACAATAAAACATGTGGATTGCAATTTTTAAGTTTTAGAATTTATGTCGGAGTAGGAAGTTTGAGCAGTAGAATGTTTTCATTGGTACTATAAAATATACTTATAAAATATATTTCTGTAAATTTTTTATCAAACTTTTCTTTTGTATATTCCTTCTATTGAAACGTAGGAGACGTTTGTTATAGTGTATAAATTTTCTTTTTGAATAGAATATATTAGTAATATTAGTATTAGTAATACTTCTATTAGTAAATGTTGGTATTATTTATGTTAACATTAGTTCTTATACATTGTTTAACGTGCTACATTAAAATTTACCTTTTCGATTTTGATATATTTAAATAAAAGTTTTTTTTTAAAAAAAGAATTGCATATACATTTTAAGATTCATTCGAGATCTAGCACGGGTTCAATATATTAATTTTTATCTCAATTTATATGACACAAATAGAATTTAGATTATTAATCATACTTTTAATAGGTATTTAGATAATTTAATTTGTTAACTATTGTAATTTATAATATTTTCATATAATTTTCAAATAATATGTATTATTTTTCTTGTCCAAACTTTTGTGGCATTGATAGTCAATTATATTTTAAAAATAATTTAAGTTTTTAATTATTGTGATTTATAATACTTTTCTTCTATTCCAATTCCAGTGACACTAATATAATTTCAAGAGTCGACCAAATATTTTATATTTTTTAAATCTTTTAAGTTGTTAATTATTGTGATTTCTAGTATTTTTCATGTATTTTTTTTGAAATATATAACATATTAAATTATTTTTAGATATTTTCAATTGTTAACTATTGTAATTTATAATACTTTTTATATAATTTTTTTTGAATAATATATGCTACTCTCTTTGTCCAGAGTTTTGTGTCGACGATAGCCAATTATATTTTTTAAATAATTTAAATTTTTTATCATGTAATTTATAATATTTTTCCATTTCAATTTATGTGAAACAATGCTTAAATGACTATAATAATTAATTAGGGGTGATATATTAAAATGTAATTATTATTATTTATTATTTTTATTATGTATATGTGTTGATTCAAGAAGAATTTGGAAACATTTAGAAATGTGTTGAATGTTACAAATTTTAATAATCCATTTGGTGCTTCTTGATTTCTCTTCATTTATCTCTTGTTTGTTTTTACTCTTTTGCCCTTTAAATACGTTACTCTTCTTGTCCAAATTTTTATGGCATTGATAGTTAATTATGTTTTAAAAATAATTTAAGTTTTTAATTATTGTGATTTATAATACTTTTCTTCTATTCCAATTTCAGTGACACTAATATAATTTCAAAAGTCGACCAAATATTTATATCTTTTAAATCTTTTAAGTTGTTAATTATTGTGATTTCTAGTATTTTTCATGTAATTTTTTTGAAATATATAACATATTAAATTATTTTTTTCTATTTCAACTTATGTGGTACAATGCTTAAATGACCATAATAATTAATTAGGGGTGATATAGTAAAATTACGGTTGAAGCAGACATGTCATAAACGTCTATTTTATTTTTTACTTAAATATTATTAATTTTTTAATGTATAAATAACTTATAATAATTAATTAGGAGCAGTAATAATAATTAATTAGGAGTGATGGTACAATTACGGTTGAAGCAGACATGTCATAAATATCTATTTTATTTTTTAATTAAATATTATTAATTTTTTAATATATAAATAACTTATAATAATTAATTATATGTGGGCTCCATCATATTCAATAGGAGTAGTATCAATGGCAAAGTGGTAATTTATTGGAATGGCATGAGTTGTAATTAATTCAAAATGAAAGGACTTTTCTTATAGTTGTTGATAAGTTCCAAACATTAAAACACAAAATACAATTTTCCTAAACAAACTAATCTTGCAAAGTATTTTATAGACCTTAGTATCCTAAAACTTTGTTTTAATACACATAAGCTAACATGTCAAAACCATCATTTCTAATATATAGAAAAAAGAAAAGAAAAGATATATATATATATATATATATATATATATATATATATATATATATATATATATATATAATATAATACAATATAATAGAAAAGAAAGGAATAATAATATTTTTTTAAATAATTTAAATTTTTAATTATTGTGTTACACTTTTTCTACTCCAATTTACGTGACATGATACTTAGATGACCATAATAATTAATTAGAGATGATGTAGTAAAATCACGATTGAATATATTAGGAAAAAATTTAAATTAGGTGAAAATGTAATAACAAATAAGAAAGAAAGTAAATTATATGTTTGATATGAAATTAAATAAATAATAAAATTTATTTAATTGCATCAATTATAATTAATTTTTACAATAAATTATCATCCTACTAATCAATTTACTAAAATATATTTGAAATAATTTTATACATAAAAATAAAAAAGATAAATAAGATTGAAAAATAAATGGAAGATAGAGGGCCCACATGTGTGGAAATATGTGTGATGACATTATGATAAATTTCTTCAATGACATTGCTTGTAATTAAAGAGAAAATAATGAATTTTTATTTAAACTTTTGATGAAGTTCCAAAGTCAAAGCACAAAAAATAATTGAATTAAACTTATTATTTATTGTAATGACCAAATTACCCCTGAGAAATTTGTTGTGTCATTTCCATCCCATGACCAAACCAATTCTTCTAAAATATAGAAAAGAAAAGAAATAAAGCAACTTTGGTTATTAATTAAAAAATCTTTGTCATGAAATTGTAACTGACATCAACAAATAACTATTTCTACTATTTTGTTATTTATAACACCAACTTTTTTTAGATATATCGACTACAATATACATAACTTAAACTTTGATTCAACAACCAGAACAACAACATATCCCGTGTATTCCTACAAAATGAGATTCGGAAAGGGTGAAGTGTACGCAGTCCGCGCCACCTCAAAGGTGAGGTAGAAAGAATGTTTTCGATAGACCTTCGGCTCGAGATATAACTTAACTTCTGATTAGATTTGAAATTTTGTATATCGTGAGTGTATAAAGATGTTAATCATATCCAATTAACTTGATGTTAGAAACAATTATTAAACTGCCTTCTTTACCTATACCTTAAAATATGACTAGAAGAAGAATAAAAAGTTAGTTGCAACTTCGGCACATAAAAACTAGGAATTTGGTAAGTCCAAGTGATCCAACATAACATAAATATATGAAAGAGGTGAAAAGGTAACATAGTCATGCATATGATAATGAAAATCCTAGTTCTACATAGTTGCAACATTAAACTTGAGAGAATACTAAAAGCCCTAGTTAAATACCACTCAACCCTCTCTTTTCAATCTTCAAACAATTTTGAAAAATTATGAGATCGAACATCATCCCAATCTGAGCTCCAAATCTGGGCCATTTGGATCATCATTACATTCCAATCGGAGCTCCAAAGCTATGCCATTCGGATCATTGTCGCTGTCATCCTCAAAATGAGCAACCATATTGGACATCCTCGTAATCTGTTAGAAGAGGGAGAAGGAAAAAATATGTGACTGATTGTATGCAAGAAATAATAATTATTAACCATATTAATAAGTGCATATCAAATACGAATACATAAATATTTTTAAAGAGTTCGAGCAACCTATAGTTAATTAATAGGAAGTGAAAAATGACCTCTTCTGTTAATCTGTCTTTCTCATTTTGCAATTCTTGTAGGATTTTTCGTTTCTGCTCAGCATTATTACAATTAGCACAAATCCTTTTGTTCAACTCTGAATACATTTGCAAATTCTCAGCATGCAATCTTTCATTTTCCAAACGAAGAATCCCACGTTCTTCCATATCTCTTTGGACCTGAAATTTGTGTAATGATATATTCAAAGGTATATTTGACTTTATATATAAATAGTTTAATTATTAAGCAACCATCAAAATTTTATAATAAGAACCTGGATGTCGCATCTTTTGTTGTCAAACCAAATTTTGATTTGTGTAGGGTCAAGCTCGAGCTCATCACTCAGTTGCTCTATCACATGATCTTCTGGAACTGACATCTTACGAAATATCCTGTTCAGAAAACAAAAATTATAATGCAAAAAAATGAATTAAAAAAACCCTAAAAAGTAACAAAACAAAGAGGAAAATTAATAAATGACAAGAAAGGAAAATCGAGAGAGATATGAACATCTTCTGTCATTAGACAAAAAAAATACGTTGCTAATCCTATTTGAATTAAAAAATTCTTGTTAACTACAAGAAAGACATAGTTACTTCCATTTTTATAGTGTATGGCATTTTGAGCATTAAATAAAAAAATATAACAAGATAAGAAATCATTCTTTTTCATGATTTACGTAATTGTATTTAACCATTTTGTTTTACTTTCTTTATAAGTAGTGAAGTGAACCATGTAATTTTGTTATGTGACACACTAAAGAACATCATAAATAAGTAAAAACCTATAGAAATTTAAAAAGATAAATAAAAGAGCCGAAAAAAATATAATTTATCTATCAAACTCACTCTTCAAGTTTGTTAATTGCTTGTTCATATGAATATCGATATATTGATTTCTCATTCTCTTGATCAGAATTTGGCACAAGATTTTCATCATCTTGAGAAGCCATGAATGATCAAAAAATGAAATGAGAGAAAAGATAAAAATATGACGGACGAATAAAGAATTCATAATGAAGAACATATATATAGAAAAATAATTTGACAAATTTCAGAGTTATTAAATATTTCACGTAAAAAATATTTGATGATTCATGAATTCTTGTTAAACATTTAATTATTGAGATTATCTAATCTAACTACTCATTAATACTATTAGAAAAAGTCAGATATTATTTTAAGATTTATGTCATAGATAAAAGAAAGTTTAATTAAAATAAAGCTAAAGTGCTTAATCAGTTTAATGCAATCTGACTGCTCTTTTCTCATATTTTGGTCAATCTTTTTTTTCTTTTTTTCACATTTTCTGCTAGAGTGAAGGCTTTAAAACACAATTAAACTTTTTCAGTTTTCGAGTTTCTTATTGAATTAAGTATAAATTTCCTCCTACATGAATTATTATCATATAACTAGTGAAATACATCTAGACGTTGATTAGATCAAATATTTATCTACAAATGCTTCTAGGTACTTTTGGACATAAAATATATGTCCACTGACATATGTAACGAGTTTATTATCTAACACATTATCTTTTATTTCTTTAAAAATATTTTCTAATTGATTCTTTAAGACCTTAGTCTCTCCTTTTCAAGTCAGAGATATTAACACCACGACTGCGATAAGACTATAATTGAGAAGGTGGAGAAGAAAATATTGATTATCAGGATAAAAAATAAACTAATTTGTAGCGTGATAATTTTTGCCTTTAACATAATTTTTTAACCTAATATTAGTTTATTTAACTTTTTTTCAGTTGTTCTTTTTCCACATAGAATGCTCCATGACAAAATTCTTAAACAAAAGAGACAGCTCACATGAACTATTAGATGATAGTTCAAATAACAAATTTATATTTTTAATAATTTGAATATGAAACTCAAAAATTGAAATAATTTAAATATATTTTAGACTTTTAACTCTTTTTATAAAAGCTAACAACTAGAGTTTATTAAACATTTGACAAAGATTAGAAATACTGTATACATTACCATCAAAATATATTAATAACAAAACTTGTTTCAAGATTTTGATCAACATTCAAGATAGTTAAAAGAGTAACTAAAGTCTATTGCTAAAAGGGAAAGAAAAAAAAAATCCAAATCGTACATGCATGTCAATAGTTTAATTAAAATAACAAGAGCTTAGATTTTTTTTTTTTTTTTATAATTGTGGTATTCAGGCCAATTTTTGTGTATCTCGGCTAATTTTATGAAATACCCACCACCTTTTAATAGCAACATGTATTAGATAACTCTATTAACCAAGATTAGGATAGTATAGGTGGAAAAAAATCACTTAGTGTTTTGATGTTTCAATTTTTCTTTCCTAGCAAAAAAATCACAAAACACACACTAGGTGATTTCTTATTGTGTGTCTAAATTTTAGTGGACAGAGTTACCAAATAGTATTTATTATTATAAGATAACTTGTGATATGGAAGTTGATCCGAATACCATAATTATTAAAAGTTGAAGAGAACAATTAAAGAAAAAGAGCATACAAGCAAGAAAATCACCATAGTCTTAAAAAATTGTTTGATTCTATACGAAATTTGAAAGAAGAAGGAATGTTTTGAATTGTGATCTTCATCAAATCATATATATCCGTGTGACTATAAATCATCTCATTGTATTTGCTCTTATTCTATAGATCACGATGAAAACTCTAACAGAGATTTTTAGTGGGGGACGATGAACCATGTGGACAAGGTGCTTGATGAAACTTCCAAAGAAATAAACCCGATTTAATGAAGCGCATATCAAGCTAGTGGCACAATCAAAATTTTCATCGACGCCATGTTATAAAGAAATAAATTCACTAAGAACCTAATTCAGACATCCATCACATCTTACTACTTATTCAAACTTCCTATGATATGTCTGTCGACCGTACCACTACCTCACAGAGGTAAAAAGATTATTTTCGATAAGATCCTTAGCTCAAAAATAAACAGTCCAAAGAAGTATATATAAAAAACGAAATAACTGAAAATATTATAGACAACCGGACAAATCACCCTAAACATTATTCAGTGTTGTCACTAATAAATTTTTATTATGTTCATTTTATTGAAGCATCAAAATCAATCTTTGCCATTATAGAATATCTAGGTTTCGAAGAGGTTGACTTAGATATATATGGTAGGGATCAATGTTAAACTTCCAACAATCTTAAGATTCTTTTTTATTTAATATCTTTGTCATGAAATTGTAACTGACATCAACAAATAACTATTTAGGGAAACAACAAGAAGCTCCCATCAACTTTAAGTAATGTCTACTATTTTGTTATTTATAACACCAACTCTTTCAGATATATCGACTACAATATACATAACTCTGACTCAATAAGAGCAACAAGCTATCTCGTGTATTCCCACAAAATAGATCTAGGGTGGGTAGAGTGTACGCAATCCACATCACTACTTCAGAAGTGAGGTAAAAAGACCGTTTCCGATAAACCCTCGACTCAGGGCATAAGTTAAACTCTGATTAGATTTTAAATTTTATGTATTGTCAGTGTGTAGTGATCTTAATCATATCCAATTAACTAGATGTTAGAGACAATTATAAAACTGCCTTCTTTACCTATACCTTAAACTATGAGTAGAAGAAGAGTAAAAAGTTAGTTGTAACTTCTTTTTTGGGTTAAATGAAGGCACATAAAAACTAGAAATTTGGTAATGTCAACATAACATAAATATATGAAAAAAGTAACATACTTCTGCATATGATAATTAAAATCCAAAAGTAACATAGTTATGCATATAATAATTAAAATCCTTGTTCTACATAGTTGCAACATTAAACTTGAGAGAATACTAAAAAACCTAGTTAAATATCACTCAATCCTCTTATCATTCACTTTTCGATCTTTAAATAGCCATCAAATAATTCCAATTCAATCTTGAAAAATTACGAGATCGAACATCATCCCAATCTGAGCTTCAAATCTGGGCCATTTGGATCATCATTACATTCCAATCGGAGCTCCAAATCTATGCCATTCGGATCATTGTTGCTGTCATCAGGGTCTTCCTCAAAATGAGCAACCATATTGGACATCCTCGTAATCTGTTAGAAGAGGGAGAAGGAAAAAATATGTGACTGATTGTATGCAAAAAATAATAATTATTAATCATATTACTAAGTGCATATCTGATCCTCCAGAAATAGTTCATTTTTAAAGGTTTCAATATGAATGCATAAATATTTTTAAAAAGTCCGAGCAACATATAATTAATTAATAGAAAATGAAAACAGACCTCTTCCGTTAATCTAGTATTCTCATTTTGCAAGTCTTGTAGGATTTTTTGTTCTTGCTCAGCATTATTGCAATTAGCACAAATCCTTTTGTTCAACTCAGAATATAGTTGCAAACTCTCAGCATCCAATCTTTCATTTTCCAAACGAAGAATCTCATTTTCGTCCATATCCCTTTGGGCCTGAAATTCGTGTAATGATATATACAAAGATATATTTGACCTTTATAAATATATAAATAGTTTAATTTTTAAGTGATCGCCAAAATTTTACAATAAAAACCTGGATGTGATATCTTTTGTTGTCAAACCAAATTTTGATTTGCGTAGGGTCAAGCTCTAGCTCGCCACTTAGTTTCTCTATTACATGATCTTCTGGATCTGGCATCTTACTAAACATTCTGGATAGAAAATAAAAATTATAATACAGAAAAATAATTGATAAAAAATAAAAAAAGGGAACAAAACAAAGAAGAAGATTAATAAATGACAAGAAAGGAAAATCGAGAGAGATATGAACATTTTTTGGCATTAGACAATAAAAATATGTCACTAGATTTATTTGGATTAAAAAATTCTTTTTAATTTGTACCTTTAAGAAAGACATAATTACATTCATCTTTTATAGTGTATGGCAGTTTGAGCATTGATTAAAAAAATATAACAAGATAAGAAATTATTACTGTTCATGATTTACGTAATTGTGTTTAACCACTTTGTTTTACTTTCTTTACAATTGGTGAAGTGAAACATTTGACAAGTCAAATTTCCATTCTAGTAGTGAAATGCACAAAAAGCTATGATAGACATAGTAAAAAAACCTAGAGAACATGTAATTTTGTTATGTGACACACTAAAGAACATCATAAATAAGTAAAAACCTAAAAAAAATAAAAAGATAAATAAAAGAGTTAAAAAAATATAATTTATCTAACAAACTCACTCTTCAAGCTTTTTAATTGTTTGTTCAAACTCATTCTCTTCATCAGAATTTGACCTAACATTTTTATCATTTTGAGAAGTCATGAATGATCAAAAAATGAAATGAAAGAGAAGATAAAAATGTGATGGACAAATAAAGAATTCTCAATGAAGAATATATATATAGAAAAAATTTGATCAATATGAGAGTTATTAAATCTCTCAAGTAAAAAATATTTAATGATTCATGAATTCTTGTTAACAAATATTTAATTATTGAGATTATCTAATCTAACTATTCATCAATTCTATTGGAAAAAGTCAGATATTATTTTGAAATTTATGTCATAGATAAAAGTAAGTTTAATTTAAATAAAGTTGAAGTACTTAATCAGTTTAATGCAATTTGACTGCATTTTTCTGGTATTTTGATCAATCTTTTTTTCTTTTTTCATATTGTTTACTTGAGTCACAATTAAACTATTTTAATTTTAAATTTTTTTATTGAATTATTGGGAGGGTAAGTTTCCTGCTATATGAATTATTACCTAATGATCAGTGAAATATATCTGGATCAAATATTTGTCTACAAATGCTTCTAGGTACGTTTGGATATAAAATATATGTCCATTGACATATATAACGGGTTTATTAACTGACACATTATCTTTTATTTTTTTAAAAATATTTTCTAATTAATTCGTTAAGTCCTAAAACTCTCTCCTTTCAAGTCAGAGATATCAACACCTCGACTGAGATGAGACTACAACTAAGAAGGTGGAGAAGAAAATATTGGTTATCGAGATAGAAAATAAATTAATTTATATGGTGATAATTTTTATTTTAACCTAATATTAATTTATAACTTTGTCACGATGATTGTTTTTCCACATGGAGTGCTACATGACAGAATTCTTAAACAAAAGAGAAAGTGTAATATGTAAGCTGTCATATATTATTGAAGTGTGTTTCACAACTATTAGATGATAGCCCAGGTAGCAAATTTACACTCTATATAATTCAGATATAAAACTCAAAAGTTGAAACAATTTAGATATATTTTTTACTTTTAGCTCTTTTT
This sequence comes from Capsicum baccatum var. pendulum, assembly GCA_030864225.1. NCBI lineage: Eukaryota > Viridiplantae > Streptophyta > Magnoliopsida > Solanales > Solanaceae > Capsicum > Capsicum baccatum. Next base: position 269,670,544 of record CM061561.1, on the reverse strand, counting down.
ATAAAAGCTAACAGCTAGAGTTTATTAAACATTTGACAGAAATTAGAAGTCCTCTCATCATACTAATTCTAAAATTATTATTTCATACTCGCCTCTTATCGTACTAATTCTAAAATTATTATTTCATTATTGTTGATTTTTTTTCCCAATTTTTTTAACAATTCTTCTCATCTGCTAACACCCCCTCCTCCGTCCATTTAGAAATGATGGATAAATTTGAGATTAGAATAACTCTTTTGAAAAAATATTTGTGAGTTGTGAGCGAATAGGCACATATTTTACAATAAAATTAGTTTTCATCACTGCATACAGTACCATCAAAATATATTAATAACAAAACTTTTTTCAAGATATTGATCAACATTCAAGATTGTTAAAAGAGTAATTGAATTCTATGAAAAAAAAAACCCACATATAAGTGAAACTGTAATAATAATAATAAGAACAAAAAAAGACGTTGGTTAAGATTACGTATAACTCTAAGAGGGGTGAATTTATAGATATAGTTTTCAATTACGTCAATTAAAAGGTAATTCTATGTACAAACATTAATTGATAACATTTTAAAATGAAAAATAATACATATATATATATATATATATATATATATATATATATATATATATATATATATATATATATATATTGTTTTCCATTTTTAAAATTCTCTTTAACTGTGGCTAAAGAAAGTAATGAAATAAAACATGTTAAAATATACAATATAAGGAAATTTTTTACTTAAAATTAGAAGTGCAGTCGAAACTTTATGCAGACAATAATTGATAACGTTAAAGAAATGAAAAATTGTCTTCTATTAGTAGGTCAAAAGATATTGATATATAGTATACAAGAAAATATTTACTTAGGTTTATTAATAACGAAGTGTTCAATTGATCGTCAAGATACAAATTTGTATACTCTTAGATTTATTGACTAGAGTATACTTAACTTAAACTTTGATTGCATTTGAAAATCTATATATGTCGTCGATGTATAAAGATATTTAATATATCCAAACTACTAGATGTTAGAGACAATTCTAATATGACTAGAAGAGGAACAAAAAATAAGTTGTAACCTTTTTATGGGGGTGGGGGGGTGGGTTAAATAAAGGCACTTAAAAAGTAGGAAGTTCAAAGTTGGTAACCCCAACATAACATAAAGTAAATATATAAAGAAAAGTAACATAGTTATGCATATGATAATTAAAATCTAAGTCTTACATAATTGCAAGATTAACTTAAAAGAGAATACTAAAAAAACACTAGTTGAATACCACTAATTAACCCTTTTTTTATTCGCTTCCCAATCTTCAAATACCCTTTAAAACGTTTCAAACCTTCAATTCATTCTTCAAAAATTGTCAGATTGAACATCATCTCAATCTGAGCTCCAAATCTGGGCCATTTGGATCATCGTTACGTTCCAATCGGAGCTCCAAATCTATGAGATTCGAATCATCATTGTAATCATTAGCGATTTCCTCGATATGATCAATCATATTGAACATCATCGTAATCTGTTAAAACGAGAGGGAAGGAAAAAATATGGGAGTGATTGTATGTAGAAAATAACAATTATTAATCATATTAATAAGTGCATATCTGATTCTCCAAAAGTAGTTCATTTTTTGAGGTTTCAACACAAATATACAAATATTTTTAAAGAATTCGTGTAACATATAGTTAATTAATAGGAAATGAAAACTGACCTCGTCTGTAATTGTAGCATTCTCGTTTTCATTTTGCATGTCTCGTAGGATTTGTTCTTGCTCAGGATAATAGCAATTAGCACAAATCCTATTGTTCAACTCTGAATGCATTTGCAAAATCTCAGCATGCAATATTACATTTTCCAAACGAAGAATCTCACGTTCTTCCATATCTCTTTGAGCCTGAAATTTGTGTAATTCAATACGATCATAATTTAAAAAATAAATAAAAAAAAGGTGATCCGATGCACTAAAACTCTGCTCTGCACAGAGAAGGGATCAGACCGGTCACAAGGAGTTGTTTCCACGATTTGAACCCCTTATATTCACATGACAGTAACCTTACTATTTACTCTGAACCTCCAAGATAATTCAATATGATCACAATTCATACATACATATATGTAGCAAACGAAAAGATGAAATCACGATTGTTGTGATAACACTAACGGACGTAGTGTAGCAAAAATTTTAGTTAGGACAACGTTGTAGGAATTGACACTTTTTTTTTTATTCATCTTGTAACTTAGGAATCTTTTAGACGATGGATTAAATATTCAATTTAAGCAAATTTATAATCTTATGAAAAAATAAATGACCTTATAGGCTTATCTAGACTTTTGTAAGTAATTCTAAACATTAGATGATAACTTAGAATTTTGTAACTTTATTTATTTTATATTAGTTAAGTAAAGATATTTATTATAAATAGTTCCATTTTCGTCTACGTTTAGTGCTTGGGCTATAAACAAAGGCGGAAGTTCCTTCAAAATATTTTCGAAAGATTAAGCATTAATAAGTTATATGAACATACATTAGACCTAACTCAAAACATTTTTCGAAAGGGTAACTTCTCAAAAATTATATTTACAGAACTAACATTTCTTATTAACCATTTGTTGTGCTCTAAAATCAAGAGAATTCAATAATTTAATTAAGATAAGGTGGGAATTTTTAGGAAGGAGTAAAATTCTTTTTAAAAAAATTGAACTATTTAAAGTAAAAACAAAAAGACCTTTATATGTATAAATAGTTTAATTTTTAAGCAACCATTGAAATTTTATAATAATAAGAACCTGAATCTGGTATCTTTTGTTGTCAAACCAAATTTTGACTTGTGTTATGTCAAGCCCTAGCTCCCCACTCAGCTGCTCTATTACATCATTTTCTGGATCTGGCATCTTGCTGAACATTCTGATTAGAAAACAAAGATTATAATGATATTAAAACAATTGATAAAAAAACAAAAGAGTAACAAAACAAAGAGGAAAATTAATAAATGATAAGAAAGGAAAACCATGAGAGATATGAACATCTTCTGTCATTAGACAATAAAAAAACGCCGTTAATCCTATTTGGATTAAAGAATTCTTCTTAATTATCATTAAGATATTCATGTAGTTATTTTTTAAAAAAATTTATAATAAGATAAGAAATTATCCTCTTTCATGATTTACATAATTATAACAACCTTTTTCTTTTACTTTATTTAAAATTAGTGAAGTGAGAAATATGCTTTCATTTTTAGTCATGTTAAAAACTAAAATCTGAACAAATCATAAACATCACAAATCAATAAAGTTGCATACTTGATAAATTCGAAATCAAAACTAAAATAAGAACATTTTTAAAAATTAAAAATGAAAAAATAATTTAGCAACACGAGGCAAGACATATATCTTAAAGTTATAGATCTCACTATCCAAAAAATAAATTTTAACAGAGGTTCAATCGGAATGTCATCGAAAGTTTTTTGACAAGTCAAACTCCCATTTTAAATAATGAGATGCACAAAAAGCTACAAAGATACCGTAAAGAACATCACAAATGAGTAAAAATCTAAAAAAAAAAATTAAAAAGGAAACAAAATTATTTATTTAACAAACTCACTGTTCAAGTTTTTCAATCACTTGTTCAAATGAATATCGACATATTGATTTTTCATTCTCTTGATCAGAATTTGGCCCAATATTTTCATCATCTTGAGAAGTCATGAATGATCGAAAAATGAAATGAGAGAAGATAAAAATGTGACGGACAAATAAAGAATTCTTCTTAAAGAAAATATATATAGGAAAAAAGTTTGACCCATTTTAGATTTATTAAATCTTTCACATGAAAAATATTTGACGATTCATGAATTTTTGTTAACAAATATTTAGTGTGAGATTATGTAGTCTAACTACTCATTAATACCACCACGAAAAGTCAAACATTTTAAAAAAAATATATATTTCACTGATAATAATATTTAATTTAATTAAAATAAAGATGAAGTGCTTAATTTACTTAATGCAATTTTTGGTTATTGCATCTAAATTTGACTACACTTTTGTAGTCTAGTCAATTTTGTTTTCTTTTTTCAAATAATTTTATAAGAGTTAAAGGATAAAAAATATACTTAAAACTAAATTCTTGGGATTTTGGGGGGTGTGAATTCTTCTCATCTGCGCCCCCCACCACCCCACCCAAATCAACACATACATACACCTCCTCAATCTTGATAGTTAGAAATATGAATAAATTGTCACGTTAAAAATAAAATTGAGATTAAAATAATTTTTTTGTAAAAATATTTTTAAGTTGTGAACGAGTAGACACATATTTTACAACAAAATTAGTTTGCATCACTACATACAGTACCATGAAAATATATTGATAACAAAAATTTAGTTTCAAGATTTTGATCAACATTCAAGATATTTTAAAGAGTGACTGAAGTTTATTCCTAAGAGGGAAAGAAAAACAAATCCCAAATAGTACATGCATGTCAGTAGTTAATGGAAAATATATATATAATATCGTGACATCCGAATCGATTTTTGAGAATCTCGACTAATTTTATAAAATATTCATCACCTCGCACTAGCAACATGCATCAGATAGTTTTATCCATCAAAATTAGGATAGTATAGATGGGAGAAAATCACCTAGTGTCTTAATTTTTTTAGCAAAAAAAACACAAAACATACATACACTAGGTGATTTTTTATCATGTGTCTATGTATTAGTGGACAAAGTAACTAAGTATTAATTATAATATAGTGAGAGAGATAACTCGATATATAAGTTAATTCGAACACCACAATTATTAAAAGAAGAAAATGAGAAGAGAACAATTAAAGAGAGAGTAAATATGGAATGAAACAAGCAAGAAAATCACATAAACCATGAAAAAGCTTTTTATTTTCAACTATTTCTATTTTTCAAAGTGAAACTGCAATAATAATAAGAACAAAATAAGACGTTGGTTGAAATTACATATAACTCTAAGAGGGGTGAATTCATGTAGTTTTCAATTACGTCAATTAAAAGGTAATTCTATGTGCAAACATTAATTGATAACATTTTAAAATGAAAAATACACACACTATTATATATATATATATATATATATATATATATATATATATATATATATATATGTATATTCAGACTAAAACTTTTTTTTAACTATGACTAAAGAAAGTAATGAAACAAAACATGTCAAAATATACAATATAAGGAAAAATTTTACTTAAAATTAGAAGTGCAGTCGAAATTTTATGCAAATAATAAATGGTAATGTTAAACAAATGGAAAATTGTCTTCTATTCGTAGGTCAAAAGATATTGATATATAGTATACAAGGAAATATTTACTTGAATTTATTAATAACGAAGTGTTCAATTAATCATTAAGAACCAAATTTGTATACTCTTAGATTTATTGACTAAAGTATACATAACTTAAACTTTGGTTGCATTTGAAAATTTATATATCATCGATGTAAAGAGATATTAAATATATCCAAATTACTAGATGTTAGAGACAACTCTAATATGACTAGAAGAAGAACAAAAAATAAGTTGTAACCCCAACATAACATAAAGTAAATATATAAAGAAAAGTAACATAGTTATGCGTATGATAATTAAAAATCAAGTTTTGCATGGTTATGCACATGATAATTAAAATCCAAATCTTACCTAGCTACAAGATTAACTTAAGATAATACTAAAAAAAAAAAATAGTTGAATATCAACATTAATTAACCCCCTTTTTATTCACTTATCAATCTTCAAAGAGCCTTCAGAATGTTCCAAACCTTCAATTCAATCTTGAAAAATTGCCAGATTGAACATCATCTCAATCTAAGCTTCAAATCTGGGCCATTTGGATCATCGTTACATTTCAATCGGAGCTCCAAATCTATGTCATTCGAATCATCATTGTGATCATTAGCGATTTCCACGAGATGATCGAGAAGGGTCAAGTGGAGCAGACCTTGAAGAAATTTCAGATTCTGATTGTGGAATAGTTTCAGGTGGCGGATCCATTTCGAAATGGGGTAAAGTTGGCCGATGTCATTTATACACAAATCCAGGTTTGAACTGCTTAGAAGAAAATGATAAATCCTCAAAAGTCGAAAAAAGAGGAGAAATAGAAGATGAATCAACATGGGCAGGAAAGAAAGACGAATTTTCAAAGAACACAACATTTCTAGAAACACAAAATTTGTTAGAACTTGAATCATAACAAATGAAACCTTTCTGTGAAGTACTATAACCCATAAAAGCACATTTAGCAGACTGAACAGAAAGTTTATTGCATTGAGAAGGAGGTAGGTGCACAAAACAAATACAACCAAATGTATGAAAACTATGGTAGTCAGAATACTTGTGATAAAGACGATAATATGGAGACTCAAAATTTAACACTTTAGATGGAAGTCTATTAATCAAATAAACAGCAGTAGACAAAGCTTCCACCCAGTATTTAGATGGTACAGATGGCTCAATCAATAAAGTACGAGTAACATCTAAAAGATGACGATTTTTATGTTCAGCAATCCCATTTTGTTGTGGTGTATATGGGTCAGAGCGTTGTGAGATGATCCCTTTCTCAATTAATAAATTATTGAATTCATGAGACATATATTCTCCACTAGAATCAGATCTTAATACTTTGATACATGTGGAAAACTGATTCTCAATGTAAGACAAAAAATTCTTGAATATGGAAAACACTTCAGCTTTGGATTGAAGAAAATACAACCATGTAAACCGACTATAATCATCCATGAATGTCACAATGTACTAGAAATGAGCATGCGAAACAATTGGTGAAATGCCCCAAACATCACTATGAATTACATCAAAACACTTTGTAGCACGACTATCAAAATTAGGAAAAGGAAGAGTTTTACTTTTGCCTAATTTACAAGTAGAACAATCAAAGGAAACAACTGAAAATTGATTTTTTATTTCCTAATAGACCAGAATTTGATAAATGAGACAACACAACAGAATTCGGATGTCCTAGTCGCTTATGCCAAACCTCTGTCTTACTAGTTGTAGGAGTATAAGCAAAAGATAGAACACGAGGAACGGAAAAGTGTATAGGAAATAATCTTCCAACTTTAAGCCCATTCACGATTATCGTACCCGACACTTGATCCTGCACAAGCCAGCCATCACGACAAAATTTCACATCATAATTTTCATCTACTAATTGACCAACTGAAATAAGACTCGTGGAGAGCTTTGGTGATACAAAAACATTCTTGAAAGTTTGAGTAATATCCCCAACTTTGGTAATGGGTAAATTACTACCATTGGCCACCTAAATTTATGAGAGACCATGATAATTACGAATATTTTTTAGCTCACTAGTTGAGTTGGTCATATGATTGGAAGCGCCAAAATCAACAAGCCAAAAATTAGATGTAATCGTTACCTTGCCCCAAGGCTGAAAGGGCTGACACAATTATTTGTTGTACCAGTTCAGTAGTAAGAACTCGTCCAATTGCCGGAGAAGCAAATTGGTTGTTAGTTCCTGTTGAATATGAGTTATCAAAAGTGGAACCATTCATCTCCGCTTGGAAGGCATTGATCCTATGATTTTGAGGACATGTAGGACAATCCTTGATTATATGCCCGTGCTGTTTACAATAATTACAAAACTTCTTACCACAATTGCTCGCAATATGCAATATGGTCATATTGCTTGCAACTATAGCACTGAATTTTGCTTATATCCCTACACTTTCCTTTTCCTTGAGGAGCAAATGCAACAAGCTGGACGTTTTCTTAATTGAAAGCATTTTGTGTGAAAAGACGCTGCTCTTTATGAAGTAATTCCCTAAAACAGATATCTAAAGAAGGAGACGGGTCTCGATTCATCAAGTTAGAGCAAACACTCTCAAATTCAGATTGCAATTTCATCAAAAATTGGTCTCTCTTGCTTTGCTCATAAACTGCTTGAATTACAGAGACAGATTTGGCAGGTAGTTTAGCATAAATAATATCAGTAAATTCAGCCCATAAGTTCTGAATCCTAAAAAATAATCTTGAATAGAGAAACCTCCTTGAGAGTAATTAGCAATTTCATGCTCTAGCTGAAAGCGCCTTGCGCTATGGTCTTGATTGTAAACCTTTTGTAAGTAATCCTACATAGCCTTTGCTGTCTTGTATGGCCTGAGATTAAGAACAATAAAAGGGTCAATTGACCCTAAAATCCATGTCATCACCCGAGCATCTTTAATTTTCCATTGATTGAGCTTTGTAGAATCGGTAGGAGTAGGATCACTTCCATCTATATGTCCCCATAATTCTTTTCCGGTGACAAATAGTTTGAAATTGAAATTCCCAGGCAGAGTATTTTTTTCGGTGAAACTAACATGAAAGGACTCAAACTAATGTGACACCATGTTCTTGACTAGCTAAGGGAGATAGAAATACAATGATACCAGAATGACCAAGACGAAATTCCTAAGTTGCTTAGGACTGACTGTTAACAGTAAGCAATAAGCAGAACTAAGGCTTTTAAAAAAAAACTAAAAGGAACCACAGATGAAAGACACTAAGAATCAAAGCTGAAAAGAAGGCTCTAATACTATGTCACTTTTGCTGAATGATCTTCAAGTTGAGAGTTGTGTCATTAAATAGAAAGACTTCTCCTTGTACAACCCTAAAGATCTGTCATGAATCCCTTAATATCTGCCATGTATCCCCTAATATCTGTCATTCCTAATCATTACATCTCTAAGAATATCTCCTATATCTAAGTATTAAAAGCTATTTACACAAATATTACACATTTATAACTGAAATCTTGTGCTAAAATCTGTCCAGATAGTTGTATATCTATCTATCACTGAAAATCTGTTGAACAGATATGATGTCTATTATCCTCCTAACTTCATCCACTAGTTCATCTTCCGCCTACTCTTTCGAAAATAAATCAGAATAAGAGGTCGTCTGATTTTTCCAATCCTAAGCAGCTGGTTCTTCAAACTTCACTTCTCGGCTAAGAAATACTTTTTCTGTTCCAATACCCTTTGGATGATGAACTATAGCCCATAAATATGCCCTTCTGAGCCATGATGTCCAGCTTACTCCGATAATAACATATACACCCAAAGATTCTGAGATGGTGTAGTGATGGTTTGTTCCCACACCAAAGCAATGTCATGCAGGGCCTTAGTGGTACGATATATGGAGTCATGTCATGTCATGCAAGGCCTTAGTGGTACGATATATATATATATTGCTTTGAAATATTTATTCTTGAGTCAAGGATATATATATCGGAAACAACTTCGTTATCACTGAGGCAGTGGTACGATATGTGTACAGTTTACCCTATTCTTTCCAAACTCCACTTAGTGGGAACATGTTATTATTGGCATAGGCGGATCTAGCCTAGTAAAGAAAGGTTCGGACAAACCCCTTTGACGAAAAATTATATTATTAATATATGGTGTATATATTCTAGATGTTAAACCTCCTTCAATATTTTTTTTTTTTTTTGGATTTTAAATCTGCTAACTAGAAATTCTGATTACGCCTCTCTAATTGTATGATAATTGTAGTGTGGGATAGGAAAAAGACTAGTCATTGGTGCCCATTTTTATCAAATGCTTAGTGTTTAATAATGAAAATGACATTTTCTTGCTACCTTTATGATCATATTTGTATTATTATAACTTTGTTTTGCTAATATTCCAACTTAGATCCATTTGCAATCACTATCATAATTAGTAGTGGACACTCATATCCAACAAGGAGTTGAAAAATCAAAATATTAACATATGATACATGCATTAAATGAGAAAATGAATAAAGATAAAATGTTCACATCCAAAAAACTAATAATTGAGTGGGTTCATTGTATTTTATAGAGTAAAACATTTAGTAATTTTCAACTATGATTGAATTTGCTATGACATATTTTAATTTTACGAAAGTTATATTACCTTCTGAACTAAATTTTAATATATTTTATATTTTTTTAACTAACGTGACACCTTTTATCAAACTTTTTAGTTGACGTGAGCCTCATTTTGTGTAATAAAGGTGCCACGTCAGTACAAATGGTGACAAAAGTACGTTAAAATTGAGTTCGGGATGGTAACAGAACCCCTGTGAAGTTGGAGTATGTCGTAACTGCTTTGATCATAGTTCGGGGTACTGGATGCTGATCTCTATTTTATACTTTTAAAACTTTTTTGTATTTTGCATGTCAATGACAATAATATATTAGTTATAGGGTATTGCGTCAACCTTTTTAACTCACGTGGTACATTTGACGTAGGCTCCATTTTGTGTAATAAAGGTGTCACATCAGCATAAAATGGAGACAAAAGTACATTAAAATCTAGTTCGGGAGGGTAACAAAACCTCTGTGAAGTTGGAGTGTGTCGTAGCAACTTTGATCATAGTTCGGGGGTACTGGATGCTTATCTCTATTTTATATTTTTAAAACTTTTGTATTTTGAATGTCAACGATAATAATATATTCAGTGCAATCTCACAAGATTCGTAAGCAACATTAATTTACATGTATACCAAAATAATGTTGTCCTCTCATGCTGAATTTGTCTTACTAGACCACTTTTTTCTACCAGAATTAGGTATTCTACTATACTTTCCATTATATTTATTATTGTTGTTGCTGTTGTTGCTGTTGTTGTTGTTGTTGCTGTTGTTGCTGTTGTTGCTGTTGTTGCTGTTGTTGTTCTTGTTGTTGTTGTTGTTCTTGTTGTTGTTGTTGTTGTTGTTGTTGTTGTTGTTGTTGTTGTTCTTGTTGTTGTTGTTGTTCTTGTTGTTGTTGTTGTTGTTGTTATTCGCTCCGCATACAATTCTGAAGTCGACACCGTATGCATTTTCGAAGCAAGAAAATAATCCTTGCTGTTGTTGTTGTTGTTGTTGTTGTTGTTGTTGTTGTTGTTATTCGCTCCGCATACAATTCTGAACTCGACACCGTATGCATTTTCGAAGCAAGAAAATAATCCTCCGCCATCGGAATTTCGTCGTGAATGTCCTCCGTTCACCGCCTGCCGCCGCGTCGCCGCCGTATCTTTCCTCCATTTCTCCCTACTTGATGATGTTAACCCTTTTGCATATGCTTCCTCTGCTGTTAAATTCTCTAATATTATCGAGCTTGCTCCATCTTTAATTTCTCTTAATTGTTTGGTATGTACGTCTTGTGGTGACTCGGTTGGCTGTGTTAAAGGTGGTGGTTGCTGGTACCTGTAATTAAAGATATAATTAAAAAAAATTACAAATGTATTTTTTAACTATTTGAATTTGTAGACAAAAAGATCAGTATACAATTCAACATGTTAAATGAGCAGACATAAATCCTAAATACAAATTATTTGCATTGTATGGCGTTTTCTTGTGCCACTATTTTGATTTTGTCCCTCGTTAGACCAACGAGGGATAAATTTCGCCTTTATGAGTAGTTGAATGATATTTTTTTTGCATTTTGTAGACAAAAATAATTCATTGGCTAATATGAGACACTATCTAAATAGTAGCCTCTATAAGGCTATTTGTGCAAATGCTAGCTCCATATGGCCACCAATTATGGACCTCACACATGATTGCATAGAAATAGCCATTTTCGACTTGTCTTTAAAAAACAACCACTGTCATGAAGTTTTAAATTCCTCAAACTCTTCTTTACAATGTCTTGAAGTGCTACCTATGAAATTTGTGGCTATCTTTCAACTATATGGCTCAAAAGTGGTTATCTTTTAAATATTACCCCATGATTGACCGAATAAAGGTCAATAACATAATAAAGTAATTAAAAATATACTCTATATGACAGTTTAAGAACTTTTAGATGAAGTGATCGTACACGTTAATAATAGTACCATTTGGCGGCTAATATGAGACATATACACATGTATAAAACATATACACATGTATACGTTAAATATATACTACTTTAGAATATATATACACATATATATGCACCATTCAATATATATGTATTACTTTAAATAAAATATATACTACAATATACATATATATATATATACAACAATATGTATATATATATAGTTACATACTAATTTATAAAACATATACTCTTGTATACTTTAAAGATATACATCTATAGAAGATATGTACACATATATACGCACCATTCAATATATATGTACTACTTTTAAAAAAGTATATACTACAATATATATACTAATTTATAAAACATAAAGTAATGTATACGTTAAATATACAAGTCTATAGAAGATCTATTCACATATATACACTCTATTCTATGTATATGTAATACTTTAAATGAGATATACTACAATATATATACATTACAATATATATTTGTATAGTTATATACTAATTTATAAAATATATACACATGTATATGTTAAATATACACGTCTATAGAAGATCCATTCACATATATACACTCTATTCTATGTATATGTAATACTTTAAATGAAATATACTATAATGTATATACATTACAATATATATTTGTATAGTTATATACTAATTTATAAAACATATACAGATGTATACATTAAATATACACTTCTATAGAAGATATATACACGTGTATACGCACCATTCAATGTATATATACTACTACTTATAAAATATACTACATTATATATACATTACAATATATATAGATATACTTATATACTAATTTATAAAACATATACACATGTATACGTTAAATATACACTTCTATAGAAGATATATATGCACAAATATACAAAACATATGCTACTTAATATAATAAATTAATAATATTTGATTGTAAATTAATAATATATTAGAAGTAAGTTTTTAATTTAAAGTAGAAAACTAGAAATTCAATTTAAAATTTTAAATCGTTAAATAAAAAAAAAAAACGACTAAGGAGTGAATGAATTTGGGGAATTTTATTGATTGCAAAATGATCCAAAATTTATAATTTACATGAATGAAAAATCTATAAATTATGCATCATTTTTTCCAACTCATTCATGTTAATATTAATGGGAACTTGCATAGGATAGTCGAAGTCAACGGGGGCAAAACCATGCATTGGACTTGATTCTGCTGAGTTCTCCCGTGAAGTCATAATTTCTTCAAGTTTCAGCTCGTCGCTCGGCTCCGGTTCCATTCCTTGGTTTCTTCTTTCCGCTCTAATCCAATCTCTGAGGCAAACTAAAACATTCATTGCGTTGCTTCCCAATGAGTGTCGGTTGTCTCCAAGCTGCTGTCGTCCCTGACTGAAGGCGCTCTCTGATGCAACGGTTGACATTGGAACATTCAAGATATCTCTAGCTAATCTTGAAAGTACAGGATATTGTGATTCATTATTCCTCCACCAATCCAGCGTGTTGATCCGTCGTCTGCGATCCTCTGGTGCCGTCCGAAGATAATATTTCAGCTCTTCCCGATAAGTTGATGTGTAAGCTCTCTCATCAACACTGTTCCAACAATTTAAATCATAAAACGAATCAGAAAAACCACTATGTGCCGGCCTTTTAGAAGATGATGGCTCCTCGGGAGGATGAGGAGCGACAGTTGGAGTGATATTTGTAGATACGGCTGAATCAAATAAATCAGCATAGTGATTATATAATTTTTCTATATAATCCTTTGCATCAGCCGTAGCCGTCCACAAATCAGGCTGTACTTGTTCAGAATCATGGTTAGTATTTATTTCTAAGTTAGTATAAATAAGAGTACTAAAGTGACACATATGATTATATTTCATGCACGGATTTAGCATAGCACCAACCAAGTAAATAGGGAGAATCGGGAAAAAATATTTTTTAAATTTCGTAAACATGGCGCCAACAGCTTCTTTATAACCTTCTTTATTTTTATATTGTTGGAGCAAACCAGAAATATTGGCTATATATGCCAAAATATTACAAACAATAGGATAGTAAGCACCGGAAAATTCAATCATAGCTACATAAAATTTTTCTAAAAACTTAACAAGATCATTAATTACAACCCAATCAGAATTATGTAGCATGCAATCAGCAGAATCAGCAAATGAACCGCAATGTTGGTTAAAAGCTAGTGTAATAGGAATTCTATATTTATAACAAGTTTTTAAAAATTCATACGTAGAATTTCATCTAGTATCAACTTCCTCAGGCATCAAAATCGGTGTAAGTCCATTTTCTTGACATTTAACTTTAAATTCTTTAATTCTCGATCTACGATTATTTCCTTGAATAAAACCAACGGCAAGACGAATTTTTTCAATATAAAGCTCAAAAAAGTCAAGACCATCTTTTACAATTAAATTATATATATGACATGCACACTTAATATGAAAAATTTCAGGAAAGGACGGAGATAGCATAGATTTTATTTTTGTTATAGCAGTCTTGTTGTTAGAAGCATTATCAAAAGCAATACATAAAATTTTATTTTCTATACCATAATATCCGGCAATTTTAACAATAGAATCAACAATAAATTGTCCAGTATGTTTACGATCTTCATCATATAAAAAAGCAAGAATACATTTTTGCATCACGAAATTACTATCCATCCAATGACAAGTAACGGTTAAATAATCATTTTTATTTACAGCACGACCAAGATCAGAAGTTAGGGACAATCTACATTGAATATTTTTTAACAATGTTGATAAATAAAAACAATATTGTGAATGGAGTCTAAAAATATCAGACCGACAAGTAGTTCTAGGAATACCATTAAACATAGGATTATAAATTGCTTGTATATAACGAATAAAAGCATCAGAAGAAGGAAAACTAAAAGGCAAACAACCCACAACTACCATTTTAGCTATTTCTTCCCTGTCCCTCAATTTATTATACTTTTTCGCTACTTGACCGGTTGTTGGGTCCATTCTAGTTTGCGTTGACCCACCAACATCCCCACCACCTTTTGCAATATTTAACTCTCTTTTGTGATCTCCAGCTATATGTCTCATTAACGTACCCGTACCCCCTTGCTTACCTCCACTTTTATGCTTATATATTTGTTAACAAATATTGCACTGCACCTCAATATCTGATATACGTTCAAAAAATTGCCATGCAATACTAGTTCTTTTACGAGGTTTTGGGTCACTGGGAGGACGGGAAGGGAGATTAACTGATTCAGATCTAACGTTAGCATCTCCTACTGCGGGTGTTTCAGCAATATTTTCATCATCTTCGTCTAAATTAACTGGATCTACTTCATTTTCTTCTTCTATACCGTAATTTTCCTGAGCTTCTACATAATCCATATCGTGAGCACCTACGCCTATTTCTTCCTCAAAAGGTGTACCAAGCGGTACCGGAGGCGAAGGCACACGGGTATATCTATTACTTGAACTACCTCTACCGCTAGTAATTCACTTTTTACTACCACTACCGCTTCCGGGACAAAAATTTTTAACACCTTTAGCAGCGAGTTTTTTAATTTATCCATAATATAAATTAAATTAAACTAAAAATATTCAAAATACACAAATATAATAAAATTAAATATTAAACAATTAATACAATAAATAAAAATTAAACGTAAGAGATGGAACGACAATACCAAATTTTGGAAGTATCCGAAAATTGCGACTTTAGAAACTTCCGCTCGTACTTTGTAAACAAAAAATTAAAAAATTAAAGTGAACACTTTAAGAAATTAAATATATTGAATATATGAGAATTGAGAATTGAGATTTGAGAGAGAATGAGATTTGAGAGAGTGAAAAATTGTGTGAAAAATGATTTGAAGTTGTAGGGTATTTATAGATTTTTTTTTGGGATTAAAAAATATTTTTTAAAGTTTTTTTTTTTTTTTATTAAATGGGCCCAAACTAGCCGTTTGGACCCAAAAACTGCTATATAGCCGTTGGGCCAACGGCTAGTTTGGCCCCAAAACCAAAAATTTCTTCTTTTTTTTTTTTCGGGCCGGGCCGGTTAACCGTCGGGCCTGGACCGGGCTTGGTCCGGGCCGGGTTAACCGGGCCCATTTTAACAAAAAACCGGCCCGGGACCCGGAACCCTAAAGCCCTAGGGCTTATCGGGCCGGGTTAACTAGTCGGCCCGGCCCGGCCCGGCCCATTTGACAATGTATTAATATTAATTAAACTTCAATCGTGAACACGTCTTTTCTTGTGTCCCTTCAGCGAAGAAGCATATAAGAATTCAAGAAAAGAAAATAACATTAAAACTATAGTAGCATTACAGATTTATGTAAAGTTTGAATAGATTGAGGGTTAAAATTCTAGTATACACTACTATAATAGTTAAGTTTCAAGATCTTACAAAATACCTACTACCTTCTACCGGTACATTCAGTCCCCTCATATATTTAATATATTCTCATCATTGAGTTTGCGTCTATGAGTTCAGAATTTGTATTCATATGGAGTATTGTGTAATTTTATTGTCATTATGTTTCGATTGTAATTTTTAATTTTCGAGCGAGCTAGTAACGAGAGACAAACTTAGCAATCATTCCTTATAAGGTCCGAAATATGAAGGGGAAAAAAACACATGAACAAGTCGTAGGATGTAAAAATTCTTAAACTTCAAATCGTGAATTCACTATTATGTCTGCCCCTTCAAGGAATGTTTAATGTTGAAGCAAGTAAGAATTCAGGAAAAATATAACATGAAAATCAGTCGCATTATAGATTTATGTTATAGTTTTGATAGATTTAATTTAAGATTAAAATTCTCAGAGTATATAGTATATACAACCATAATAGTTGCGTTTCAAAATCTTGCAAAGTTACAACTATGTAAACCGCAAATTAATAATTGTTCAAGTAATTTGCGCGCACTTCAACTAATTCAACAAATAGCTACTACCTTCAACCAACACAGGTGTAGAAATAACTGAGTCTCCTCATATATAGATGAGTCTATGAACTCTTAATTTTAATGCATATGTAGTAGTACTGTGTACGTACTTTTATCGTCATTGTGTTTTTAATTTGAATTTTTGTGTTAACTGATTTCCAACAACACGAGCTCTAGCAAGTGTATGTATCATGCAGCCAAGCAGCAAGTTGTGCTAAGTGAACTTTAGAACAATAACAATATACCCGGTGTAAATTCATTTAATCCCGTAAGCGGGTTCTGGAAAGGGTGGTGTGTTTATAGTCTTATGCCTACCTTGAGAAGGTAGAAAAGTTATTTCCCATAGATCCCGGACTCAAGTAAATCACATAGCAAAGTGGACAAATTATCTGCTTCAATGCATGCATCTTAAAGCAGTGTAGAAAATCCAAGTGAAGGAAACAAGGACAAGAACAAGAACCTCAACATTGTTCTTAGGTGGCAAAAGATAACAAAAGGCCACCAAATCTTGTGACTTTGAAGCTCATTCAAACAAGAATATTTTTTTCGCGTAATCGTGGTGTTAAGGCCAGCTTGTAAGCACTCGTCTAATTCTACAAGGTACATGCAACATCACACAAGGACGTAACTCTATCCATTGAGTCTTTGACATATATATTAAAAGAACAAATTAAAGGGCTGATCATTTATGACAATTAATCATTAAGTAGAGAAGCAAATGCTGCAGCAGTGAAACAGAAAGGATAGCAGACAAAAAAGGTAAACAACATAGTTACTACTTTGAAGTCCACAGTATTCAACAGAAAGTGAACAATGTTGACTTGAAAAAATCGCAGAACCTATCATTGGTTTCAAGTCCTTTTCAACATACTTTAATGGAAGCGATGATAAGCAAGCTATCACACAACATATCCAGTTCCACACATAACCGATCGACGAAGGATGAAATGTACGGAAACCTTATCCTACCTCCATGGGGTAGAGAGATTATTTCCGAAAACCCCCGAACTCAGCACAAATATTACACAAAACAAGAGAGTAGAAAAGCTGAGAAATATAAAGAGCAAAAATAGTAAAAATGACTAAAAAGCTGCTCATGTTACTCAACAATAATGAAAATGAAGTTTCATGTACATTCTTTACAATTTTGAGTCATATTTACCTCTTCTGATCAATAAAGAATCCAATCACTATTCACTACAAGAAATATCCACCTATTCCAAAACCCTATTTTAGCTACAGTAAAGTATATACTTTCTAAACTTTATATAGTACTAAAACATATTAACAAAGGAGAAAACTTTCTAAACTTTTTGCTCAACGGAACAATGCATCAAGATCTTGAGCCCCCTTATCCGAACCATCTTGAAAGAGTGCTACAAGGTCTTCTCCCATAACAGACTCATCATCATTATTATTCTGAGTATTTTCTCCCCCGGCATTACCATTTCCCTCAGCATTATTGTTCTCATTGGCCTGTTCTCCCCCCAACACATTACCCATGTCATTTGCCACAACATTGTCATTGTTTTCATTAGTCTGTTCTCCCCACAACACATTACCCATATCAAAATCATCGTTTGCCCAAATATTGTCATTGTACTCGTTAGCCTGTTCTCCCCACAACACATTACCCATATCAAAATCATCCTTTGCCCAAACATTGTTGTTGTTGTTCTCGTTAGCCTGTTCTCCTGGCCACAACACATTATCCATGTCAAAATCATCATTTGGCAAAGCATTGTTGTGGTTCTCATTAGCCTGTTCTCCCGGCCACAACACATTACCCAGATCAAAAATATCATCATTTGCCAAAACATTGTCGTTGTTCTCAATAGTATTTTCAACCCCCACATTGTTGTTGTTCACTTCATCAACATTAGTTTGCACTAATTCATCTTCTGCCCGTAAAGATTCCTCCTTTCTTTCATTTCCAACCTCCTCTACTTCATCATCATCAGAAGAAATTTCAATGTACTCAACATCGTCCTTCTTCTTGAAAAAATGTGACGATAAATAGTTGCCTTGTGTACCCAAAGTAGAGAAATCAGAGCAAATATACTCACCTTTATCCGCCACCTCGGGTGGCGGAGATGGGCCTATAATCGGCAGCGCTTGCCATTCTCTTTTACATTTCTCATTCGGACACCGCAAAGAACAACCTTTGTAATACTTCAAAAACTCATACATATGGTAACAGTAAGGACACCTAGTCCAAAATGTATCCGAACAGGTATTCCTGGTCGGGTTCGAAGAGGTTGCACCTGATCCATCATCTAAACGGGTCCTCTTTGTCGGGTTAGAAGAGCTTGCACCTGATCCATCATCTAAACGGATCTTCTCCATCTGGTTCAAAAAGTTCCCGCCTTTTTTCATGGCCACGATAGGAATCGTTTCACAAGTGCTCGCACCACCATCTCCCAAACTGCTCATCGGGGTCCTACTTGATAAGGTCCAACCGCCATCAGCCAAACGGATCACCCGGGTCGGGTTTGAAAAGTTCTCCAAACGGGTCTGGATCGGAGTCGGGTTAGAAGAGCTCCCAGCCCCATCATCCAAACGGGTCTGGATTGTAGTCGGGTTAGGAGACCTCCCACGACCATCATCCAAACGGGTCATTCCGCTCGAGTTCAAAATGCTCTGAAGCAACCCATCATTCAAACGGGTCGGGTTCAACATGCTCTCAAGCAACCCATCATTTGAACGGGTCGGGTTCAACATGCTCTCAAGCAACCCATCATTAGAACGGTCCATCTGCGTCTGGTTCAAAGAGTTCCCGCCTGTTTCCAACCCATCACCAAACCCGGTCATCATCATCAAGTCAAAAAAGCTCGCACTCTCCAACCCACCCTCACCACCCATCGGGTTCATACTCACAGACCTCCCATCATTTACCGCATTCCTCAACTCATCATCAAACCGAACCTTATCACTCGGATTCGCTAGAACTCCGTAAGCTCTCATTACAAGCATAAAAGCCTCATTAGCCAAACGAGAATAATCTCTCGTATTCGATCTCAACAACTCCATCAAACTCTTAAAATTGTTCAACATAACTTGTTGATCATCACTGTAGTTTGGAACGTTAAGGATAGCATAGTAATTCGGCTGTCCGTTAATGCTATCAGGGAGCATTAATATATCAGTGATCGCAATTATTTCTAGTACCTCAGAGTGATTTGGATCGATTTCTCTGGCTCTAATGACGTATTGACGACATTCTTGAAACTTTCGTAGAACAAGAAAGCTTTTAGATAAATTCAAATAATGTTGAAACTGCGGATTCATGATTATTGTTTGTTTGTTTTTGTTGTATAGAGTTTGTTTGTTGTTTTGCTGTGGTAAAGAGTGAAATGAAAATAATGAAAAGGTGGCATATATAAAGACGTTTGTTTGAAAAGGTGGGAAAAAGGACACAATTGGAAATTTTTGAATTTTTTTGACACGGATGATTTTGCATATGGGCAAAATTTAAAAATAAATAGTTTTTTGTTTTATGAGTGATTTTGAATATGGATAAAATTGGAAATTTGTTGATTTCTGTAAAGGGTTTATTTTGTATTTCTATTGTTTTATTTTATTTGGTTCTATTAACCTAGCACGTTCCGAAAAATAATACTAATAATTAGAGGTGAAAAAGCGACAAAATTGGAAAAATATTGGCTTTTTAGTTTTATGGATGATTTTGGATCGATATGGACAAAATTGGAATTTTTTTATCGTTATAAAGGGTTTATTTTGTATTTCCGTTATTTCATTTTACTAGTTTATGTTAACCTAGCACTCCTCATAAGATATTGATAATTAGAGGTGTATTTTATTAAACTAACATTATTAATTATGTTGTTACTCTAATTTTATTTCTACTACTACTTCATGCAATTATTTAGTACTAATAAAAATAACACTACAATTTCCTTTGTCGGATATAGAAGTGCTTGCAGAGCTACGTGAATTCAATAATGTTTTTCTAAAAGGCAAAAAGAAAAGGTCTCGAGATAATAAGGATCCTTGGAAGATAAGATCAAATAACTAATCTCAGTATAAGCTATTCTACAAATTGAATAAATTTTTCAAGGTTCTATTTTGGAATACTCATATTAACATTTTGAGATGGTCAATTTTGGACATTAAGTAATTGGGAAATGAGAATGGATTATTTAGATAACGGCATATTTATTTGGTGTATAAATAAAATTAAATTGGAAATTCAATAAATCATTTATCAACTAATAAAAGATTAGTTTGACTATAAAAAAGAGATAAATTGGAATACTTATTTTTACATTTTGAGATTGTTAACATTGGATATTAAGTAATGGGAAATGAGAATGGATTATTTAGATAAGGGCATGTTTATTTGGTGTATAAATAAAATTAAATTGGAAATTCAATAAATCATTTATTATTTATCAATTAATAAAAGATTAATTTGACTATAAAAAGGAGATAAATTGGAATACTTATTTTTACATTTTGAGATGCTTCAAATTTGGACATTAAGTAATTGGGAATGAATTATTTAGATAAGGACATATTTATTTTGTGTATGAACAAAATTAAATTCGAAATTCGATAAATCATTTATTATTTATCAACTAATGAAGAATTAGTTTGATTACTGTAAAATGAAGATAAATTGAAGTACTTATTTTTACACTTTGGAATGTTCAAATTTGGACATTAAGTAATTGTAAATAGATTATTTAGTTAAGGAGATATATTTATTTTGTGTATATATAAAATTAAATTGGAAATTCAGTAAATCATTTTTCATTTATCACTTATCAATTAATAAAGGATTAGGTTGATTAGTGTAAAAATAAAAAATAAAAAAATTGAAGTACTTATTTACATTTTGAGATGTTTCAAATTCGAACATTAAGTAGTAATTGGGAACGGATTATTCAGATAAGGACATATTTATTTTGTGGAAATATAAAATTTAATTGGAAATTTGATAAATCATTTTTCATTTATCATTTATCAACTAATAAAGGATTAGTTTGATTACTGTAAAGGGAGATAAATTGAAGTACTTATTTTACATTTTGAGATGTTTCAAATTTGAACATTAGTAAATGAAAATGGATTATTTTAAATAAGGACATATATTTATTTTGTGTATATATAAAATTAAATTGGAAATTCAATAAATATTTTTTTCCTTTATTATTTATCAACTAATAAAGGATTAGTTTGACTATTTTAAAAGGAGATTGAAAGAATTTTGACTTAAATTTTATTATGTATCTTCATCATATTAATGTAAGAAAAATTACAATCTATAATATTTTTTGTCTTGTAGTCAAACATCTAAATTTTAAATTAAAAATACTAAGTTAATCTACTCTAATTTAGCTTGAACTTTAATCAAATTGATTTTCATAAAGTAAAATATGACAAGAAAAATTAAACGGGATGAGTTTTTTTAACATTTTGAGATGTTTCAAATATGAAAATACTTTTTTTCTTTTGAAATTTAAAAGTTTAGTATTATTGTCATTGATTTCGTTCCTTTTTATTGGTTCAGTGTGTATTTTATAATTTCTCTAAGAAAGTATTAATTATGTATTTATTTTATTAAATTTTGCAAAACTGTTGTATTATGCATATCTTAATTTGAGTATTAATATTTCAAAAAGTTTGAAAATAATGCTTAAAGATAAGATGTTTTTTGAAAATTTAAAACTATTATGCAGTAGTAGTTTTTCAAAATAAATGTACAGTTCGAAATAATTGTACTATTTTTGTCATGAATTTCTAAACTGAGGCTTATTTTAAGATAAATTAACTTTTTTTCTATAGCGACACTTACTTTGAGACGGAGAGGATACATAATAAAGAAGAGAACATTATTTGCTAAATTCTGCTATAAAAAATATGGAAGTTTCACATAATTCATTTAAACATTACATGGTATATCAAACACATTATTGAAGTATCAATGCAATGGAAATGTTTTACAAAATTTCGTTTAAGATAATTAATGTAAAATTCAGCTAATTTTAAGTAAATAACTATGAGAGTAAACATGGTAGCTCACCAAAGTGTTAAAAGGCTAAGTTGATCGTACTCTTTAAAAATGTTATCACGCTCGTATCAGATTCTTCAAAATACACTATTAGATAGATTGTTTTTATATACACTCGATTTATCTCTTGTATCTTTTTGCAAAATCTCAACAATAATTAATCAAAAATAGTTTATCTTCATCATGATATTAAGTTAAAAGTGGAGCTATATATACTCTTTTACTAATTCAAGTCCAATAATCACTTTAGTTTAGTTTGATGCATTGACTTAGTAATAATATTTAGACTTATTAGGTGTTTATATCATCAATATTTAATCTCATAAAAATAATAATTTACCTATTATTACAAATTAAAAGTCACTATATATAGTGTAAGAATTTTTTTTTTTATGTTGTCAGTATCATCACTTGAAAAATATTATTTTTAGTTCAACTAGCTTCTAAAACTAGTAGTAATTTCTAGTAATTAGCCGATTAGGTTTCACATTTTATATTCCTTGAAGTCCTAATTATTTTAGGATAGCTCTATTATTAAGAATTTCTTTTTGATGAGTTTACGAGTTATTACTCATAAATGAAAGTATTTAATATGCTCATTTTTTCTCATATTTTTGGTTTTTGATTAGACTGCTATAATTTTTGTTGTATAATACTCGTTATTTCGCATTGTTTTGTTGTTGTTATTGCTCTCATATTGTATTCCGGTTTGCAAATTATTTGGTAGGCTTTATTTAAACTAAGGATGTATTGGAAATAGTTTTTCTATCTCTACGAAGTATGGGTAAGATCTATGCATACTATATCTTCACCATACTTCACTTGTGGAATTACACAAAGGTATTTTTAATCAATGGGTGACAATTGAATAACATGCTATTATTGACTCATAAATATTGAAAAATATAGTAACATCCACTACACACATAAAATCAAAGGAACAATAGCATGCACGATATGGTGAAGTTGAACTAGTGATTATTTTATCAACGTGTTAATTTATCAATTTGAATTATATCTCATCGACTATTTAAATAATGCCTTGTAATTATGATAATCCAAGATACAGAGTAGATGTGTTAGGTTTTTAAGAGGTGTGAATGAAAAATGGATAGATATTTTTTTGAAAAAACACCAAGAAAAAAGTTGTAATTTGAATAGGCACATATGTTCACTTTGAATTGTTATGACCTTTCCGATAAATTATGACTTT
This sequence comes from Capsicum baccatum var. pendulum, assembly GCA_030864225.1. NCBI lineage: Eukaryota > Viridiplantae > Streptophyta > Magnoliopsida > Solanales > Solanaceae > Capsicum > Capsicum baccatum. The sequence goes on along the minus strand of CM061561.1, from coordinate 269,646,516 downwards.
TTCAAAAATTTACACTTTTCTCGAAGGATTGCAACTTCACGAAGAGTTATATCTTCTCGAAAAGGTGTGCCTTTTTGAACCGGAAGCTGAACTAATGAAACCACATGCACGATACAGTGAAGTTGAACTAATGATCTGTTTATTCAACGTGTTAATATAACAATTTGAACTATATCTCATCGGCCAATTAAATAATGCTTTGTAATTATGACAATCCAAGAAAGAAATGTTGGGTGTTTAAGAGGTTTGAATGGAGAATGAATAGGTATTTTTTCAAAAAGACACAAAGAGAAATAATGAATTTTGAATAGGCACTTGTTCACTTTGGATTGTTGTGACCTTTTCAAAAGATTGTAACTTTTCTGAAGAATTGCATCTTTACAAAGAGTTGCATCTTTTCGAAGAGGTGCACCTTTCCGAATCATTGTTACTTTTCTGAAACAACAAATTGATGGCTATACATATATATACACTTTTTGGATGATTGTGACTTTTCCGAAAAGTTACACCTTTATGAAGAGTTGCATCGTTTCAAAGAGGTGCACTTTTTTGAACAATCGCTTCTCTTCTGAAGCAACACCTTTGCTGGCTACATATACCTATTGAATCCTCAAATTTTCGATACAAATGTGCCAATCGTGTTGTGTGATTTACTACCGTTGATTGAGTTCGTCGTTCATGGCCCTATTCTTCTAGCAATGTCCTAGTCTTCGTTTCTCTAAGAAAAGAAAGGAAAATGTTCTGTTTATAGGCCAAACTAGATATTTTACGTCCACGTAATTGTTTAAAAAATGGAAATTTATGTTTGCCAAAGTTTAGTATGAACAAATTGAGCAGTTGCATTCATATTATCACATTTTGAGTCGAGGGTTTATCGGAAACCTCATTACTAAAAGTGTAAAAGTAATCGTACATTTTACCCTCCCCGGAAGTTCAACTTCTGGGATAACACTGGTTCTGTTGTTGTTGTTATTCATATAATCACTTTCTGTATTCCCAAATTGAGTATGAACAAATCTACATTATGTATCCAATCCAAGTTGATAAAAAGGGCAAAAGAACAAAAGGAACACAACATTTTACAAGAGCCTCTAAAAGTTAGAAGGCATGTTCGACAGATTTAAAACTGCCACACACATTATATTCAAGCGAAGATCGCAAGAAAATAGATTTGAACTAATAACTAAAAATCTACAGCTCAATGTTCTCGCTTTTCCCAGTCAACCATTTTGGCCGCTGAACAGAAAAAATTAATCGTTTACTGTCAAAAATGTTTTGCTTGAAGTGTGGAAGACTACAGTGAAAACTGCTTATTCTGCTCAGAGAAAACTTGCTTTCCTAGAAGAAACAGAAGGCTCAGCAGTATCAAACATGAAACGATCATAGCTGCTACTCCAAATATAAGTCGGACAATAGGTTTCTGAAAAACGTTGAACAAAAATTATAAAAATATTGCAAAAAGGTAATAATATTGGAGAATTTAAAATCATGGGACGTTCTGCTCTATTACTTTCTAGAAATGCAAAAGAAAACTTTTATAAGATTTACTCACGTCCGTTGCTCTATGAGATAGCCACTCACTCGCAGTTCTTAAGAAATTATGATACGCCACAACAGTGCTATGACAATTGTCCTCACAAGCAGATCTACACAAAATATGAGGAGAAAGCAACACAAGAATTAGCATTTCTCCGAATAAAAGTTCTGAGGAAAAAATTGTCAAATTGGTGATTACAAACCGTCAACCACCTTTTCTCTTCCCTAGATTTCCAAGATCTGTGAAGCTCTGCAGCCCTCGTAAACAAACAACAAAAGTTCTCTTCCAGACTACTGTAACCTCTTGTCCTTTCGGATTTATCATCCCAGAAGCTATCGCATAAGAAGTTTTCACATACTAAACTAGGTAATTGCGCTTGAAGTAGCCTAAGCAATTGCCAGGAATTCAACTCCAATAACCTGAGTTGTTGGTCAACTGAAATACTTGAAGAAATGAAAGAGGAACATGACTAACTTTATAACGGCATATATAGTTCAAAAAGACTAAATACATGATTTGACAAGATGGTCACAAAAAAATGACAGGACCAAAAATAATATATCTAGATTACTCTGTATGCTGCTAGTTATGTATTCCAATTCACAGAAAGCGCGCTGTCACAACATAACCGAATCAGGATATTCATTTGAGCCTAATTCTAACTTGTCAGACTTGAGCTCCAAGACTAGTGAGAATTCCAACCATTCCCATTTGCCTGAGCCTAGCCAAGGTGCTCCAACGACAAGTACAACCTCAATATTTAGACGTCATAATACTGGAAATGCATATTTCAGTTTGTTCCGTGGTGAAGCCCATTTTACTCTGAAGAACTTTACTCCCAAATGAACTGGCAGCCACTCTCATGAGCCATCAAGGACAAATCTCAATCTAGTTCCAGCGTTAAATAAAAGGGATGGCAAACTCTAAAAGTGAGGTTTTTTTTTTTGTGGGAAACTGCATAGAGCAGTCCTCAGTTCCCTTTTCTAGTCAAAAATCAAGATAACAGCCATTAATAATTCCCGGAACCACAAGGCATATGTATAAACTGGAATTCTCTGAAAACCTTCAAAAATTGTGAAGAACATAGGAGAAGCAACCCATGTGAAATTGAGTTACATCATTATCAATCAAACTCGATTAAGTTGCCTTTTAACTCCCATGATTAAACATTATAGATTTGTGCCATCTCAACATCACAACTCAATCAACAACAGCTAAGAAAAATGCAGTCGGAGTATATTAAATAAGCATAGAACCAATATAGTAAAGTGGAAACCTTTTAGAAATCTTGACTAGTAATTGGATGAATTACAGGTGACTTGAACAACTGTGCTCTGTGCAAGAAACTTTCTTATTTATTGTTCTCAGACACAGAAAAAACAATATGAAGAAAAACACAGAATTCAATTCCTAGCCCATGTCTCACTTGTGGACGCAGGCTCCACAGATTCTCCTATCCATGTCGTCAAAGGCGCGCTTAGGCCCTGAAGCGAGGCACAAAACGTTTTGAGCGCTTCGGCTTGCTTAATGTGTGGTTCAGTGTCGTCATCAAGGTCTAAGACATACTTTCCCTTGCCAATGAGCCTCTTCTGAAGAGGCAACGCTAAACAATTGATGTTTCAATTTATCATAATTTTTTTCAATATCTTGGTTCATACCTTTGGCATTCATGCCTATAATTATTAGCCCAAGGGACCTTAGAGAATATTTGGTGCTTTTTGCTTTTGATAACAGTCTCCTACTTAGATAGTCACATCACTATGTAATACATATTCTGACACTTGTCCTTCACAATTATCACCAGAATATCAACATTCTATATAGCTCAGAATTAACAACATAAGCTACCAAATCAGACCTGTGAATGATTTGAAAGTTTCTAGTATCAGCATGCCAACATTGTTCTTTGGTATCGGAACACCAAAAAGAAGAGCTAATGTTGAAGCAAGGTCTACCTGAAACACCAGAATTATGAATAATTAATGAATAAATGAATAAGCTGATGATTGAACCAATCTTATCAGTGTGGCAACTACTATGAAAGATACTTTTTAAAAATAAAATAAAAACCTCCTACAACATTCAATTAAGGCTATGGCAAAAAGCCACTAGTTATGAACTTACTTTTAGTGACACTCATATTTCAAGTTTTATTTCGAAAGAACTTCAGACCAAACTTATTCTAGAAACTCTTTTATTCCGATTTTTATTTTGAAAAGCCAATATTGCATGGTTATGTATTAACTCCCATGCAGAACATGGGTGAAACACTAGCTATATGTAGAGACTTTCAGCCAATTTGGCTGTTTCTTTTTAAAGCACACTAATCAGAATGGAGGTACTGCACAAGATCTGATTCATGTACAACATGATACGTAGGCAACCTACTGTTGGGTTCAATCTAATCATTTTGTTTCGTTATTTTTTATTATTTTTTCCTCTTTCAAAGAAAAACAAAAGCCATAAAGAATGATAAAATAAAGGTAGATAACGAGAGAAAGGAAAAGAACAGAGATGAATAAAATAATAATAATAATAATAATAATAATAATAATAATAATAATAATAAGTGTAGACAAAAATCAGGATGATGTTAAAATAACCTCACTATCCTCAAAAGCTGGTAGAAATGAACATGAATTTAGGACAATTTTACCAATGTGATTCTCATGCTTGTTGTGTGCCTCATTCCTAACGGATGTCATCTTTGATGAGCATGTTCTTTCAGATAACAGTGGTAGGTTTGCAGCACTCTGGCTAGTCACCCATACTTCACTAGATCCAAAGCAAAGCTCGCCATGGCTAGCGGGAAGATTGAAAATTCGCACATTGACCCAGATCAGGATCATAGGGAAGAAAGCTCTGAACACAATGATGAGGTAGTAAGGCTCAGGCAACAATTAATAGATTTACACCGGGCATGGGACAACGGAATGCCTCCTCCTCCGCTCCCTGAAGGTCTTGGGAATATCTCTAACTGCCCACCGCTCTCTCAGGCGCAATTCTCTGCTCCTACTGAGTCACCTGAGCACGCGCCAGGATTCACTCTGTGACATTATTATCCTGACAGTTCTGGTGTGCCCTTGGCAGCTCCCCAATCAAGACCAGCTGCTCAGCCAGCACCAGCGCCACCGCTCACACCGATATTCGTGGATCCGCCACCACAAGAAACTCCCATATATGTTGTGCATCCCACAATGAGGCTTCCTAGGTCTGCCAGTGAGCCAGTACTGAAGGTTTCAGATAGTCAGTATTATGCCCCGGAGCCTACTTTGCAAATGAATAAACCGTATGGGTACACTCAGCCGCCTGTATTTCCATTTGATACGGAGAAACCTGTAGCAGCATAACATTTCAGTATAACATCGACCTGATTTTGAATGAAAAATCCTTGGTCAACATGAAGAAAAAGAGCACTGAAGGTTTTAGGGAATACACGATAAGGTGGCGTGAACAGGCCGCCAGGGTAAAGCCTCCAATGAAAGAAAGTAAGTTGGTAGAATTTTTCATTCAGGAACAGGATGAGACCTATTTTCAACATTTACTTCCGGCAATGGGAAAATCTTTTATGGAAGTCCTCAAAATGGGGGATATAATAGAGGACGGAATTAATACCGGCCGAATAGTGAGTTTTGCCGCATTAAAAGCCACTACACAAGCGATTCAAGGTGGATCTGGCGCATTTGGAGGTAAAAAGAAGAGAGAGGATGTGGCGACTATCGTAGCTGGAACCCATTCCTATCCCAAAAGACCACCTCGCCCCTATCCCCAATCCCAAGCCCAAGTCTACGCCCAAGATCCATATATTCCTCCCCACCATTACTACCCTCCACAAAACCCTTTATATTCCATTCTACCACCCCCGTACCCAGTATATAGCGCATAGCCATATGCCCAAACCCCTTCTTACCTGCAGTGGCACGCGCAAGCTCCACAAAATCGCCCATTCGCTCCACCAAATTATCAAAACCCCTCCAGACCCAGTTTTCAGCCTAGGCCTGAGTATAAGAATGAGAAGGCGGTCAAAAATCAATTCATACCTCTTGGGGAGTCATATGCTATCTTGTTTTATAGGTTGAGAAAGTTGAAGGTTTTAAGCCCAATTCAAGGAAGGCTTTCAAATCCACCACCGAGGAATCTCAATTATTCTTTAAAGTGTGCGTACTATTCTGATATGCTAGGCCATGATATCGAGAAATGCTGGCATTTAAAGAGAGCTGTCCAAGATTTAATTGACACAAATCATATGCTGGTCCAGGAATCAGAATCCGCTGCCAACCCATGCTGAAGCCAATATATTAGAATTGACATATGATGGAAAGGAGTCTTCGAGGGGTTATAAGCCTATTGTCAAGATACAGACCATTGAGGAGAAATCGGTGAATGTAACAGAGTCTTTGAAAGCAATGTCTTTGAACTGGGAAGGAATGAGAGAAGATAAAGCCCAAGAAAGCACAAAGAAACCCCTGGTCACAGTACAAGGCGCCAAAAGGTATGTTGATTTAAGCCAGGATAAACCTAAGTTGACAGTGGTGGGAGCTCTGAGTCAGCCCATCTTGATGGTGAAAGGAGCATTGGCAGCACCTATTGTCCTCAAACCGGTGACCCAATCTTCGATAGTTGATACGAAAAGGAACCTAGAATTATGGGCGGACTGTGATGACCTATCACGGGAAAGAAGTAGTGGAAGATATAGATGAGGTAGGGGATTTGACTAGGTCAGGAAGATGCTTCGTGCCTGAAAGATTAAGAAAGTCCAATACAACGGTGAGTGGACCGTCATCTATCAAAAAGCCTATCACCGAAGAAAAAGCCGAAGAATTTTTGAAAAAAATGAAATTGCCAGAGTATTCAATATTAGACCAGTTGAAGAAAACCCCTGCTCAAATTTCCCTTTTATCTTTGTTGTTGCACTCCAAGGAGCGTCGTGATGTTTTACTGGAGGTATTAAATGAAGCATATGTTCCTAGGGAGATTACAATCAACCAACTTGAGAAAATGCTTGGAAAAATCTTTGAGGCCAATCAGATCAGCTTTTCTAGTGAAGCATATAGTGAAGTGTGAAGATTTCTACGTCACTCATGTTATGATTGATGGAGGTTCAGGTGCAAATATTTGCCCCATTTCTACTTTGCAAAAGTTGAATATTGGTGCTGACAGGATCAGGCCCAACAATGTATGTGTTAGAGATTTCGATGGTGCAAAATCAAATTCCATTGGCGAAATAGAACTAATGTTGACCATAGGGCCTATTGAGTTCGCCATAGAGTTTCAAGTATTGAATGTAGACTCCTCTTACAATCTGTTGTTGGGAAGACCTTGAATCTACAAGGCCAAGGCGGTTGCATCTACACTGCACCAAATGATTAAGTTTGAGCATGACAGGCAAGAAGTGGTTATTCACGGTGAAGGAGATTTGCCTGCCGGCGAAGATTCTCCCTTGTCTCTAATTGAAGCAAATAACATATAGGAGACGTTCGTCTATCAGATTTTTGATACAGTGCCAGTGAATCGTATCCTTGAATAGCAGGCTATACTGGGACCGCAATTGTCTTCTGCTTCTATCATGATGGTGAGTGAACTTTGGAAATACGGATTTGAGCCAGGACAGGGTTTGGGAGCATCTCTGCACGGTATAGCTTGTCCCATATGTCCGAGTGAGAACATGGGCATGTTTGGTCTGGGATTTAAGCCTACAGCTGAAGATCTGTAGAAAGCCAAGGGAAAGAAAAAGTAAATATGGTCACTCCCTCGCCCAATGCCACTACTCAGTGAATTATTTGTTAAGAGCGGTGTCCCGAAGCATGTGGAATTTGAAGTTGAATTGGTTGATGACTGTTAGAACCCTTTTATTTATGTTGATATGGTCGAAGCAGGAGAAGGTAATAGTATGGCAGACGTGCAATTCATAGGTCCAGCTGTCCAGCTCAATAATTGGGAAGTCACTCCTCTCCCCGTCAGGAGGGAGTTTTGGTAGTTTATTTTGTTTTTCTTTCTGTTTATCCGAGTTATTTTAGGGTTGTAATTCGGATTTTAGTTTGTTTATGTTATGTTGGCATCTATTTTTAAACCCTTCTATCTCTTTATTTACTAAAATGCAATGTCCCTTTTTCGTGTCTAATATATTTTGTTTTTCTTTTTTTTATATACAGTTCTCTTTATGCTGATTCTAATGACATGACATGTATGCGGAATTTTCAGCCTGATCTTAAAATCCAAACTAATCAAGATGTAATGAAGCAAGATGGAGAATATAATTAAGAAGAAGCACTAGAAGAAATAAGCAAAGATTTGGAACAGTTTGAAGACAAACCGAATCCTAATTTGAATGAGACTGCGCCAATAAATCTAGGGGATCAAGAAGATGTCAGGGAAACTAAAATCAGCGTACATGTTTTGCCACAACTAAAAGATGGAATGATTCAAGCATTAATTGATTATAAGGATGTTTTTGCATGGTCTTATGATGATATGCCTGGTTTAAGCACTGAATTAGTGGCTCACAAATTGCCAACTGATCCCGCGTTCCCTCCTGTCAAACAGAAGTTGAGGAAGTTTAAAACTGATGTAAGTGTTAAAAGCAAAGAGAAAATTATGAAACAACTTGAAGCCAAAGTAATTCGAGTGGCTTATTATCCCATGTGGTTAGCTAATGTTGCTCCCGTACCAAAGAAAGATGGCAAAATTCGAGTGTGTGTTGATTACCGTGATTTGAGAGCAAGTCCGAAAGATGATTTTCCACTGCCCAACATCCATATTTTGCTAGACAACTGTGCTAAACACGAGGTTGCCTCTTTTGTGGATTGCTATGCCGGATATCACCAGATCATTATGGATGATGACAACGCAGAGAAGACGTCTTTTATCATACCATGGGGAACTTATTGTTATCGAGTGATGCCGTTCGGTTTGAAGAATACTGGAGTAACATACATGAGATCCATGACCACTATGTTTCATGATATGATGCATAAGCAGATTGAGGTCTACGTGGATGATGTGATTATTAAGTCAAAAAGTTAGGCCAACCATGTTAAAGATTTAAGAAGGTTCTTTGAAAGGCTTCGCAGGTATAATCTCAAACTCAACCCGGCAAAATGTGTATTTGGAGTTCTGTCTGGAAAGCTGTTGGGGTTTGTAGTCAGTTGTCGGGGAATTGAATTGGATCCCTCGAAAATCAAAGCCATTCAGGATTTGCCCTCGCCCAAGAATAGAACGGAGGTGATGACATTGCCATTCGACTCTCTTTAAAAAATAGCCATTGACATGAAGTTTCAAATTCCTCGAACTCTTCTTAACAATGTGTTGAAGTGTTACCTATGAAATTAGTGGCTATGGCTCAAACGTGGTTATCTTTTAAACTTTACCCTATGGTTGGCCGAACAAAGGTCGATAACATAATAAAATAACTAAAAATATACTCAATATGACAGTTTAAGAACTTTCAAATGAAATGATCGTACAAATTAATAACAGTACCTTTTGGCGGCTATCTTAGCTGCTACAATCGAAGCCGAGGGACCAACATCTGAACTCAGCTCCAAACCATTTACCATAGATCGATTCGTCATTGAACCGTTACAAATGGAGCCAACTTTGTTAGGAAAATCATTATTACTAACCTCAGAGTAACCTAAAAGACCTCCATAATTCTATTTTTTCATCTATTTCCCTTTTTTTCTCATTATTAATTTCATAATAATTTTCACTCATTTTCTTGTCCAAAATATCTCTATAATCCAACGAATTAGGATTAATAATTTCATTATTAAAAAGTAATGGCCACTCCCATGTTTAATATTCCTTGTGGATTTCCAGATGGCCTTCTAATTTGTAATGGAACAAATCTTTTTCCATTTAATGATTTTTGGAATTTAACAAATGGATTAATTAAATTGTTTAATTGAACATTAATTGTACCTACTAAAACGTCTCTAAACGAAGAAACACTGTAAATTTCAACATGTATTGTAGAATTTTCTGAATATAGAAACTCATCATCGACCTGTAAAAAAAAAAAGTTAAATAAATTATCAAATGCATGTTATTGAATCCTCTCGTTTGAATTTCTGACTCAGATAAATTGAATTTAAAGAAACTATATATGTATAGATATAAATATATATAACGTGAAAAACCTTGAAGGAGAACTTGTCATTCCACGTTGGGTTGTTGTGATCTTCATTATCAATTCTTGTAGTTTTCTTTTTATTAGGATTAATCCATGTAACAGCATAAGTACGTAGAGATTTCGAAATAGGAGCTAAATCTTGGGCAGAAATTAGACTAATTTCAAGAATATTATTGATAGGGGGGGAATTATTGATGTTATTATTAGGGATATTGACATTGTTGTTGTTGTCGTCGTTGTCATTGGTGGTGGTGGGGTCCATCTTTGTTGTGTTATTATCGCCGTCTGTGGCGGCGGCGACGAGGAGGAGATGGTGATGGTGGAGATTGGAAATGGCATCAAGAGAGAAAGATCGAGGAAGATATAATGTGTGTATGTGTTTTAGTTTTGTTTTGAGTTTTTTTGCATGCATGCATGGATGCTAATTTTATGGCTATTATTTAGGGTTATTTTGTGTGGTTTGAATCCTTCTAGATTATTGAACTTTAGACAAATTTAAATGTAGCGAATAATAGAGAGGTTCGAGAATAAAGAGTTCCATTACGTATTGATTGGTGAGCTAGTTAATATTAAATAAAGTAAATGCACTGTTTTCATCCTGAACTATAAAGGAAATTTCTAGACACACCCGAACTTAAAGGGGTCCTATATATTACCTCTGGACTAATTAAAACCATATTTTTGGCAACCTTAGTGCCTGCCTACGTGGACCTTCAGTGTGCTGATTCACGCAGTGTGCCACGTAGGCACTAAGGTTGCCAAAAATATGATTTTAATTAATTTAAGGGTGGTAATAGGACCCCCTTTAAGTTAGAGTATGTCTCAACACTTTCGTTTATAGTTCAGGATGGAAGCAGTGAATTTTCTCTATTAAATATGAAAAGAAAATATATCGTGGCCATATATCTTTTTTTTTTTGTTTCGTTCAGTGTTCGGTACCCATTTTAAGGTTTCAACCTAGCTCAATAATTCAGATTCACGCAACTTAAAAGTAATTTCTTATTTACTTTATGGGCTTGAACCTGAGATCGTCTAGTTATTTTGATCCCATCTAATGTCCGCCACCCATTTTGGGGCTCCAATCAGTCTAATTCAAATCCTCATCGATCAAAACAAATTTTATTCATTGTCGACTCTGCTCGAGCCCCAAATCCTTAACTAGTACTCTTTTGGAGCTTCGGCATGACTAATTCAAATTCACGTTGTATAAGACTCATTTAAAAATAAATCGTTCTATGTCAAGACTTTTTTCATTCTCAAAGCTCGACTCAAGACCTCACATTAATGATGGAAGGATGGTGTGTGTGTGTGTATATATATATATATATATATATATATATATATATTTATATATATTTCACATCCTTCCATATCAAACTAATGAATTTAAATTATATATAGAGAGAGAAGAAATTAATTAAAGAGAACAAAAGCAAAACAAAAAACTTAAAAAATGCAGTATATCCATTTTTTACATGAAATTAGTCAAGTACATTACACATCTGAAAAAAAAAAATGAACAACAAATTGAATAAAGAATTTATACAAGTAAATATATAATAAGGTAATTAATGAGGCAGAATATTGAATTTCTCTACTAAGTAATTAAATTCAAACCTAATCTCCAGCTTGGTTCACCAATAATCTGCACTAAATAAAATAATCAATATATATTTAATTATTTGAGTGAAGATAAATTAATTTGTAAATATGAGTACATCAAGATAGTCACGTTAGGTAAGCAATACAATATAGTATAGTAGTTCGATATCAGCATTAGAATCTGATTCGTTCGAATTCTCGTCAAGTATTAAAGTTGAGAATCAAGGTAGATATCGAACACCTAAGTTGCTTAGATTCTCTAAAAATATTATCGCACTCGTATAGGATTCGTCAAAAATACACTACTTTTGAAGGATCTGACACGCACTCGGTGATGTTTTTGAAGAGTCCGAACAACATAGACGGACGCTATGTGGAACAACTGTGGGAGTTGTAGTCTTGAAAATCATTAAAACAAGCTATCGACGTAATACCGTTTTATTGCTCTTTGACTTTTTAGAAATGAAAACGAATGAGCGTCAGATTCTTCAAAAATACTGCACTTTTTTTAAAAAAAAAATTTGACATGATACCCTAAAATGTAGTCAAAAAATTCAAACAACACGTTGTCATAATGACTTCTCTCCAGATGACTCGTTGGGTCTGATCACGAGTCGTTAGGAGGGATCGTTGTCAGGGACTTGATTTTTTGATTTCTTTCTGTTGTGATGACGAGTCCATCTAACGACTTGTTTGAACTGATAACGAGTCATATGCTGGACTTGTCATCACTGGACTGAAGTCTTTGATCCCTCACTGTCGTGTCACTAAGTCTTTACTACGATTCATTGTGTCTGACACCGAATCGTTGCCACATGCTATATCATATTAATGTTATTTTTATAATGTAAATATTTTTCTATACTAACGATCTGTATATCTTACCATCATCCTTCTTGCCACAAGACTTGAAGAAATAATAAACTACACCTAATAAAATGGTAGCCACTATTCCTCCAGCTACAAGTGCTATTAATTTATGGGTACCATTTTCAGATCCTTTGCCTGTCAAAAATAAAATAAAATATATATTATTAAATTTCCTTCACATATATTTCATGCAAAAAATAAAATAAAATAAAACGAGATTGAATTATTTTTTGCCTTTTCTTGTTAGAATTTCTGGCTTCGTCCCTATTTTAGATGGTGAATAAAGTAGCATGAAATATTGTTGAGTAAAGCATCTAGTATCCTCTGAACTATGACCAAATTCACGGGGGTCCTATTACCCCCTTTAACTAAATCTTAGCGTAATTTTATCATCATTTTTAGCTGACGTGGCACCTTTCGTCAACCTCTTTAGCTGAAATGACACCTTTGATGCGGGTCCCATTTTATGTAACAAAGATGTCACGTCAGCATAAAAGGGTGATAAAAATACACTAAAATTGAGTTTAAGGAGGAAAATACGACTCCCATGTCGTTGCAACTTTGATCACAATTCGAGTGATTACTGAATGTTTATCTCAATATTGTAAACCCATACAAAAACAATTTGAGTATAGATAATTACCTTCGTTTATATCATTAGAAATTTTATTTTTACCATAATTATAACTCAAATAACATCCATCCAAATAAATTTCTCCACTTAAAGAATATCCACATTCATCTTGAACAATTTGTATTGCTTTGTTCACACATTCACCACAATCACAAACACCTAAATTCCCAATACATTGTGTTATAACATGAAATTTTTCATAATTCAAATCACAAAATCCATTTTCATTATTCATTCCACAACTCTCAATTTGAGCAAATGCATAGCTCATCTCTTCCGAAAATCTACGCGATTTTGCCTTTTTTTTACTGCAGACCTGGAGATGACAAAATCGACTCACTTTTAGATATATAACTCATTCGATATCCAAAAAATAAACATGTTAGGATATAAAGAATTGAACTAGAAATAACCTATCAAGCTATTAGGACAAATGAGTCAAAAGTAGAAATTGCGCTCACTAGCCACTTTTTGACCCCATCTTTGAAAAATATCCACTATCATAGAGGTTCAAATTCCATGAATGAAATTGTATTCTATTGCAATTGCTGAAAAGTGGCTATTTGTGAATTTTGTCCTAAGTCAAAATAGTGTAACAAACATACTAAATTAATTTGAAGATGGTGAAAAACCCAATGATTGAGAAATAAAAAAGAAAAAAAAATTAAATCAAATATACAGAAAAATAAAAAAAACCTCACTTTTTATTCCAAAAATTAAAACAATTTCTCCAAAGACTGGAATTTTTTTATTTCATCATTTTTAAAACAAATTTCACCTAAGAATTATGTAAATTTTGAACAACTATAAATTAACAATTCAAGATTAAATTTTTTTTATCTTTCACATTGTTTAAATAAAAAAAACGAAAGGTCAGGTCACGTTGAACAACTCAAGTTATACAATTCAAATCCGACCCATTTCAGCCCAAATACACTTTAGACAAGTCACGTCATGATACACGTTTATCAACTCTGACCTATCCAAATTTGACCCGACACGTCGATTTTCCACCTCTATAATATATACTAACCTTTTGAAGCATTTGAAGTTTGAAAATCTCTTTTTTCTTCCTCTAATTTGTAATCCAAATAGCAACCGTAAAGTTGAACTCTAGATGGAATTCTTCCTCCACAAAAGTGGCTATAAATGTCAAATAGGCTATTTGTGCAAATATGACATTCATTATAACTAAGGTCATTTCTACATTGAAATAATCCCAAAATTGCTATTTTCTCATCACCTACATATGTCTCAAAGAATTTTGATTCTAAAGATTTATTAAGAAATTCTTTAAATAATGATGAAACAATTGATAATTTTGAAAAATAATAATTTTGGAATGTTTGATTTTGTGTACATGTTGTAAAAACTAATTGATTTAAGTCTATGTTATGGGTGTTAGAAAATTGTAACATAAAATTAAGAAGGAAAAATTTGAGGAGGAATTGATAATTAAGAAAAATTAAAAGATTTGATTGTAAAAAATATCCCATTTGGGAGAATAATTTGATGTTAAAAGTTAATAGTAACAAAGAAATAAAGCTCTAAGTATGTAATATATGGATAAATATTAAGGCTTTAGGTAGGAAAAATATTATTCACTAAATATTTAAAAATACATCAAAGAGCAACCTTTTTGGGATAAGCATAATTAATAATTAAAGTTCTTTGTTAGGTTTGACCAAAGTTTAATTGGCTTATAAGTTATCTCATAAGTGGAATGTTTGATATATAGTAGATACATTTAATCTTAGGTCATTCACATGATTTCTATTTTTGCTCCTTAAATTTAAGATATTTAATCTTATCCTTTATTATTTTAAGTAGTAAAAAGGTGATCGAAAATATCTCTAACATCGAGAAAACAAAAACAAAAAATCGCTTCACATAAGTTCATATTTCGTATCATAATTTCACAAATTATGCCTACAAGGAAATAACAAGTTATGCCACTTAATTCCTATATAAATAATGTCGATCGAAGTAAAAATTCAGTTCATAATCTATAAGTACGTACTTCCTATAGAACGTATATATATATATCGTGTAAGGAAAAAATTCAAGTTTAGAACGCACAATTTATATTATAAAAAGTATAATTTAATTCGTATCACAAATTTTAAGTTTGCATTTTGAATTTATAGAACTTGTGCTAAATCCGTCTTTAATTCACTTATTCAAATTAAATAATGGACCCTAACACTTTTTTATTGATAATTTTGTCAATTAATCCATGATTTAAGGATCAAAATAATGATGAGTTGGATTATATTTGCCCCCCCCAAAAAAAAGAAATGTAATATTCCCTCCCCCCCCCCCCAAAAAAAAAAAAAACGGAAATGTAAGATATATAAAAATAAAGCCACGAATGCCAGCTAAATTTAATTGATAGTTGTAGGTTTTTTCCTTTTCCTTTAATCTCATCATTAATGTTATTTATATTATTTCCTTAAGTTATTCCTTTTCCTTTTTTTTTTTATTCTTTTACTTTCTCTTATTTATTAAAGTAACTATTACTCCCGTAATGGTTAAACATTGCCCCTCCCTATAATTAATGGTTATATTTACTAAAGTAGATATTTACTTCCGTAATGGTTAAACAATTATGCTACCCTTTTCCCTCCCTATAATTAATGATTATTCAATAAAATCATAGGAACGCCCCCAACAACTTCCCCAACTAAGCCTAATGCCAAATTCATAACATTACATATCTTCAGTCTTCGGAATAGATTGTGATAATTTCAATCTTCAAAAATAATTTCAGGTATAGTTTTTAAGATTTCATAGATTACTTAGCACTATACTTACTATTTTGATTTATTATGACACCTTTTGTGTCTGCCTTAATTTGTTTGTTTCCCTTCTTTATTTTTTTAATTTATTAATTTGTATTTGATGATTTGAATGTAGAACAATTATGAATCAGTAAGATTTCTGTATATTTTCTTTATTTGAATGTAGAACATGTTTCCCTTTCTTTTTTCAGCCTTTATATTCCGTGTTGATAAAAGGTAGGTGAAACTCTTCACCTCCCTCACGTTTGGTTACTCCTGTTGATTATATTATTAAAATGGTTAACGTGAAATATGTAACGTTTAATTTTTTCCATCAACCATTTAAATTATATATTTAGAGCATATTAACATGGAATTGAAGATTTTCAAGCATCGGTTCTAAAACAACTCTTTATGTGTACTCTATCTAAAGTCATTGTCATCTTTTTATATGGTGAAAACTAAAAACACATTTCACCAGATCTTCATAGCTGAGTAACTAATTTAATGTAACTAGCATCGTAATGTATCATGAAACATACACGTAACGTTCTGTAAGATACATCTCTTTAATTATATCTCATGCTTGCGTTTCCTGCCTCTCTAGTTTCTTCTGCATGTGTCATATCAATACTCGACTTTGAAATTCACGGAGATTGTAATCTTCTCATTGCAGGAACATCGAAAAAGAAGTCCACCAGTGTGATAGAGATGCCATCGTTGGAACCCATAAAAAAGCTCCCCGTGGCTCGAAAGCTTCATTTTCCGGAAATCCCGGTTTCTCACAGCCCATCGACTACTCTTTCGACCCCCAAATCGAGTAGCAACAGGTCTGCTTCTTTGTCTATGTCCCCTCCGCAGGTGAGTTTTCACGCGAAGGTGAAGCGGAGGAAGAGTGCATTCAGGTTTGGGGTTTTGATGATGAGGTTGATTTTTGGATTGACGGTTGTTTTCGGGTTGGAGTTAGGGTTTTCTTGGATGGTTTCTGGGTTCTTGAAGCATCGATTTTCGATGGAAATGGTTAAGAATTCGAGTGAAAAATCATGGGGTTTAAAAAGATCTTGAAGAAAGATTGATTTTCTTGAAAATGGAGCTTGATGGTGTAATCAACGATGGAGAAATAGCAAGTTGTAGCCCTCTTCATTCTACTTGGAAAATCAACCAGGTAAATGCTGGATTATTAGTTTTATTGTTCTACGTGTATTGCTTATGTCTTCATAAATGTTGCGTTGGATAAATGTTATTAGCTGTAAATTCCAACTTTTTGGTATTTTTCTGTGTCTTCGGATGATACAATGGATCAATCATTTGCTTCATTGGTTCCAACGGTGGCAGCTGCGGAATCTGCTGTATTATGGTTAAGTCAGTTAAAAAGATGAGAGTTGGAAAATGGAAATCAGAACTGTCAAGTGTGATTCTCTTTGTAAACGGCCTCTCTACCTAACGAGGTAGGGGTAAGGTTTGTGCATACTGTGTTGTTGTTGTTGGTTCTGTGTATATTCTTGCTACATGTCAATTGTCAAAGGATACCAAAACAAAGTATGATTTTTCGACTAAATTATAGGATGGTTTGCTTTTGAATTCGCGATGTACATTGTACAAGTCCAATTCAGAAGAGTTGAGCATATGGGGATGGCCTTTACAAACAGCAGGTTTGCTCAAAGCAGGATTTTCTGCGCGTACGTATACCATATTATCAGGAAGACTCACTGAGGTAACAGAATTTCGACTCTGTTCTACGTTTCTATCCTCTCTTCTTTTAAGTTTACTTAGTTAAATTCAGGTTTTGTTGCTCTTTTCCTCTTCATTTTGAACAGTGGTCCAATGGGGGGATTGGTTTCTCAATTAGAAAGGCTAATAGTTCATGGACCCAACAGAAGTGGAGTGCTTCTCCTGTGCAGTTAGACCCGAATACATGGATTTTAGAGTACAGTCGAAGTCCTTTAACTGAAAATGGGAAATTGGTTTCAGCTGTGTTGGAGTTTCTGAAATTCAGGCTGAGAAGAGAAGTTCAAAAGTTGAAACAAGAGTTCTGGCTGTCGTCTTCTTTCACGAACCAGTACAGTGATTTCACAGGAGAGAGGCTCCAGATTCCAACCTGAGAAAGCATGGGGTTCTTTTGAACATGGGGTTTTTGATGTTCTTATGAGAAAGCATTCTAATCACTCATGAGAGCTTCCGGTTTTAGCTCTATATGTTTGTTCTTCTGAACCTTGAGGATTCAATTTCAGCATTTTTTGGTACTGCATTGTCTTGGTACATTTCAACTGTAAATGCTATATCCCCTGTAGCCAGAAATGTTCTCTGCCTGTGCTTGTTTGATGAAGTTGAATGATATATAAAGAGATATGAGGACAGTATAATACAATGTGTAGTATACAACTAATTCTATTTCACAAATTGTTGTCACCAGTAGTCTTTACAAGAACACGAGCCATCTCTTTGGTGCAAATGTGGCGTTTGTAAATGATGCCGATTTTCATATAAGATACGACAGGGACGTTGCACACACTGTAACTGTATAGTGATGTCATATCATTTATAAAATATCATTACTTATCAAAAAGAGATCGATATCCAAGTTGGGATCTTGAGGCTATAGATGTTCGATTCATTTGGCTTATCTTTGGCATCATTTACGATATAAGTTTGGCAGCTTCAAGAAGATAAGTTTTCTTTATGATATCGTTCTGTGGTTAAAAACGTAGCTTAAAGGTGATTGATGCTGGACGCGTGTGAGTTCCAGTACGTGCAATTGAATAATATGCAATATTGCACCAAAATAAGGCTCATAGGATAGCTGAATTAGGACTGAAAGCGTAGGCGAAGGAGGAGGTTTTAGCGATTTAATCAATTGGTGAAGAAGGGACGTAAAGTTGCCTTTCTTCTGTGGGCAACAATAAGTGAATGCTCGATTTTGCTTGTTTAATGTGCAAATGAATAAAAGCTCAGATACTCGGAATTGCTCTAAGTCTGTCTTTTTACCGATGTGGATATGATATCTTTAGAGAGAATGCATCTCATTTCTTGATGACCAGCTATCGGCTATCATTGATGTAAGCTTTGTCTTTTTTGGCTACAGATACACGGTGTACAAGGTGGAGAATCGTCATTGTAAACTTCGTCTTTTGAGTGAGTGGTGTTGGAACTGTTGTGTTAACCTTAAAAGTCTTTATTAGTTCAATTTATGGGAAAAAATGAACATGCGCCGTGCATTATGTATTCAACGATCTAGTGAAGCTCAACACAGTAACATAGGTGTTTCTGGAGCTACGTCGACATCTTCAAACCTCATTCCCTCACAGGCAATCCCGTCAGCATCTAAGAGTCGAACAGTAGGGCATCTATTATCTTTGACTTCTGGACCCCATAAAGATTTTAACTTTTGTTCTACCTCCTCTCAAGAAAGTAGGCAACATAACTATCCATTTATTTCAAGTAAAGCTTCTGCGGCAACCTGCCGATCTTCACTCTCAAGTATACATTCGACATCATTTGATAATTGCCCCATAGGGAACGACAGTAATTCCTCGGGCAAAGATGCATATCATGACTTAATCAATTTTCCTACGAACGATCCTGTTCAGAATGGCCAAGCCGAAAGCCTTGCAGTGGTCATGCCATCTGACAATCAGGCTAAGAGATCTGATTGGCAAGAATGGGCTGATCAGCTAATTAACGACGGTGATGATGGTGGTTTGGGTTCGAGTTGGAACGATATTCTTGTTGATATCAGTCCTCCAGAAATTAAGGTTGGTTCCGTACTGAATGTATGATATGAGCCTTGTATTTCTTTCTGCTTTATTTCACATTGATTTCTCGTTTTTCAAATCAGTTTCTGGAAACGTCTGAAGTCCTCGCTTGCGAGTCTCATATTCTTCCTTCTCCTGCTGCGGTTGTTGCTGCTGCATCGTCTGGGCAAAGTTGCCCAGTTGGTAGCCCATCGTCTACCACAGCGCTGACAAAGCCTCGCATGCGTTGGACACCTGAGCTACACGAAGTCTTTGTAGAAGCCAAAGTACGTAACCTCTTTGTTTCTCTTTCTAGCGTCTAGGATGAGTAATTGTTAACGTTAAGTCGTTAACATTATTATATCTAATTCATGAATTTGACTTTACAGAAGCTACGCCAAAGGGAGTCTTGAAGATCATGAACGTCGAAGGCCTAACCATCTATCACGTCAAAAGCGACTTGCAGGTATAATAAATCATCCTCGTTAACATTTTCCGCGGTAACAATTTTAAAAGGTAATTCTATGTACAAACATTAATTGATAACATTTTAAAATGAAAAATACACACACTCTAATATATATATATATATATATATATATATATATATTCAGACTAAAACTTTTTTTTAACTATGACTAAAGAAAGTAATGAAACAAAACATGTCAAAATATACAATATAAGGAAAAATTTTACTTAAAATTAGAAGTGCAGTCGAAATTTTATGCAAATAATAAATGGTAATGTTAGACAAATGGAAAATTGTCTTCTATTAGTAGGTCAAAAGATATTGATATATAGTATACAAGGAAATATTTACTTGAATTTATTAATAACGAAGTGTTCAATTAATCATCAAGAACCAAATTTGTATACTCTTAGATTTATTGACTAAAGTATACATAACTTAAACTTTGGTTGCATTTGAAAATTTATATATCATCGATGTAAAGAAATATTAAATATATCCAAATTACTAGATGTTAGAGACAACTCTAATATGACTAGAAGAAGAACAAAAAATAAGTTGTAACCCCAACATAACATAAAGTAAATATATAAAGAAAAGTAACATAGTTATGCGTATGATAATTAAAAATCAAGTTTTGCATGGTTATGCACATGATAATTAAAATCCAAATCTTACCTAGCTACAAGATTAACTTGAGATAATACTAAAAAAAAAAAAAATAGTTGAATATCAACATTAATTAACCCCCTTTTTATTCATTTATCAATCTTCAAAGAGCCTTCAGAATGTTCCAAACCTTCAATTCAATCTTGAAAAATTGTCAGATTGAACATCATCTCAATCTAAGCTTCAAATCTAGGCCATTTGGATCATCGTTACATTTCAATCGGAGCTCCAAATCTATGTCATTCGAATCATCATTGTGATCATTAGCGATTTCCACGAGATCATCAATCATATTGAATATCTGTTAAAAGAGGGCGAAGGAAAAAAATGTGTGAGTAATTGTATGTAGAAAATAACAATTATTAAATATATTAATAAGTGCATATCTGATCCTCCGGAATTCATTTCATTTTTGAAGGTTTGAACATGAATACATAAAATATTGTTAAAGAGGTCGAACAACATATAATTAATTAATAAAAAATAAAAGGAAAAATTACCTAAAATCATAACATAACTATTTAAACTTCTTAAAATCCCTCCACTTCTTAAAAATTACTTAAATCCCAACATTTCATATTTTTTACTATTTCTGAGATACAAGTTAGCCCTACATGTATCTAATGTATGTAACTATTGTGATACAAGTTAATCACATTAGATACATGTATCAGCAATATGTATCTAATGTAATTAACTTGTATCATCAGAGGTCAAATGTTGGGAGTTTAGAAAATTTTGAAAGATGTTAAAATTTATAGTAATTAATAGTAAACATGTCGGTATATATGTAAAATTTAAAAAAAAAAAAAAAAAAAAGAGCCTGATCTCTTCACTAAAGCTAGCATTCTCATCTGAAAAATCTGGTAGGATATTTTGTTATTGTTGAGCATTAATGCAATTAGCACAAATCTGTTTGTTCAACTCTGAATACATTGGCAAAATCTCTAAATGCAATCTTTCATTTTCCAGACGAAGAATCTCACGTTCTTTCATATCCCTTTGAGCCTGAAATTTGTGTAATTCAATATGATCATATATTTTATTTTTAAAAAAGGTGGTCCGATGCACTAAATTAAAGCTCTACTCTGTGCTTAGAAGGGACCTGACCGATCATAAGAGTCTATTATACACAGCCTCTCCTTACAATTCTGTAAGGGCTTATTTCCCCGATTTGAACCCCCCTATATTCATATGACAGTAACCTTACTAATTACTTTGAACTTCCAAGATAATTCAATATAATCACAATACAGACATACATACCTACAAAAATACATACATATATATATAGCAAACAAAAAGATGAAATCATGATTGTTGTGATAACACTGATGGACATAGTGTAGCAAAATTTTTAGTTAGGACATCATTGTAGTAAATAACACTTTTTTTTTTTTCATCTTGTAACTTAGGTATCTTTTAGACATGGATTAAATATTCAATTTTAGCAAATTTATAATCTTATGAAAAAATATCTGACCTTGACTTTTGTAAGTAATTTTAAACATTAAACTGTCACACCCCTGTTTTTCATCGCATCCAACCCCGCTAGGGAGTTGGTTTTAGAGAAAATGGGTTTTCCAATTAAAGTGACGTTTTGAAAAGGGATTATTTTATTTACAGAGTCGCCACTTGGAATTGAGTTTGGGTGTTCCAAGTTACCTTATTGAATTCCTATTCAAAAGAAAATGACTCTTTATTTTTATTTTTTTGGTCTGCGAACTAGGAATCCGGATAAGGAATCCTGTTGACCGAGGGGAAGGTGTTAGGCACCCCTCGAGTCCCGTGGTTCTAGCACGGTCGCTTTAATGACTAACATCTGGCTTAAATTAATCTCTTGGATACCTAATATTTGTCAGCCTAAAAGCTACTTACATCCTACTTTGAATTTATTTTAAATTATTTAAAACTGCATTGATGTGTGGCTTGCCGATAGAAGTACTTTTCGGTCTTACCACGAGTTTTGGTACATTTCACATGTCTTTGAGGCATTTATGAGTCGTCCCCACTTTCGTAGTCTAAATAAGCACCTCATAGGTTTAAAATCCACCCACCCAATTCAATCGATTTCAAACGGTAGGTTAATTTATTATAACGAATGGTCGGTAGCAGGGCTTTCCAACTTCATCGTTAATTTTCACTTATGTTAAATTTTGAACATTCATTCTTCTATACTTTTCAAATTTAAACTTAAAACTTAGAGAAACTCTATCGTTTGATATCTAAACCCAAAGTTTACTTTTTTTTTTAATTTATTTATTTTCTTTTAAAAGAAAGGAATTAATCTTACATTTGGCTCTAAAGTAGACTAAATTTACCAATATGTATAAGTAAGAAAACATTAATGTAATTTTACTGTTTACTACAATGTTGATCATTAAAATAATAACTTCATCCTCGTGCGACAACAATAAAATGTGAAACACATTATTATATAAATTTTATAAAATTACATAAAAGCCAAACTAACATAACAAAATAGATTTAACAAAATTATCTTAACAAAGTTAATAAAATATTTAACAAAAGCATCTTCGTTAAGAGAGTCCAAGACAATTGCCACGTACATTTTAATGAAATCCTATAAATAATTTAATTAAATATGAGGAAATAAGATTCACAAACATACTGTTATGGTCATCAAATATATCTTAAATAAAATTCACTTTCTCATAGATGAAAATCTTCATATGCCATCACAATTTAATTCCGTAGCGCACAGATTTTGTCCTTTCTTTTTTAAACTTAATTAATTAGTAATTATTACTTATAGCAAATGGATACTATTGCCTGTCAATACATTGGGTTAATAATTTAGCAAAGTTACTTGAAAATCTATAAATTAATATATCAATTAATTAACATACTTCATAATAATACGGTAACATATAATGACACTCATGATTAAAACGACTTCATAATATTTAAATCAAATCTTGCATAATTGTGATATTACATTAAAAAATTGAGGGTTGCCTCTTGCAAAAATAATTCTTAACAACAACAAGAAGAAGCCACGAACTTAAACCACGAATAAAACTTGAAGTCTTTGGATGTAAGTAATTTTTATTGTTGTTTTCCCCCTTTGTTGTTTGTGTCAATTCCACAGGTGGGAGGAAATATATTTTGTCTTTTGTTTTCTTTTGGTTGGCTCAAGAATGTTTTTTTTTTTTTCAATGTTGTTCTCAATTCTATTTTTTCTTTTCTTTGTTTTCTTTTTCTGATCCTTTTTTTCTATGTTGTCTTCTCCCGTTTATTCAAGTGTTTGTGTGTGTTATATTGTGTTGGGTAATAGTGGGGAACGTGGGAGAGGAGGTGTAGAGTAATTGGGAAACGTGGGAGTTGGGTAGATTTTAGGATTTGACTTTATCTTTTTTTTTTTTTTTAGTAATAATTTAAACAAAATAAAAATGATGAAATTTATTTAAAACTAATAAAATATGGATAAGTTAAGTAGTTAATCTTAGAAATATGACTAAGGAAATATTAATATCACTAGATTATTTATTTAAAATTTAAAAGAAGAAAACAAATATATTTTTTGGAATTTTTTTTTTTAATAAATAAATAAGTAATAAAATGAATAAATAAAAAAATTATTTTAATATCACTTTATTTTTGTAGTTTTCCAAACTTTAAAAGCAATCTTGTAAAAATAAGATAAAAATTAAATGTATATATTAAACACTAAATGACGTAAAACATTCAGTTTGGTCAAAAATTAGGTGTTTACAGAATGCCCCTCTTTGCTTGAAAATATGGAGAATTTCCAAGCAAAGAAGTGAACATGACTAATTTTTGGCCCAACCATTTATTCAAAAGTAATACGTAAATTAGTAGGAAAGAGGTGTGACCGAGCCCTGGCTTTGGGCATCCTACATATCTCGGGTTATAAGAGATCAGGTCATGTGTAATTTAAATGGGTGTAAGAGTGGAATGAATGGATGAGTTGGAGAGTCGAGTTGTGGTCTCGTCGAGTTTTCGGTTCGTTTCTCCTTTTATTACATCAAAAAATGAAACTGGAAATAAAAGTACAAGATCCTATCTATTCTATTTGTCTTGATCCTCTTGCTCCTGGTCTTCCTCTTAGATCTTCAGTTATTGCCTCACCTTCTTCTGATGGATACCTTGATCTCAAAATTTGATCTTGAAATTAAGATTTGAGACTTGAACTTGAAACTTGGATTGAGTCATTGATACTCTACCAAAGAACAGTTCATAGAATACTTTGGATGCTTGTTCTCCTGATCAGAAGCTAAAAAGATGTCTCTTGAGATATTAGGCCGCTATGAATGCAAAGCTGACTCTAACTATCTTCAAACTGATCATTCTTCTATATTTTAACCGGAGATGAAATTCCATTCTTGGATAAACTTGTGCTTTGCAGAAAACCTGCAAGCCGTCAAAGAAGACAAAACAAAACAAACAAAATTTTCTGCCCCAGTTTACACTAGGAAAAGTTTGTGAGTTATTAGAAAAACTATAATCTAGTTTAAAAATAAATAAATGGATAGAAATTTAGGCTAGGAGCGCAATAAAATAAGAACCCTATTCTTAATAATGCAGCCAAAGAAAGTTATGCCTAATGAATGCATGAAAAAAGAATTAGGATTTTTGCTTCTAAGAATGTGACTAGGGATTGTCATACCCTATGAAGACATAAAGAAGAAAAATAGGAAGGTTTATTTCCTAAAATGTCAACTAGGTGCCCTATGAAGATGAATAAGATGTCAACTTGGGGATGACGTCCTATAAAGATAAGATAAGATGTCAACTAGGGGATGGCGCCCTATGAAGACGAATAAGATGTCAACTAGGGGATGGAGCCCTATAAGGATGAATAAGATGTCAACTAGGGGATGTCGCCCTATGAAGATGAAATAAGATGTCCACTAGGGGATGGCGCCCTATGAAGACGAATAAGATGTCCACTAGGCGACGGCGCCCTATGAAGACGAATAAGATGTCAACTAGGGGATGACGCCCTATGAAGACGAAAAAGATGTCAACTAGGGCATGGCGCCCTATGAAGACGAGATAAGATATCAACTAGGGAATGACGCCCTATGAAGAAGAATAAGATGTTAACTAGGGGATGGCGCCCTATGAAGAAGAGAAAGATGTCAACTAGGGGATGGAACCCTATGAAGATGAGATAAGATGTCAACTAGGGGATGACGCCCTATGAAGACGATATAAGATGTCAACTAGGGGATAGCGCCCTATGAAGACGAGATAATATGTCAACTAGGGGATGACGCCCTATGAAGACGAAATCAGGTGTCAACTAGGGGATGACGTCCTATGAAGATGAAATAATATGTCCACTAGGGGCTGACGCCCTATGAAGACGAATAAAGATGTCAACAAGGGGATGGAGTCCTATGAAGACGAGATAAGATGTCAACTAGGGGATGGCGCCCTATGAAGACGAATAAGATGTCAACTAGGGAATGACGCCCTATGAACATGAAAAAGATGTCAACTAGGGGATAGCGCCCTATGAAGACGAGATAAGATGTCAACTAGGGGATGACGCCCTATGAAGATGAAATAAGATGTCCACTAGGGGATGATGCCCTATGAAGACAAAATAAGATGTCCACAAGGGGATGACACCCTATGAAGACGAATAAAGATGTCAACAAGGGGATGGCACCCTATGAAGACGAGATAAGATGTCAACTAGGGGATGGCGCCCTATGAAGACGAATAAGATGTCAACTAGGGGATGACGCCCTATGAAGACGATATAAGATGTTAACTAGGGGATGACGCCCTATGAAGACGAGATAAGATGTCAACTAGGGTATAGCGCCCTATGAAGACGAGATAAGATATCAACTAGGGGGTAACGCCCTATGAAGATGAGATAATATTAGTATTTTTTTTTTAGAAAAGAAAAAAAATGCCCAGTCTTGAATATGAGGGGTTTTATTATTATTATTATAATTATATTGATACGAACTTAGCATTATAGGAGTTTAACAAAAAGAGAAAATTCAAGAAAACTTAACTTTGCTATACTTGTTTTTTTTCACTAAACTTCACAAGATTGCTTCGCCCCTGTTCAAGCAAGAGAGAGAGAGAGAGAAAGAAAGAATTGTGAGTTTTAAAATTGGTAGTTGGTTTGTGGCCTTGAATTCCTTGGAGGTTTTCCTTATCTCTGCCCCAACTTGATACAGTTGATTCAACTAATTGGTTGGCGAGCTTGATTCTTTGTCTTTCAAATTCTGTTGCATCTCTGTTTGTTTCAGTATGATTTTGTTCTTCATTTTTAAATGCTTCACTCGCAACACTTATCTTAACTGGTTTCCTATCCTTGTCAAGATGATGAATTCCCAATAATCTCTGCTCGATTCCACTGGGAGCCATGGTCAATTTTGTGCGTCTTTCTTTATTTTGCATTTGATGCAAGACTTACGCATAAAAACAAAACGTGTAAAATGAAATAAGGAAAAGTTGAAAGAAGAAATAAAAGAACTATGTTAAAGTAGAAGGTATTTTTAACAGTAAAGGAAGGAAGCTTATTTGGAGGTATATATTAACTTGAATGAAACATGACACGCAATTTGGAGTAGACATTTGACCCTTCAAAACTGTCTAATCACGAATTAGGCTGCACCTTTCAATCAAATCAAATCATCCTTCTTAATCTTTGTCCTGTCATGATAAACTTTGTTTGACTAAAGTTATCCTTTAAGGGTTTTCACAATTGACCTCTATAATGTCTGTTGTCTCGTTCATCATTGTCTTATGCCGCCCCTGATATATATATATATATATATATATATATATATATATATAACACAAGGCTTGACATTCTCGAGAATTGATCGGAAGGTCTTTAATGGACAAAGGGAAAAGTATTTTTAGGATAAATTACAACTTGAGGGCCGTATAAAAGTGACAATAGGATATATATCTCATCTTTTTTAAATACCAAGATTTTTTTTTTCGGACCGAACCCCAAGATCGGGCTGCCTACGTATCCATTTAGGAATCAGGTCGAACGTAGTTCAATGCTAACGCATCATTTTCTTTTTGACTCCAAAGAGGGTAATCAAGGAAAGGTAAACAAGGCTCGAAGGGCTGACAAGCGATTAATGACGTTTTGTTAAGTAGAATGATGGTCTTTCATCATCTCAACTTGAGAATGTTAAGCACAAGTGTGTCAAATATAATATCTTTTGACTGAATCGGCATTGATAGCTTTTTCTGTCATTTTTCCGTCCAGATCCGCAAGTTGCAAAGCTCCATTTGATAATACTTGTTTAACTATGTATGGACCTTGCCAGTTTGGAACAAACTTTCCTTTAGCCTCTTCTTGGTGTGGAAGGATGCATTTTACAACAAATTGGCCGGCCTCAAATTTTCTAGGACGTACCTTCTTATTGTAAGCTCGCGCCATCCTCTGCTGGTATAATTGACCAAAGCAAACTGCCGTCAACCTTTTTTTATCTATTAGCGATAATTGTTCTAGTCTAGACTTGACCCATTCAGTATCATCAATTTCAGCCTCACTAATGATTCGAAGCGAGGGAATTTTGACTTCTGCGGGTATCGAAGCTTCAGTCCCATAGACTAGTAAATAAGGAGTTGCGCCAATTGATGTACGAATAGCTGTACGATATCCTAAAAGAGCAAACGGTAATTTCTCATGCCACTGTCGAGATCCTTGGACCATTTTTCTAAGAATCTTTTTAATATTCTTGTTTGCTGCTTCAACGGCTCCATTTGCTTTAGGGCAGTAAGGGGTAGAATGATGATGCACGATCTTGAATTGTTCACAAACCTCCTTCATTAGATAACTATTGAGATTGGTTGCATTGTCTGTGATAATGGACTTTGGTATACCAAAAAGACATATGATGTTCGAATGAACAAAATCCACTACTATTTTCTTCGTGACTGATTTGAAAGTAGCGGTTTCTACCCATTTGGTGAAATAGTCAATAGCGACCAGTATGAATCGATACCCATTAGAAGCTTTTGGTTCTATTGGACCGATTACATCCATGCCCCAAGCAACGAATGGCCAAGAAGCAGACATAGGATGCAGCTCTGAAGGTGGTGAGTGAATCAAATCACCATGGATTTGACACTGATGACACTTGCGAACAAAGCGAAAACAATCTCGCTCCATAGTTAACCAATAATATCCTGCCCGCATAATCTTCTTCACTAAAACATAGCCATTCATATGCGAACCACATACCCCCGAATGTACCTCGTTCATGATTCTTTCAACTTCCTGAATATTAACACATCTCAACAAGTTCAAGTCTGGGGTTTATTTGTACAGAATCTCCCTGCTTAAGAAGAAACCGTTAGCGAGTGTCCTAATAGTCCTTTTTTGATCTGCATTGGCATGTATTGGATATTCTTTTGACTTTAGGAAGCGTTTGATATCATAGTACCAAGGTTCATTATCTCGTTCTGCATCAATTATATTGCAATAACCACGTTGATCTCATATCTGTATCTCTAATGGGTCGAGATGAGTATTTCCTGGGTATGGGAGCATGGAAGCTAGGGTAGCCAGGGCATCAGCCAGCTCATTATGGGATCTGGGAATATATCTAAACTCGATAGACTTGAACCTTTTGCTAAGGTCTTCTACGAATTGTCTGTATGGAATGAGCTTGATATCTCTCGTTTCCCATTCACCTTGAATTTGTCAAATGAGTAATTCAGAATCTCCCAACACTACTAGCTTGTGTACATCCAGATTTATTGCCATATTTAACCCCATGATGCAAGCTTCATATTTTGCTATGTTATTAGTAAAAAAGAAACGGGGTCGTGTTGTGGCGGGATAATGATGCCCGGTCGGTGAAACAAGAACCACCCCAATTCATACTCCTTTGACATTGACTGCCCTATCAAAATATAATTTCCACGCATACATATCATCTTGAACTTCTTCCTCAATTGAATTTATCTCTTCATCGGGAAAGTAAGTTCGCAAAGGCTTATAATCATTGTCAACTGGGTTCTTTGTCAAATGATCGGCCAATGCTTGCGCTTTCATAGCGGTACGAGTAACATACACAATGTCGAATTCTGTAAGTAAAATCTATCACTTCGCCAATCTGCCTGTGGGCATAGGTTTTTGAAAAATATACTTTAAAGGATCCATTCGAGATATGAGGTAGGTTGTGTAGGACGAAAGATAGTACTTCAACTTCTGAGCAATCCAAGTTAGGGCGCAACATGTCTTTTCTAAAAGAGTATATTTTACCTCGTAACTCGTGAACTTTTTGCTCAAATAATAGATTGCTTGTTCCTTTTTGCCTGTGATATCATGCTGTCCTAAAACACAACCAAAAGAATTGTCCATCACTGACAGATATAGAAATAAAGGCCTACCAGGTTTCGGTGGGACTAGTACTGGAGGATTTGCCAAATATTCTTTAATCTTATCAAATGATTCCTGACATTCATCTGTCCATTAGATAACAACATCCTTTTTTAGCAACTTAAATATCGGTTCACATGTAGTGCTGAGTTGAGAGATGAATCTGCTTATATAATTCAGCCTTCCAAGAAAACTCATGACCTCAGTTTTATTCTTCGGAGGCGGCAATTCTCGAATGGATTTTACCTTGGAGGGGTCCAATTCAATGGCTCTGTGGCTAATTATGAAACCCAAAAGTTTTCCAGATAGAACTCCAAATGCACACTTGGTTGGATTGAGCTTAAGATTATACTTTCGCAATCTTTCGAAGAATTTCCTCAAGTCATATACATGATCGACTCGTGTCTTGGACTTGATAATGACATCATCAACATATACTTCTACTTCCTTGTGCATCATGTCATGAAAAATAGTAGTCATAGCTCTCATGTACGTAGCTCCCGCATTCTTTAAACCAAATGGCATGACCCTGTAGCAATAAGTACCCCACGAGGTGGTGAAAACAGTCTTTTCTGCATCTGTTTCATCCATCAGGATCTGGTGATATCCGGCATAACAATCCACGAAAGATTGGATCTCATGTTTAGCACAATTATCAACAAGGATATGAATATTGGGTAGCGGAAAGTTATCTTTAGGGCTTGCTTTGTTCAAATCCCTATAATCAACACAAACTCTAATTTTGCCATCTTTCTTCAGTCCGGGTACCACATTAGCCAACCATGTGGTGTACTGAGTGACCCTGATCACGTTCGCATTCAATTGCTTCATGATTTCCTCTTTGATTTTATCGTTCACGTCAGTTTTAAACTTTCTTTGCTTTTGCTGGACCGATGAAAAATCAGGGTATGTAGGCAGTATGTGGACCACCAAATCCATGCTTAGACCCGGCGTATCATCATAAGACCAAGAAAAAACATCCTTATACTCGATCAAAATCTGAACAATATCATTCCTGATATTCTGATCCGCATGAATACTTATTTTTATTTCTCTAACCTCCTCACTAGTTCCCAAATTTATTATCTCAATGTCATTTAAATTGGGTTTGGGCTTATCCTCAAATTGATCCAATCCTTTCTTGACTTCCTTATCAGCTTCACCTTCATCGTATTCATCTACCGTTTGGTTTGCTGATTCGAGATTAGACAACTTTTTAGGATCTAAATGTGAACTCCACGTACATGCCATGTTATCGAAGCCAGTATTAACATAACTGAAATAAGATAAAGAGAACAAAAATTAAAAGAGGGAAGCAAAGATAAATTTACTAAAAAACTTGAATTTCATTTCATTCGGAAAGGATAGGAGGGTTAACATGAAAGCAGAGAAACTAAACTATATGGAATACAACCCTGAGAATAGTCCAAAATACAAAATAAAGAAAAATGAAACAACAAAATAAACTACCAAGACTCCTTCCTTGTGGGGAGAGGAGTGGCTTCCCAGTTAGTGAGCTTGATATTTGGCCCGACGAACTGCACATCTGCATGGCTAGGGCCTTCACCCATCTGAACCATGTTTATTTCACAAAACATTTCCTTGAGCCCTCGACATATTTCATCCACATCTTTGTTAGCATATGGGTATTGAGTTTCTTCCTTTTGAGCTTTCATGAAAGATTAGCTAATGTGTGGAACCGGACTTGTCAATTTCCAAGCCTTCTTCTTCTGCTCTTTTGCCCATTTTCTATCTGTTGCGGTAGGCTTAAAGCCTAAGCCAAAGGAGTTGTGGCTACCACATGGATCTACAGGGTTTATAATTCTTTGCAGTAAAACCCCTAATCCTTTTCCCGGTTCATAACCATTTTGTAGTATTTGGCTAGCCACCATGATTGAAGTAGAAGAGAGATGAGGCCCTGGAATCGGCGTGCCTTCCACGACTTGATCAGCTGTCACAATTTCAAAGGCTTGATAAATGGAAGATTCACAACCGCCTTTTGTTTCGATACAGGGTACAGAAGGATCTCGATGTATGAGAAGGTCATCCTCTCCATGTACAATGATTTCCTGATTGTTGTGTTCAAACTTAACTACTCGATGCAAAGTAGAAGGTATGGCTCTGGCCGTGTGGATCCATGGTCTTCCTAAAAGTAGGTTGTAGGAAGTATCCATGTCTATTACTTGAAAGGTGATCGTAAACTCAACTGGTCTAATAATCAAAGCAAGATCTACCTCACCAATTGTGTCTCGTTTTGCACCATCAAAAGCCCGAACACATACATTATTGGAACAAATCCTATCTGGGCTGATTTTTAATTTTTGCAAAGTAGAGAGAGGACATATATCTACTCCTGAACCTCCATCGATCATTAACCCTTTTATGTAATATCCTTCGCATTTGATAGTCAGATGCAAAGCCTTGTTGCAACCAGAACCTTCTGTGGGTAACTCATCATCAGTGAAAGTGATTCTATTTGCTTCAAATATTCTAAGAACCATCCTTTCTATTTGAAATACCGTAGTTTCCTTCGGGGCGTATGCTTCATTCAACAATTTAATCAATGTCTAACAATATTCTTTAGAATGTAGCAGCAGGGATAATAATGAGATTTGAGCCAGGGTTTTCCTCAATTGATCGACAATGGAATAGTCTTGGGTTTTCATTTTCTTTAGAAATTCCTCAGCCTCTTCTTTTGTGACAGGTTTATTCATTGGCCCTTGACTATCTTTAAACTGTTTTGGTCTCCTTAATTCTTCTGGAACATAGCATCTTCCTGATCGAGTCAAACCCCATGTTTCGTCTGTTTCTTCCATGCCCTCTTTTCCTTTGTACATCACCGTGGTTTTTTTGTAGTTCCATGGGATGGTCTTCAAGCTTGTCACTGAGATTTGTGCTACGTGTTTTATGATAATTGGCTCTATTATCTTTCTCATGTTGTTGCGTTGTTGGTCGAACCATGCGGGACCACTCGAAACATATAGTTTTGGCCGATCTTGTGTTATTCCCTTTAGCTTTGCAAGAGCATATAATACCATCTTTTCTGAATCTCAGGGTCTTATAATGGAACTCACTCCTTTCACGATCAGTGGTTCTCTTCGCATATACTTCAGTGCTTCACCCAGGTTCTCCTTCAAGGTGCCTATTTCCATCATAGCTTGGCTTGTTGGCCTGTAGTCTCTATCGTTAAAAATTATCCCCACAACGTGTGTGTTACTGTGATTAGGAAGTGGATTGTCGGTGACATTCAGTGCTTCTTCTTTTTGTATTACGATTGCCTTACTTCCGATTAACTTTTCAATGGCTCTCTTCAGATTCCAACAATTTTCTGTACTGTGACCTTGGACATTTGAATGGTACTCACACCTTACATTAGGATCAAACCAACTTGTATTCGGATCCACTTTGAAAGGCAAAATAGGTTAAGTCCATCCTAATTTGACCAATCTCCGTAATAGGCTCGTATATGATTCTCCAATTAGGGTGAAGTTTTCCCTTGGCCTCTATTCTCTTGTATAGTCTGCCTGAACATACGGATTACGAGGGGCTTATAAATTTGGCTGTCGCAGATGAAAACCTTGTGGCGCAGGTGCCCGCCATTGTGGACGCTGAGGAGGTCGGGCATACGCTTGAGCATTAAGAACAGCAGGTTGAGGTGTATAATAATGTTGAGGAGGGCTGGGTTGTCCATTTTGGACGTGAACATAAGGGGAGTTCCGTCCCCTTTGGGCATTGCCCTGTCCTGATGCCATCATGGATCCTTCCTCCTTCTTTTTCCAATTTCTGAAACTACCTGATCCACTCTGAATGGCTTGTGTAGTGGCTCTAAGGGCGGTTTGGCTCATGATTTTTCCTAATTTGATGCCATTCTCCACCATTTCCCCAATTTTTATTGCTTCAGCGAAAGGTTTACCAACCGCGGCTAGTAAATGATGAAAATAATCGGACTCTTGAGTTTGGAGAAAAACGTCAATCGATTCCTGGTCCTTCAGTGGCGGTTTGACTCTAGATGCCTGTTCTCTCCATTTTATGGCAAACTCTCAAAACTTTCAGATGTTTTTTTCTTCATATTAGTGAGAGAAGTGCGGTCAGGGATAATATCGAGATTGTATTGAAATTTTTGTACAAAATCTTGAGCCATATCATCCCAAACGTGCCAATGGGAGATGTCTTGATCGATAAACCATTCGGAGGCTATTTCTGTCAGACTTTCTCTGAAATAGGCCATAAGCAGCTCCTCCTTCCCTCTTGCTCCTCTAAGTTGATTGCAATACCTTTTTAAGTGGGACACTGGGTCACCATGACCACTATATTTGTCGAATTTTGGGGTCTTGAACCCTGTTGGCAAATGAACATTAGGGAACATACACAGGTCTTTGAAAGAGACGTTTTTGTGTCCTCCCAATCCTTGTATGTTTCTCATACTCTGCTCCAGACTCCTCACTTTTCTAACTATCTCTTCTCGTTCTTTATTCATAATAGCCTTCTCAATCACGATATGAGACTCAGGTTGATGAGTGGGATGATATGAATTTACGGGTTTAAATGCCAATTCAGGAGGATAGACTTGATCATGATTTAGTTAGTTGATAGGCTTCTGTATCATTGATGGAGGATTTATATTAGTTGTCACGGCTGGAATAAAAAGCGGGTTGTTCGTGAATGATGGATTTAGAGGACGCATAGTGGATGTGACAACAGCGCTAGACACATTAGCGTATGGACCAAATCCAGGCGGATAAAGTGGATCGTCGACTTAGGCTTGAGTAGATCTGGGATGATTTGCATCTGAAAGGCCAGGAATCGAGGAAGGCGGGGCTTGTCCATTCGCCCAGGCCTAATACATTTCCGCAATTTGTTGCTTCAATAACCTATTCTCCTCCAAAGATGCGAACTCTCGTGGAATTAACTGATCTCGACCTTCTTCATTATCAGATTCTGTTCCATCTTTTCGAGTCATCTTCTTTTTTCCTTTATACCTTGTGTTGTAAGGGTGAGAGTCCAGCTTAACCACAACCAATCACCTTATTCTCTCTCTCTCTCTTTGAAACAGAAACAAATATGTTAGGATTTAGAGTTTTTTTTGAAAAAAATATATTCATAACTAACTCAAATGTCATGCACCTAAGTAATTTCCTTCCTGAAATGGACTTAGGAAAACCCTATTGTTTCATCCCGGCTTCGGTGAATTAATTTTTTTCCTCATTATTTAATGCCAAAATCTTAAAATTGTTACTTGAAAATTGAAACTTGAAAAAATATTTGATCGCACCCGCCGAGGGTTGCCTACGTATCATGTTTTACATGAATCAGATCATCACGTAGTTCATGGATATGGTAAATATATGTATATATTCAGAAATAAAGAGAATAAAAACTTGAAACAAATGCAAAATTTTCCATACAATTCCAACTGTTCTTAAAACAAAGCTTTAATGAAAAGAAACTAAAATTATTTAAAACTAGAACAGACTCAGAATGCTAGAGAAATACTAAAAAAAAAAATCTATAAAGAAACTAACTCTAAGAAAACAAGGACTTTAATAATTATGATCAAGATGCCTTCCAAAGATGTCTTGCAACTTAATCCTCCCTCAGACTTGAGTAGATCCTGGAAAATGCTTTTGGCAGATGTGGAGCGAGAGCACGTGCCTGACGGCCCAGATTTTCATCACCTTGGTGAAGATACTTAGCATAAACATTAATCAAGGTTTCACTGAGCTGAAGTACTTCTCCCCTAGCCTCGATCATACTCTCATGGCAGTTTTGCACCCAATGCTGCGTAGTGCGGACGGTATGCTTTAGGTCTTCTTCTCGTACATGAAGGTCATCGATCTGATAGTGAAGCGCCTGTCGTTCGGTCATCCACTGGTTTTTCTCAACTTTATATTCCTTTTGAAAAGTTGTGAAGAGTCTCGCTATTTCTCTTTCCCGTTCCATGGAAGCTTTTAGCTGAGCCCGAAGCTTCGACTGTGTACTTGTCAGCAAGGCCTTCTCTTTCTCAAAATCACTCGATTGCTGCTCCATAGCACCGGTGATAATATCCAGGTCTTCTTGTAGGGCATGCATGGCAACACGGTTCTCTCTCTCAACCTCCTTACGAGCCAACCTAATTCTGGCCTCAAATTTTGCCTCATGTGAACCAATTCTTCTCTATCCCTTTCCAAATCATTATTTAAGACATGTAGAGTAGACTGATAGTTCTCTTCTACCTCTCGTCGAGCCTGCTTAATTCTGACTTCGATCTACACTTCTCGATCCACTGGCTCTCTGGCTGACCTTTCTGGCATTGCTTTAGGAGGAGGCTGGTCATGAAACCATGGCAGATACCAATAGTCTACCTCGCCCTTGTCGCGGTCTTCCACCATGTGATCGAAACCTGAAAGTACTCATCCTCCCCAGATCTTAAGTATCTCAGTCTTCCTTAGAGGGATGTCAGGAAGAAATTTGTACATGAACTCTTTCATATCTTCGACTGGCGGTATATGCTGATGTCGACCGAATTGTCGCATGACTCTTAGCGGCACGTAGGGCTGAACACCTCGGAGACCTATTAAGACGATGAAGGGTCGGAAAGTAGACATATATATCACCTCTTTTGAGGGGAACCAATGATAATTTCACATTATCTTGTCCGCCATCAACCCCTCCAAGTACTCCTTCCAATCTCTTATTCCTTCGGGAAAGTTTTGGTCCTCCATCCTCTTCTCATGGCCCTTGATATAATCATTCCACTCGACTCGAAAATCCACAACAAATGGATGGTAACGAACATGCTCGAGCATCCATAACTGTAATAGAATGTTACATCCTTCAAAATAGTCCGCTCCATTTTTGCACATCGTTAGGGCCCGATAAATGTCTGCCAAAATCATGGGCACGAGGGTGACCTTAGGATTCTTCTCAAAAGCGGTAATAAACGCAGACAGATTGGTGCTGATTTTTCCTCCTCTCTTTGGAAATACCATGATTCCCAAAAAAGCCACTATGAATGCTTCAGAACTGTGCTTTTTCCAGGTTCGGTACATTCTCCGTTGTTAAGTTCTGATTTAAACAACTCGAATCCTATTTCCTGACCATATATTTCGTATAAAAATTCTAGACGAACCCATCCATTTTCTAGGCAGCCTCCTATGTTCTTCTTTTTTATGTGCAATCTTTCGGAAGTGACATGCTACGGTATCATGGGTTCTCCTCGGTGAAGGTTCTTTCCCTTTCCAATAAATGCTCCTATTTCCTCCAGTGTGGGAGTAAGCTCAAAGTCAGAGAATTGGAATACGTTGTTTGAAGGATCCCAAAACTGTACCAAAGATTCTATCACGTCTCTTCGTGGTTTAAGATTCAACAGACTCCTTAAAAATCCCATGTGTTTATATACTTCTCCCTGTCCATAGTCAGTCATATTGTTATACCATATTCGCAATAGCTTTGGAACTTTATCCAACACCATGAAATGGGGTACTTCATCATCCTTCGGCCTCTTGTCACTCCTTCCGACTGAGTTCATATTGCCCTATAGGATAATGATGGCAAATAAGAATTCTATTTTAAACATCCTAAAGCAGGATAAAAATAATTTTCAAAAGAAGTTGATGGAACGACACAGAATAAGATTTCAAAATGAGCATGACAAAATAAGAACTGACAAAACAGGAAGTATCCAAGTCTTCTAAAACATCCTAGAGTAGAGACAATAATTTGATGACGTTTGAACCAGATATATCAGAAATAATTAAATTATTAAAACAAAATAGTGGACCAAATTATTTAACAAAATTTTAATTGTGTTTGACAAAAATGGGCTCTATGATATTCCTAAGAAAGATTTTAAAACCAAAAAAAACGGACATAACGAGACCACGACGTTAAAACGACTTAATCTTTACAAAAAAATGTTCTATGTAAAATATTATATATTTTCTAAAATAAATCCTTAAAAATTTTTATTTAACCCCTTTTTTCAGATCAATTAATTCACTTAAAAGCCGGACAACATTCGATATGGCATTTCCTATAATGCAACAAGTAGCACATAAAATGTACCTGATGATCTCAAAAGGTGACACCTGTCCTACACGGACCCGAACCCCGTATCGAGCCCCACTAAGTTAAAAATGCACGTGATACCAATAAAATGCAGTCTATTAGGGATAGCCATGTCTAAGTTCCAATTATGCTAGGTTCAACCTGGTGGAGTTAGGTATCTAGACTGGCTGTAAAACGAGCGGACAACTCGAGTCGGCAAGAGACAGCTTTACCGGTAGCAGGGCTTTCCGGCCTCACTGTTGGTCCCTTTCCGTCCTAAATCATGGGTGACTACAGAATCCTTCCCAGGAGCGTTGCCGCATCTCTGGTATCTCAAGCTCGGGAGCGTATACCGCATCTCCGAATATACAGTATCTTAGAAGACTCAGATGGGTGCGCGAGAGAAGACAGTTTATATTGCAATTCAAATAATATCAAAGCGATAAACATGTAGGCAAAGAACACATTTAGACCAACGATATACAATATCAAAATTAAATAAAGTCAATTAAGTCAATATAAAAGCTCGAATTCTGTTTCCCCAGCAGAGTCGTCATCTGTCACACCCTTGTTTTTCACCGCATTTGACCCCGCTAGGGAGTTGGTTTTAGAGAAAATGGGTTTTTCAAATAAAGTGACATTTTGAAAAGGAATTATTTTATTTACAGAGTCACCACTTGGAATTGAGTTTGGATGTTCCAAGTCACCTTATTGAATCTCTATCAAAAGGAAATGACTCTTTATTTTTATTTTTTTGGTCTGCGAACTAGGAATTCGGATAAGGAATCTTGTTGACCGAGGGGAAGGTGTTAGGCACCCCTCGAGTCCCGTGGTTCTAGCACGGTCGCTTTAATGACTAACGTATGGCTTAAATTAATCTCTTGGATACCTAATATTTGTCAGCCTAAAAGCTACTTACATCCTACTTTGAATTTATTTTAAATTATTTAAAACTGCATTGATGTGTGGCTTACCGATAGTAGTACTTTTTGGCCTTACCACGAGTTTTGGTACATTTCACGTGTCTTTGAGGCATTTATGAGTCGTCCCCATTTTCATAGTCTAAATAAGCACCTCATAGGTTTAAAATCTACCCATCCAATTCAATCGATTTCAAACGGTAGGTTAATTTATTATAACGAATGGTCGGTAGCAGGGCTTTTCAACTTCATCGTTAATTTTCACTTATGTTAAACTTTGAACATTCATTCTTCTATACTTTTCAGATTTAAACTTAAAACTTAGAGAAACTCTATCGTTTGATATCTAAACCCAAAGTTTACTTCTTTTTTTTTAATTTATTTATTTTCTTTTAAAAGAAAGGAATTAATCTTACATTTGGCTCTAAAGTAGACTAAATTTACCAATATGTATAAGTAAGAAAACATTAATGTAATTTTACTGTTTACTACAATGTTGATCATTAAAATAATAACTTCTCCCTCGTGCGACAACAATAAAATGTGAAACACATTATTATATAAATTTTATAAAATTACATAAAAGCCAAACTAACATAACAAAATAGATTTAACAAAGTTAATAAAATATTTAACAAAAGCATCTTCATTAAGAGAGTCCAAGACAATTGCCACATACATTTTAATGAAACCCTATAAATAATTTAATTAAATATGAGGAAATAAGATTCACAAACATACTGTTATGGTCATCAAATATATCTTAAATAAAAATTCACTTTCTCATAGATAAAAATCTTCATATGCCATCACAATTTAATTCCGTAGCGCACAAATTTCGTCCTTCCTTTTTTAAACTTAACTAATTAGTAATTATTACTAATAGCAAATGGATACTATTGTCTGTCAATACATTGGGTTAATAATTTAGCAAAGTTACTTGAAAATCTATAAATTAATATATCAATTAATTAACATACTTCATAATACTACGATAACATATAATGACACTCATGATTAAAACGACTTTATAATATTTAAATCAAATCTTGCATAATTGTGATATTACATAAAAAAATTGAGGGTTACCTCTTGCAAAAATAATTCTTAACAACAACAAGAAGAAGCCACGAACTTAAACCGCGAATAAAACTCGAAGTCTTTGGATGTAAGTAATTTTTATTGTTGTTTTCCCCTTTGTTGTTTGTGTCGATTCTACAGGTGGGGGGAATATATTTTGTCTTTTGTTTTCTTTTGGTTGGCTCAAGAATGTTTTTTTTTTTCCAATGTTGTTCTCAATTCTATTTTTTCTTTTCTTTGTTTTCTTTTTCTGATCCTTTTTTTTCTATGTTGTCTTCTCCCGTTTATTCAAGTGTTTGTGTGTGTTATATTGTGTTGGGTAATAGTGGAGAACGTGGGAGAGGAGGTGTAGAGTAATTGGAAAACGTGGGAGTTGGGTAGATTTTAGGATTTGACTTTATCTTCTTTTTTTTCTTCTTTTTTTTTAATAAATAAATAAGTAATGAATAAATAAAAAAAATATTTTAATATGACTTTATTTTTGTAGTTTTCCAAACTTTAAAAGCAATCTTGTAAAAATAAGATAAAAATTAAATGTATATATTAAACACTAAATGACGTAAAACATTCAGTTTGGTCAAAAATTAGGTGTTTACATAAACGATAACTTAAAATTTTGTAACTTTATTTTTTATATATTAGTTAAATAAAGATATTTATTCTAAATAGTTAATAAGCATCATTACATGATAGTGCGGCAACAGTGTCATCTCAAAAACTATATTTACAGAACTAACATTTCTTATGAACCATTTGTTGTGCTCTAAAAGCTTCTTTTTGTCAAGAAAATTCAATAATTTAATTAAGATAAGGTGGAAATTTTTAGGAAGGAGTAAATTTTTTTAAAAAAAAATTGAACAATTTAAAGTAAAGAAAAAAAGACCTTTATATATATAAATATTTTAATTTTTAAACGAAATTACAATAAGAATCTGGATCTGGTATCTTTTGTCGTCAAGCCAAATTTTGACTTGCATTATGTCAAGTTCTAGCTCCTCACTTAGCTGCTCTATTACATGATTTTCTGGATTTGGCATCTTGCTAAACATCCTGATGAGAAAACAAAAATTATAATGTTATTAAAACAATTGATAAAAAATCAAAAGAGTAACAAAACAAAGAGGAAAATTAATAAATGACAAGAAAGGAAAATCGAAAGAGATATGAACATCTTCTGTCATTAAACAATTAAAAAAAACATTGCTACTCCTATTTTGGATTAAAAAATTCTTGTTATTACCTTTAAGAAATTCATAAAGTTACTTCTTTTTTTTTACTAGTGTTTGAGCATTGATTAAAAATTTATAATTAGATAAGAAATTACCCTCTTTCCTGGTTTACATAATTTTATCAATCTTTTTGTTTTACTTTCTTTAAAGTTAGTGAAGTGAGAAATGTGATTCTATTTTTAGTCATGTTAAAAATTAAAATATGAACAAATCATAAACATCACAAATCAAGAAAGTTAGATAATTGATAAATTCGAAATCAAAACTAAAATGAGAACATTTTTAAAAATTAAAAATGAAAAAATAATTTAACAACATGAGGTAAGATACATATCTTAAAGTTATAGATCTCCCATTTTAAATAATGAAATGCACAAAAAGCTACAATAGATACAGTAAAAAAAAATCACAAATGAGTAAAAAGTTAAAATAAAATTAAAAAGGAAACCAAATTATCTATTTAACAAACTCACTTTTCAAGCTTTTCAATCACTTGTTCAAATGAATATCGACATATCAATTTTTTATTTTTTTATCAGAATTTAGCCCAACATTTTTATCATATTGAGAAGTCATGAATGATCGAAAAATTAAATGAGAGAAAAGATAAAAATATAATGGACAAATAAAGAATTTTCATTAAAGAAAATATATATAGAAAAAAGTATGACCCATGTCAGATTTTTTAAATCTTTCACATGAAAAATGTTTGACTATTCATGGATTTTTGTTAACAAATATTTAGTGTGAGATTATGTAGTCTAACTACTCATCAATACCACCACGAAAAGTCAAATATTTTTTAAAAAAACTTATGTCATGGATAATATTTAGTTTAATTAAAATAAAGATGAAGTGCTTAATTTATTTAATGCAATTTTTGGTGTTGCATCTAAATTTGACTACACTTTTCTATTCTAGTCAAAAACAAATTCCTTTCTTTACATTTTATATATTTAAGAATCAAATATACACTTAAATTAGTTCAATTTTTGAGTTTTACATATCAAAATTATTGAAGATGTGAATTTTTTATTTGAACCATCACCCAATAGTTAGTGAAATACACTTTGATTTTGATTAGATAAAATATTTGTCTACAAACACTTTGTAAACACCTAATTTTTGACCCAAACCTAATATTTTTATACCATTTTAATGTTCAATTAATTTTTATTTTATTTTATTTTATTTTTTATTTTTAGGCATTTTAAATTTATCTGACTTTGAGGTTCGTTAAAAATTTTGAAAAAAAATAGAATCACATTTTAGATAAGTTTTTTTTATTTATTTAAAATAAATAAATAAATAAATAACTAATTAAATTATGTTATTTTCCTCTTTTAACTTTTAATAAATACTTACTAATTATTTAACTTACTTATATTTTATTAGTTTTAAATAATTTTATTTTTTTTATTATTATTATTATTATTTTTTGCTTATTTTTGTTATTTTATTTAAAATATTTAAAAAAAAAATAAACAAAAATAAACCTAACTTTCCCATTAAAACTAAAAAAAAAATACCCTACTTCCCATTACCTCCAACATTCCCCTAACTTTCCCATTAAAACTAAAAAAAATTACCCTACTTCCCATTACCTCCAACATTCCCCTAACTTTCCCATTAAAACTAAAAAAAAAAATTACCCTACTTCCCATTACCTCCAACATTCCCCTAACTTTCCCATTAAAACTAAAAAAAAAAATTACCCTACTTCCCATTACCTCCAACATTCCCCTAACTTTCCCATTACCTCCAACATACTACATACTTACACACTCCCTATATAAACACACACATGCACCCATAAAAATAGGGAGAAGGAGGAAGACACATATGGACTAATTTGAGAAAAGAAAAAAAATCACACACATGCACACATAAAGGAACACATAGGGGAAATAAAAACCAAAAATTTCTCACATCAAAAGACTTTGAGTTTTGGTCACGGTTTAAGTTCGCGGCTTCTTCTTTATTTTAAGAATTATTTCCGCAAGAGGTAACCCTCTATCTTTCTTTGAATAATGTAATATCACAATAATGTGAAATTCAATTTCAATATTATGATGTGAAGATGCTCTTATTTTAAATTTGTTATTATGATATTAAAGCATTCAACTCTTTGTCATGGTTAAATTTGGAGTGAGATTTGATATAAGATATGATCCATGCATGCAAAAAAAAAAAAATGAAATAAATACATGCACACACATATACCATGCATGCTTTAGGAACAGAAAGGGAGAATACATACATAAGACTTAAAAAAAAAAAATGAAATAGCAAACAAGAAATTTAAAAAAAAAATAATCAATTGGTGCTATATATGATATGTTATTTCTCACATATTTGCAAAGTCACATTTAGTTCATAACCAAAATTTTAGTTTTGGTTATCCGATCTTCATGACTATATAATTGTATTTATATTAATTAATTTTAGTTAATCATATATGTTGGAAAAGTTTGAATTTTGTCTAAAGGTGATTAAACTTTTCTTGTTATTTTTACTGGGTTCTAAATATTCAGTATTTTTACAACTATTTGTTTAAGCTGTAATGAATTGACTTTTCTATTGGGCGTATAGGACGTGTTTATTGATAAATGGTTACTAAAATAAATATTCTCCTTAAAAAAAAAATTAAAGTTTAAATATTTTCTCGGACTAATAGTAAGCTTATTAAAATAAAATAACGAAGGAAGTCAAAACTTGTAGTTTGTAAAATAAAGAACAAAAGTTGTTATTTTTATTTTTTATAAAACGTGTGGTTGTGTGTTAGTAAAATATCAAAATCTTTAATTCTTATACTTACAATCTCTATCATAATCATGACTTTACTATACATGTTGTTTTCCCCAAATGGGTTTTCGTTTTTTAATTTTAATAAGCTAAAATAAAAAAATAAAAAAAAAAAGAAGAAGAAGGCCTAGTGAATTTCAAGAAAAATAGACAATATAATAGGTCAAGGCTTTAA
This sequence comes from Capsicum baccatum var. pendulum, assembly GCA_030864225.1. NCBI lineage: Eukaryota > Viridiplantae > Streptophyta > Magnoliopsida > Solanales > Solanaceae > Capsicum > Capsicum baccatum. The sequence goes on along the minus strand of CM061561.1, from coordinate 269,602,495 downwards.
TTTCTAATTCAAGACCTATCCAAAAAGGGGTAGAAAAGAGGAGGAAACCCATTTTAAGGGAGTGAATTCATAAAAGAATAAGTTAGTCTCTTAACTTCAATTTTTTTTTTTAAAAAGTTTATTATAGAAGTGAAAATTAACGATGAAGTTGGAAAGCCGTGCTACCGACCATTCATTATAATAAAATCTAACTTATCACTTTAAAATCGATCTAATCAAGTTGGGTAGATTCTGAACATATTAGGTGCTTATTTAGACTTTGAAAATGGATGCGATCCATAAATGCCCCAAAGGCGCGCAAAATATATCAAAATTCGTTGTATGATCGGAAAGTACTGCTACCGGCAAGCCACACATTAATATAATTAAAAATATATGTAAAAGAATTTAAGAGCGGGAGACAAACAACTTTTAGGCCAATAAATATTATATATCCAAAAGACTAATTTAAGCCAGATGTAAGTCATTAAAGCGACCGTGCTAGAACCACGGGACTCGAGGGGTGCCTAACACCTTCCCCTCGGTCAATAGAATTCCTTATCCAAATTTCTAGTTCGCAGACCAAAAAAATAAAATAAAAATTGAAGAGTCATTTCTTTTTGAATAGGGGTTCAATAAGGTGACTTGGGACACCCAAACTCAATTCCAAGTGGCGACTCTGTAAACAAAATAATCCCTTTTTCAAAATGTCACTTTAATTGGAAAAACTCATTTTCTCTAAAACCAACTCCCTAGCGGGGGTCGGATGCGGTGAAAAAAAAACGGGGTGTGACAGATGGCGACTCTGCTGGGGATATAACCAGAATTCGAGCTTTCATATTGACTTGTTTGGCTTTATTTAATTTTGATATTATATATTGTTGGCCTAAATGTGTTCTTTGCCTACATGTTTACCGCTTTGATATTATTTGAATTGCAATATAAACTGTCTTCTCTCGCGCACCCATCTGAGTCTTCTGAGATACTGTATATTCGGAGATGCGGTATACGCTCCCGAGCTTTAGATACCAGAGATGCGGCAACGCTCCTGGGAAGGATTCTGTAGTCACCCATGATTTAGGATGGAAAGGGACCAACAGTGAGGCCGGAAAGCCCTGCTACCGGTAAAGCTGTCCCTTGCCGACTCGAGTTGTCCGCTCGTTTCATTGACAGTCTAGATACCTAACTCCACCAGGTTGAACCTAGCATAACCGGAGCTTAGACATGGCTATCCCTAATAGACTGTGTTTTACTTATATTATGTGTATTTTTTTTAACTTAGTGGGGCTCGACCCTGGGGTCGGGTTCATCTAGGTCAGGTGTCGCCTTTTGAGACCATCATGTGCATTTTATGAGCTACTTGTTGCATTATAGGAAATGCCATATCGAATGTTGACCATTTTTTTTAAGTAAATTAATTGATCTAAAAAAAGGGGGTAATGATTGATGGAGGTTCAGGAGTAGATATCTGTCCTCTCTCTACTTTGCAAAAGTTGAAAATCAGCCCAGATTGAATTCGGTCCAATAATGTATGTGTTCGGGCTTTTGACGATGCAAAACGAAACACAATTGGTGAAGTAGATCTTGCTTTGGTTATTGGACCAGTAGAGTTTATGATCACCTTTCAAGTAATAGACAAGGATACTTCCTACAACCTACTTTTAGGAAGACCATGGATCCACATGGCCAGAACCATACCTTCTACTTTGCATCAAGTAGTTAAGTTTGAACACGACAATCAGGAAATCATTGTACATGGAGAGGATGACCTTCCCATACATCGAGATCCTTCTGTAACCTGTATCAAAATAAAAGGGGGTTGTGAATCTCCCATTTATCAAGCCTTTGAAATCGTGAGATCTGATCAAGTCATGGAAGGTACGCCGATTCCAGGGCCTCATCTCTCTTCTACTTCAATCATGGTGGCTAGCCAAATGCTACAAAATGGTCATGAACCGGGAAAAGGATTAGGGGTTTTGCTGCAAGGAATTATAAACCCTGTAGATCCGTGTGCTAGCCATAACTCCTTTGGCTTAGGCTTTAAGCCTACCGCAGCAGATAGAAAATGGGCAAAAGAGCAGAAGAAGAAGGCTTGGAAATTGACAAGTCCAGTTCGACACATTAGCCAATCTTTCACGAAAGCTCAAAAGGAAGAAAATCAATACCCATATGCTAACAAGGATGTGGATGAAATATGTCAAGCCCTCAAGGAAATATTTTATGAAGTAAACATGGTTCAGAAAGGTGAAGGCCCTAGCCATGCGGATGTGCAGTCCGTCGAGCCAAATATCAAGCTCACTAACTGGGAAGCCACTCCTCTCCCCACAAGGAAGGAGTCTTGGTAATTTATTTTGTTGTTTCGTTTTTCTTTCTTTTGTATTTTGGACTATTCTCAGGGTTGTAGTCCACATAGTTTAGTTACTCTACTTTCATAACCCTTCTATCCTTTCCGATTCAATGAAATTAAATTCACATTTTCTAGTAAATTTATATTTTCTTCCCTCTTTCAATTTTTATTTTTCTTATTTAGTTATGTTAATACTGGCTCCGATAACATGGCATGTACGTGGAGTTCATATTTAGATCCTAAAAAGTTGTCTAATCTCGAATCAGCAAACCGAGCGGTAGAGGAATACGATGAAAGTGAAGCTGATAAGGAATTCAAAAAAGGATTGGATCAATTTGAGGATAAGCCCAAACCCAATTTAGATGACACTGACGTAATAAATTTGGGAACGGGTGAGGAGGTTAGAGAAATAAAAATAAGCATCCATGCAGATCAGAATATCAGGAATGATATTGTTCAGATTTTGATCGAGTATAAGGATGTCTTTGCTTGGTCTTATGATGATATGCCGGGTCTAAGCACGGATTTGGTAGTCCACAAACTACCTACATACCCTGATTTTTCACCGGTCCAGCAAAAGCAAAGAAAGTTTAAAACTGACGTGAGCGATAAAATCAAAGAGTAAATCATGAAGCAATTGAGTGCGAACGTGATCAGGGTTGCTCAGTACACCACATGGTTGGCTAATGTGGTGCCCGTACTAAAGAAAGATGGCAAAATCAGAGTCTGTATTGATTATATGGATTTGAACAAAGCAAGTCCTAAAGACAACTTTCCGCTGCCCAACATTCATATCCTTATTGATAATTATGCTAAACATGAGATCCAATCTTTCGTGGATTGCTATGCTGGATATCACCAGATCTTGATGGATGAAACAGATGCAGATAAGACTGCTTTCACCACCCCGTGGGGTACTTATTGCTACAGGATCATGCCATTTGGTTTAAAGAATGCGGGAGCTACTTACATGAGAGCTATGACTACTATTTTTCATGACATGATGCACAAGGAAGTAGAAGTATATGTTGATGATGTCATTATCAAGTCCAAGACACGAGTCAATCATGTAGATGACGTGAGGAAATTCTTCGAAAGGTTGCGAAAGTATAATCTTAAGCTCAATCCAGCCAAGTGTGCATTTGGAGTTCCATCCGAAAAACTTTGGGACTTCATAATTAGCCACAGAGGCATTGAATTGGACCCCGCCAAGGTAAAATCCATTCGAGAATTGCCGCCTCCGAAGAATAAAACTGAGGTCATGAGTTTTCTTGGAAGACTGAATTATATAAGTAGATTCATTGCTCAGCCCAGCACTACATGCGAACCGATATTTAAGTTGCTAAAAAAGGATGCTGCTATCCAATGGACAGACGAATGTCAAAATCATTTGATAAGATTAAAGAATATTTGGCAAATCCTCCCATGCTGGTCCCACCAGAACCTGTTTGCTTTGGTCAATTATACCAGCAGAGGATGGCGCGAGCTTACAATAAGAAGGTACGTCCTAGAAAATTCGAGGCCGACCAACTTGTTTTAAAACGCATCCTTCCACACCAAGAAGAGGCTAAAGGAAAGTTTGCTCCAAATTGGCAAGGTCCATACATAGTTAAACAAGTACTATCAAATGGAGCTTTGCAACTTGCAGATCTGGACGGAAAGATGACAGAAAAAGCTATCAATGCCGATTCAGTCAAAAGATATTATATTTGACACACTTGTGCTTAACATTCTCAAGTTGAGATGACGAAAGGCCATCATTCTACTTAACTAAACATCATTAATCCCTTGTCAGCCTCTTGAGCCTTATTTACCTTTCCTTGCTTACCCTCTTTGGAGCCGGAAAAAAAAAAAGATAATGAGTTGCCATTGAACTACGTTCGACCTGATTCCTAAATGGATACGTAGGCAGCCCTATCTTGGGGTTCGGTCCGACAAAAAAAAAATCTTGGTACTTTTTAAAAAAAAAAGAAAAAAAAGAGAGGAGATAAAATCCTATCGTCACTTTTATACGGCTCTCAAGATGTAATTTACCTTAAAAATCCTTTTTCCTTTGTCCATTAAAGACCTTCCAATCAATTTTTGAGAATGTCAAGCCTTGTGTGTTCTATATATATATATATATATATATATATATATATATATATATATATATATATATATATATATATATATATATATATATATATATAATTATATATATATATATATATAAAAGAAATAAAATCCTATTGTCACTTTTTCCCTGTGTCCGTTAAAGACCTTCCGATCAATTTTTGAGAATGTTAAGCCTTGTGTGCCAAAAAAAAAAAAAAAAACTTGTAGGTGAAAACCCATGGAGGCACCACAAGATAAAAAAAAAAAAAAAAAAAAAAAAAAAAAACTTATTGGTGAAAACCCTCAGGGGCGTCATAATGTCACACCCCATTTTTTTTCTCCGCATCCGACCCCTGCTAGGCAGTCAGTTTTAGAGAAAATGGGTTTTCCAATTAAAGTGACGTTTTGAAAAAGGATTATTTTATTTACAGAGTCGCCACTTGGAATTGAGTTTGGGTGTTCCAAGTCACCTTATTGAATCCCTATTCAAAAGGAAATGACTCTTTAATTTTTATTATTTTTTTTTGGTCTGCGAACTAGAAATCCGGATAAGGAATTCTGTTGACCGAGGGGAAGGTGTTAGGCACCCCTCGAGTCCCGTGGTTCTAGCACGGTCGCTTTAATGACTTACGTCTGGCTTAAATTTTTTTTTTTTGGGGTTTTGGATTCACAATATTTGTTAACCTAAAAGTTTTTTGCCTCCCGCTTTTAATTTATTTTGAAATTATGTATTAATAAACACGTCCTAAACACCCAATAGAAAAGTCAATTTATTACAGCTTAAACAAATAGTTGTACAGATACTGAATATCTAGAACTCATTTTCTTTAACTTTCATTAAAATAACAAGAAAGTTTTTATCACCTTTAAACAAAATTCAAACTTTTCAAATATATATGATTAACTAAAATTAATTAATATAAATACGATTATATAGTCATGAAGACCCGATAACCAAAACTAAAATTTCAGTTATGAACTAAATGTTACTTTGCAAATATGTGATAAATAATATATCATATATAACACCAATTGATTTTTTTTTTTAATTTCTTGTTTTGCTATTTCACTTTTTTTTTTTTAAGTCTTATGTATGTATTCCCCTTTTCTATTCCTAAAGCATGCATGGTGTATGTGTGTGCATGTATTTATTTCATTTTTTTTTTTGCATGCATGGATCATATCTTATATCAAATCTCATTCCAAATTTAATCATGACAAAGAGTTGAATGCTTTAATATCATAATAACAAATGTAAAATAAGAGCATCTCCATATCATAATATTGAAATTGAATTTCACATTATTGCGATATTACATTATTCAAAGAAAGATAGATGGTTACCTCTTGCGGGAATAATTCTTAACAACAACAAGAAGAAGCCTCGAACTTAAACCGTGACCAAAACTCAAAGTCTTTTGATGTGAGGAATTTTTGGTTTTTTTTTGGTTTCTTGGTTTCTTTGGTTTGCCCTATGTGTTCTTCTATGTGTGCATGTGTGTGATTTTTTCTCAAATTAGTCCATATGTCTTCCTTGTTTCTTTATGTGTGTGTTTATATAGGGAGTGTGTAAGTATGTAGTATGTTGAAGGTAATGGGAAAGTTAGGGGAATGTTGGAGGTAATGGGAAGTAGGGTAATTTTTTTTAGTTTTAATGGAAAAGTTAGGGGAATGTTGGAGGTAATGGGAAGTAGGGTAATTTTTTTTTAGTTTTAATGGAAAAGTTAGGAGAATGTTGGAGTTAATGGGAAGTAGGGTAATTTTTTTTTAGTTTTAATGGGAAAGTTAGGGGAATGTTGGAGGTAATGGGAAGTAGGGTAGTTTTTTTTTTTTAAAAAAAAAATATTTTAAATAAGTAATAAAAATAAAATAAAAATTATTTGAACATTAAAATGGTATAAAAATATTAGGTTTGGGTCAAAAATTAGGTGTTTACAGAATGCCTCTCTTTGCTTGGAAATATGAAGAATTTTGAAGTAAAGAAGTAAACATGACTAATTTTTGGCTCAACCCTTAATTCAATAATAATACGTAAATAAGTGGGAAAGAAGTGTGACCGAGCCCTGGCTTTGGGCATCCTACATATCTCGGGTTATAAGAGAATCAGGTCACGTGTAGTTCAAATAGGTGTAGGAATGAGTGGATGAATTGGAGAGTCGATTTGAGGTCCCGTCGAGTTTTCGGTTCGTGGCTCTTTTTATTACATCAGAAAAAAAAGAAAAATGAAACTAAAAATGAAAGATACAAAATCCTATCTATTCTAATTGTCTTGATTCTCTTGCTTCAGATCTTCTTCTTGGATCTTCAGTTATCGCCTCACTTTCTTCTAGTGGGTACCTCGATCTCAAGATTTGATCTTGAAGTTAGGACTTGAGATTTGAACCTGCAACTTGGATTGAGTCATTGACACTCTGTCAAAGAACAGTCCATAGAATACTTTGGATGCTTATTCTCCTTATCAGAAGCAAATAAGATGTCTCTTGAGATGTTAGGCCACTACAGATACAGAGCTGACTCTAACTATCTTCAACCTGATCATTCTTCTATATTCTGACCGGAGATGAAATTCCATTCTTGGATAATCCTGTGCTTCGCAGAAAACCTGCAAGCCATCAAAGAAGACGAAACAAAACAAACAAAATTTTCTGCCCCAGTTTACACTAGGAAAATTTTGTGAGTTATTAGAAAAACTATAATCGAGTTTAAAAATAAATAAATAAATGAATGGATAGAAATTTAGGCTAGGAGCACGATAAGATAAGGACCCTATTCTTAATGATGCAACCAAAGGAAGATATCCTAATGAATGCATGGGGAAAGAATTAGGATTTTCGCTTATAAAAATGTGATGCGGGATTGTCATGCCCTGTGAAGACATCAAGAAGAAAAATAGGAAGATTTATTTCCTAGAATGCCAGTTAGGGGATGGCGCCCTATGAAGACGAAAAGGATGTCAACTAGGGGATGGCGCCCTATGAAGACGAGATAAAGATGTCAACTAGGGGATGGCACCCTATGAAGACGAAAAAGATGTCAACTAGGGGATGGTGCCCTATGAAGACGAGATAAGATGTCAACTAGGGGATGGCGCCCTATGAAGACGAAAAGGATGTCAACTAGGGGATGGCACCCTATGAAGACGAATAGGATATCAACTAGGGGAAGGCGCCCTATGAAAACGAGATAAACATGTCAACTAGGGGATGGCGCCCTATGAAGACGAGATAAAGATGTCAACTAGGGAATGACGCCCTATGAAGAAGAAATAAAGATGTCAACTAGGGAATGGCGCCCTATGAAGACGAAAAGGATATCGACTAGGGGAAGGCGCCCTATGAAAACGGGATAAAGATGTCAACTAGGGGATGGCACCCTATGAAGACGAGATAAAAATGTCAACTAGGGAATGGCGCCCTATGAAGACGAAATAAAGATGTCAACTAGGGAATGGCGCTCTATGAAGACTAAATAAAGATGTCAACTAGGGAATGGTGCCCTATGAAGACGAAAAGGATATCGACTAGGGGGAGGCGCCCTATGAAAATGAGATAAAGATGTCAACTAGGGGATGGCGCCCTATGAAGACGAGATAAAGATGTCAACTAGGGGATGTCGCCTTATGAAGACGAGATAAAGATGTCAACTAGGGGATGACGCCCTATGAAGACGAGATAAAGATGTCAACTAGAGAATGGTGCCCTATGAAGACAAAAAAGATGTCAACTAGGGAATGGTACCCTCTGAAGACGAGATAAGATCTAGGGGATGGTGCCCTATGAAGACGAAATAAGATGGCAACTAGGGGATGGTGCCCTATGAAGACAAAAAGGATGTCAACTAGGGGATGACGCCCTATGAAGACGAAAAAGATGTCAACTAGGGGATGGTGCCCTATGAAGACGAAAAGGAGGTCAACTAGGGGATGGCGCCCTATGAAAACAAAAAAGATATCAACTAGGGGATGGTGCCCTATGAAGACGAAAAGGATGTCAACTAGGGGATGGCGCCCTATGAAGACGAAAAAGATGTCAACTAAGGAATGGTACCCTATGAAGACGAAAAAGATGTCAACTAGGGGATGACGCCCTATGAAGACGAAAAAGATGTCAACTAAGGAATGGTACCCTATGAAGACGAAAAAGATGTCAACTAGGGGATGGTGCCCTATGAAGACGAAAAGGATGTCAACTAGGGGATGGTGCCCTATGAAGACAAAAAGGATGTCAACTAGGGGATGACGCCCTATGAAGACGAAAAAGATGTCAACTAGGGGATGGTGCCCTATGAAGACGAAAAGGAGGTCAACTAGGGGATGGCGCCCTATGAAAACAAAAAAGATGTCAACTAGGGGATGGTGCCCTATGAAGACGAAAAGGATGTCAACTAGGGGATGGCGCCCTATGAATACGAAAAAGATGTCAACTAGGGAATGGTACCCTATGAAGACGAGATAAGATCTAGGATTTTTTTTTGTTAGAAAAGAAGAAAAAAAAATGCCCCAGTCTTGAATATGCGGGGTTTTATTATTATTATTATATTGATATATACCTAGAATTATAGGAGTATAACAAAAAAAAAAAAAAGAAAATTCATGAAAACTTAGCTTGCTATACTTGTTTTTTCCTCACTAAACTTCACAAGCTTGCTTTGCCCCTGTTCAAACAAAGAGAGGAAAAAAAATGTGAGTTTTAAAATTTATGGTTGGTTTGTGGCCTTGAGTTCCTTGGAGGTTTTCCTTATCTCTGCCCCAACTTGATATAGTTGATTCAACTAATTGGTTGGCGAGCTTGATTCTTTGTTTTTCAAATTCTGTTGCATCTCTGTTTGTTTCAGTACGATTCTGCTCTTCACTTTTAAATGCTTCATTTTTAACACTTATCTTAACTAGCTCTCTGTCCTTGTCAAGGTGGTGAGTGCCCAACATTCTCTGCTCAACTTCACTGGGAGCCATGGTCAATTTTGCTCGTTTTTCTTTATTTTGCATTTGGTGTGAGACTTACCCATAAAAAAAACAGAGCGTGTAAAAATGAAATAAGGAAAACAAAAAAAAAAGAATAAAAGCAACATGTTTGAATAGAAGGTATTTCTACCAGTAAAGTAGGAAAGCTTATTTGGAGGTGTATATTGACTTCAATAACGCATGCCATGCAACTTGGAGTAGACATTTGATCCTTCAAAACTGTCTAATCTCGAATTAGGCTGCACCTTTCAATCAAATCAAATCATTCTTGATCTTTGTCCTGTCATGAAAATTTTGTTTGACTAAAGTGATTCCTTCTAGGATTTTCTCAATTGACCCCTCTAATTTGGATTGTTTCGTTCATCATTGTCTTATGGTGCCTCTGAGGGTTTTCACCAATAAGATTTATTTTTTTTGATTTATTTTTATTTTTTTTTTTGATATCTTGTTTTGTTTTCATGGGTTTTCACCAATAAGATTTTTTATTTTTTTTTTGAATCTTGTGGTGCCTTCATGGGTTTTCACCTACAAGCCCTTTTATATATATATATATATATATATATATATAGAACACACAAGGCTTGACATTCTCAAAAATTGATCGGAAGGTCTTTAATGGACAAAGGAAAGGATTTTTTTTTTATTTAGGATAAATTACAACTTGAGAGCCATGTAAAAGTGACAATAGGATATATATATATCTCATCTTTTTTAAAAAAAAAAAAAAAAAAAATACCAAGATTTTTTTTTGTTTTTCTTTTGTCAGACCGAACCCCAAGATAGGGTTGCCTACGTATCCATTTAGGAATCAGGTCGAACGTAGTTCAATGGCAACTCATAATATTTTTTTTTTTTTAGGATAAATTACAGTTTGAGAGCCATGTAAAAGTGACAATAGGATATATATCTCATCTTTTTTTAAAAAAAAAAAAAAAAAAACCATAATTTTTTTTTAATTTTTAATTTTTATTTTTTTTTAGGATAAATTACAGCTTGAGAGCCATGTAAAAGTGACAATAGGATATATATCTCGTCTTTTTTTAAAAAAAAAAAAATACCATGATTTTTTTTTTATTTTGTCGGACCGAACCCCAAGATAGGGCTGCCTACGTATCCATTTAGGAATCAGGTCGAACGTAGTTCAATGGTAATGCATTATCCTTTTTTTTTCGGCTCCAAAGAGGGTAAGCAAGGAAAGGTAAATAAGGCTCGAAGGGTTGACAAGGGATTAATGGCATTTGGTTAAGTAGAATGATGGCCTTTCGTCATCTCAACTTGAGAATGTTAAGCACAAGTGTGTCAAATATAATATCTTTTTACTGAATCGGCATTGATAGCTTTTTCTGTCATTTTTCCGTCCATATCCGCATGTTGCAAAGCTCCATTTGATAAAACTTGTTTAACTATGTATGGGCCTTGCCAGTTTGGAGCAAACTTTCCTTTAGCCTCTTCTTGGTGTGGAAGGATGTGTTTTAAAACAAGTTGGCCGGGCTCGAATTTTCTAGGACGTACCTTCTTATTGTAAGCTCGTGCCATCCTCTGCTGGTACGATTGACCAAAGCAAACAGGTTTCGGTGGGACCAGCACGGGAGGATTTGCCAAATATTCTTTAATCTTATCAAATGATTCTTGACATTCGTCTGTCTTTTTTTAGCAACTTAAATATCGGTTCGCATGTAGTGCTGAGTTGAGCAATGAATCTGCTTATATAATTCAGTCTTTCAAGAAAACTCATGACCTCAGTTTTATTCTTTGGAGTCGGCAATTCTCGAATGGATTTTACCTTGGCGGGGTCCAATTCAATGCCTCTGCGACTAATTATGAAGCCCAAAAGTTTTCTGGATGGAACTCCAAATGCACACTTGGCTGGATTGAGCTTAAGATTATACTTTCGCAACCTTTTGAATTTCCTCAAGTCACCTACATGATCGACTCGTGTCTTAGATTTGAGAATGGCATCATCAACATATACTTCTACTTCCTTGTGCATCATGCCATGAAAAATAGTAGTCATAGTTCTCATGTACGTAGCTCCCGCATTCTTTAAACCAAACAGCATGACCCTATAGCAATAAGTAACCCACGGGGTGGTGAAAGCAGTCTTATCTGCATCTGTTTCATCCATCAAGATCTGGTGATATCTGGCATAGCAATCCACGAAAGATTGGATCTCATGTTTAGCACAATTATCAATAAGGATATGAATGTTGGGCAGCGGAAAGTTGTCTTTAGGACTTGCTTTGTTCAAATCCATATAATTAACACAGACTCTGATTTTGCCATCTTTCTTTAGTACGGACACCACATTATCCAACCATGTGGTGTACTGAGCAACCCTGATCACGTTCGCACTCAATTGCTTCATGATTTTCTCTTTGATTTTATCGCTCACGTCAGTTTTAAACTTTTTTTTTGCTTTTGCTGGACTGGTGAAAAATCAGGGTATGTAGGTAGTTTGTGGACTACCAAATCCGTGCTTAGACCCGGCATATCATCATAAGACCAAGCAAAGACATCCTTATACTCGATCAAAATCTGAACAATATCATTCCTGATATTCTGATCTGCATGTATGCTTATTTTTATTTCTCTAACCTCCTCACCCGTTCCCAAATTTATTACGTCAGTGTCATCTAAATTGGGTTTGGGCTTATCCTCAAATTGATCCAATCCTTTTTTGAATTCCTTATCAGCTTCACTTTCATCGTATTCCTCTACCGCTCGATTTGCTGATTCGAGATTAGACAACTTTTTAGGATCTAAATATGAACTCCACGTATATGCCATGTTATCGGAGCCAGTATTAAGATAACTAAATAAGAAAAATAAAAATTAAAAGAGGGAAGAAAATATAAATTTACTAGAAAACGTGAATTTAATTTCATTGAATCGGAAAGGATAGAAGGGTTATGAAAGTAGAGCAACTAAACTATGTGGACTACAACCCTAAGAATAGTCCAAAATACAAAATAAAGAAAAACGAAACAACAAAATAAATTACCAAGACTCCTTCCTTGTGGGGAGAGGAGTGGCTTCCCAGTTAGTGAGCTTGATATTTGGCTCGACGGACTGCACATCCGCATGGCTAGGGCCTTCACCTTTCTAACCATGTTTACTTCATAAAATATTTACTTGAGGCCTTGACATATTTCATCCACATCCTTGTTAGCATATGGGTATTGATTTTCTTCCTTTTGAGCTTTCATGAAAGATTAGCTAATGTGTGGAACTGGACTTGTCAATTTCCAAGCCTTCTTCTTATGCTCTTTTGCCTATTTTCTATCTACTGCGGTAGTCTTAAAGCCTAAGACAAAGGAGTTATGGCTACCACACGAATCTACAGGGTTTATAATTCCTTGCAGCAAAACCCCTAATCCTTTTCCCGGTTCATGACTATTTTGTAGCATTTGGCTAGCCACCATGATTGAAGTAGAAGAGAGATAAGGCCCTGGAATTGGCGTACCTTCCATGACTTGATTAGCTGTCACGGTTTCAAAAGCTTGATAAATGGGAGATTCACAACCCCCTTTTGTTTCGATACAGGGTACAGAAGGATCTCGATGTATGGGAAGGTCATCCTCTTCATGTACAATGATTTCCTAATTGTCGTGTTCAAACTTAACTACTTGATGCAAAGTAGAAGGTATGGCCCTGGCCATGTGGATCCATGGTCTTCCTAAAAGTAGGTTGTAGGAAGTATCCATGTCTATTACTTTAAAGGTGATCGTAAACTCTACTGGTCCAATAACCAAAGAAAGATCTACTTCACCAATTATGTCTCGTTTTGCATCGTCAAAAGCCCGAACACATACATTATTGGAACTAATTCAATCTGGGCTGATTTTCAACTTTTGCAAAGTAGAGAGAGGACAGATATCTACTTCTGAACCTCCATCAATCATTACCCATTTTTTTTAGATCAATTAATTTACTTAAAAGCTGGTCAACATTCGATATGGTATTTCCTATAATGCAACAAGTAGCCCATAAAGTGCACATGATGGTCTCAAAAGGCGACACCTGACCTAGACGAACCCGACCCTAGGGTCGAGCCCCACTAAGTCAAAAATACATGTGATATAAGTAAAACACAGTCTATTAGGGATAGCCATGTCTAAGCTCCGGTTATGCTAGGTTCAACCTGGTGGAGTTAGGTATCTAGACTGTCAATAAAACGAGCGGACAACTCGAGTCGGCAAGGGACAGCTTTACCGGTAGCAGGGTTGTCCGGCCTCACTGTTGGTCCCTTTTCATCCTAAATCATGGGTGACTACAGAATCCTTCCCAGGAGCGTTGCCGCATCTCTGGTATCTCAAGCTCGGGAGCGTATACCGCATCTCCGAATATACAGTATCTCAGAAGACTCAGATGGGTGCGCGAGAGAAGACAGTTTATATTGCAATTCAAATAATATCAAAGCGATAAACATGTAGGCAAAGAACACATTTAGGCCAACAATATACAATATCAAAATTAAATAAAGTCAAACAAGTCAATATGAAAGCTCGAATTCTGGTTATTTCCCCAGCAGAGTCGCCATCTGTCACACCCCATTTTTTTTCTCCGCATCCGCCCCCTGCTAGGCAGTCGGTTTTAGAGAAAATGGGTTTTCCAATTAAAGTGACGTTTTGAAAAAGGATTATTTTATTTACAGAGTCGCCACTTGGAATTGAGTTTGGGTGTTCCAAGTCACCTTATTGAATCCCTATTCAAAAGGAAATGACTCTTTAATTTTTATTATTTTTTTTTGGTCTGCGAACTAGAAATCCGGATAAGGAATTCTGTTGACCGAGGGGAAGGTGTTAGGCACCCCTCGAGTCCCGTGGTTCTAGCACGGTCGCTTTAATGACTTACGTCTGGCTTAAATTTTTTTTTTTTGGGTTTTGGATTCACAATATTTGTTAACCTAAAAGTTTTTTGCCTCCCGCTTTTAATTTATTTTGAAATTATTTATTAATAAACACGTCCTAAACACCCAATAGAAAAGTCAATTTATTACAGCTTAAACAAATAGTTGTACAGATACTGAATATCTAGAACTCATTTTCTTTAACTTTCATTAAAATAACAAGAAAGTTTTTATCACCTTTAAACAAAATTCAAACTTTTCAAATATATATGATTAACTAAAATTAATTAATATAAATACGATTATATAGTCATGAAGACCCGATAACCAAAACTAAAATTTCAGTTATGAACTAAATGTTACTTTGCAAATATGTGATAAATAATATATCATATATAACACCAATTGATTTTTTTTTTAATTTCTTGTTTTGCTATTTCACTTTTTTTTTTTTAAGTCTTATGTATGTATTCCCCTTTTCTATTCCTAAAGCATGCATGGTGTATGTGTGTGCATGTATTTATTTCATTTTTTTTTTTTGCATGCATGGATCATATCTTATATCAAATCTCATTCCAAATTTAATCATGACAAAGAGTTGAATGCTTTAATATCATAATAACAAATGTAAAATAAGAGCATCTCCATATCATAATATTGAAATTGAATTTCACATTATTGCGATATTACATTATTTAAAGAAAGATAGATGGTTACCTCTTGCGGGAATAATTCTTAACAACAAGAAGAAGAAGCCTCGAACTTAAACCGTGACCAAAACTCAAAGTCTTTTGATGTGAGGAATTTTTGGTTTTTTTTTTGGTTTCTTGGTTTCTTTGGTTTGCCCTATGTGTTCTTCTATGTGTGCATGTGTGTGATTTTTTCTCAAATTAGTCCATATGTCTTCCTTGTTTCTTTATGTGTGTGTTTATATAGGGAGTGTGTAAGTATGTAGTATGTTGAAGGTAATGGGAAAGTTAGGGGAATGTTGGAGGTAATGGGAAGTAGGGTAATTTTTTTTAGTTTTAATGGAAAAGTTAGGGGAATGTTGGAGGTAATGGGAAGTAGGGTAATTTTTTTTTAGTTTTAATGGGAAAGTTAGGAGAATGTTGGAGGTAATGGGAAGTAGGGTAATTTTTTTTTAGTTTTAATGGGAAAGTTAGGGGAATGTTGGAGGTAATGGGAAGTAGGGTAGTTTTTTTTAAAAAAAAAAAAATATTTTAAATAAGTAATAAAAATAAAATAAAATAAAAATTATTTGAACATTAAAATGGTATAAAAATATTAGGTTTGGGTCAAAAATTAGGTGTTTACACATAAGACAATGATGAACGAGACAATCCAAACTATAGAGGTCAATTGAGAAAATCCTAGAAGGAATGACTTTAGTCAAACAAAGTTTATCATGACAGGACAAAGACCAAGAAGGATAATTTGATTTGCTTGAAAGGTGCAGCCTAATTTGAGATTAGACAGTTTTGAAGGATCAAATATCTACTCCAAATTGTGTGTCATGCGTTATTGAAGTCACTATACACCCCCAAATAAGTTTTTTACTTTACTGGTAGAAATACTTTCTATTCAAACATAATTTTTTTTTTATTCCTTTTTTTGATTTTTCCTTAGTTCATTTTTACACGTCTTTTTTTTTATGGGTAAGTCTCGCACCAAATGCAAAATAAAGAAAAACGCACAAAATTGACCATGGATCCTAGTGAAATTGAGCAGAGATTATTCGGCATTCACCACCTTGACAAGGACAGAGAGCCAGTTAAGACAAGTATTACGAGTGAAACATTTGAAAGTGAAGAGCAGAATCGTACTGAAACAAACAGAGGTGTAACAGAATTTGAAAAACAAAGAATCAAGCTCGCCAACCAATTAGTTGAATCAACTGTATCAAGTTGGGGCAGAGATAAGGAAAACCTCCAAGGAACTCAAGGCCACAAACCAACCATCAATTTTAAAACTCACATTTTGTTTTTCCTCTTTTTGTTTGAACAGGGGCAAAGCAAGCTTGTGAAGTTTAGTGAGGAAAAAACAAGTATAGCAAGCTAAGTTTTCTTGAATTTTCTTTTTTTTGTTAGACTCCTATAATTCTAGGTTCATATCAATATAATGATAATAATAATAAAACCCCGCATATTCAAGACTAGGGCATTTTTTTTTTCTTTTCTAACCAAAAACAAATCCTAATCTTTTTCGTCTTCATAGGGCACCATCCCCTAGTTGACATCTTTTTCATCTTCATAGGGTGTCATCCCCTAGTTGACATCCTTTTCGTCTTCATAGGGCACCATCCCCTAGTTGACATCTTTTTCATCTTCATAGGGCGCCATCCCCTAGTTGACATCTTATCTCATCTTCATAGGGCACCATTCCCTAGTTGACATCTTTTTTGTCTTCATAGGGCGCCATACCCTAGTTGACATCCTTTTCGTCTTCATAGGGCACCATCCCCTAGTTGACATCCTTTTCGTCTTCATAGGGTGTCATCCCCTAGTTGACATCTTTTTCGTCTTCATAGGGCGCCATCCCCTAGTTGACATCCGTTTCGTCTTCATAGGGTGCCATCCCCTAGTTGACATTTTATTCGTCTTCATAGGGCGCCATCCCCTAGTTGACATCTTATCTCGTCTTCATAGGGCGCCATCCCCTAGTTGACATCCTTTTCATCTTCATAGGGCGCCATCCCCTAGTTGACATCCTTTTCGTCTTCATAGGGCACCATCTCCTAGTTGACATCCTATCTCGTCTTCATAGGGCACCTTGCCCTAGTTGACATCTTATCTCGTCTTCATAGGGCACCATCCCCTAGTTGACATCTTTTTCGTCTTCATAGGGCACCATCCCCTAGTTGACATCTTATTTTGTCTTTATAGGGTGCCATCCCCTAGTTGACATCTTATTCATCTTCATAGGGCGCCATCTCCTAGGTGACATCCTATCTCGTCTTCATAGGGCGTCATCCCCTAGTTGACATCTTTTTCGTCTTCATAAGGCACCATCCCCTAGTTGAAATCCTATCTCGTCTTCATAGGGCACCATCCCCTAGTTGACATCCTTTTCGTCTTCATAGGGCACCGTCCCCTAGTTGACATCTTTTTTATCTTCATAGGGCACCATCCCCTAGTTGACATCTTATTTTGTCTTTATAGGGCGTCATCCCCTAGTTGACATCTTTATCTCGTTTTCATAGGGCGCCTCCCCCTAGTCGATATCCTTTTTGTCTTCATAGGGCACCATTCCCTAGTTGACATCTTTATTTAGTCTTCATAGGGCGCCATTCCCTAGTTGACATCTTTATCTCGTCTTCGTAGGGCGCCATCCCCTAGTTGACATCTTTATCCCGTTTTCATAGGGCGCCTTCCCCTAGTCGATATCCTTTTCGTCTTCATAGGGCGCCATTCCCTAGTTGACATCTTTATTTCTTCTTCATAGGGCGCCATTCCCTAGTTGACATCTTTATCTCGTCTTCATAGGGCGCCATCCCCTAGTTGACATCTTTATCTCGTTTTCATAGGGCGCCTTCCCCTAGTTGATATCCTATTCGTCTTCATAGGGTGCCATCCCCTAGTTGACATCCTTTTCGTCTTCATAGGGCGCCATCCCCTAGTTGACATCTTATCTCGTCTTCATAGGGCACCATCCCCTAGTTGACATCCTTTTCGTCTTCATAGGGTGCCATCCCCTTGTTGACATCTTTATCTCGTCTTCATAGGGCACCATCCCCTAGTTGACATCCTTTTCGTCTTCATAGGGCGCCATCCCCTAACTGGCATTCTAGGAAATAAATCTTCCTATTTTTCTTCTTTATGTCTTCACAGGGCATGACAATCCCGCATCACATTTTTATAAGCGAAAATCCTAATTCTTTCCCCATGTATTCATTAGGATAACTTTCTTTGGTTGCATCATTAAGAATAGGGTCCTTATCTTATCGTGCTCCTAGCCTAAATTTCTATCCATTCATTTATTTATTTATTTTTAAACTAGATTATAGTTTTTCTAATAACTCACAAAATTTTCCTAGTGTAAACTGGGGCAGAAAATTTTGTTTGTTTTGTTTCGTCTTCTTTGATGGCTTGCAGGTTTTCTGCGAAACACAAGTTTATCCAAGAATGGAATTTCATCTCCGATCAGAATATAGAAGAATAATCAGGTTGAAGATAGTTAGAGTCAGCTCTGTATCTGTAGCAGCCCAACATCTCAAGAGACATCTTTTTAGCTTCTGATGAGGAGAATAAGCATCCAAAGTATTCTATGGACTGTTCTTTGGCAGAGTGTCAATGACTCAATCCAAGTTGCAGGTTCAAATCTCAAATCCTAACTTCAAGGTCAAATCTTGAGATCGAGGTACCCACTAGAAGAAGGTGAGGCGATAACTGAAGATCTAAGAAGAAGATTTGAAGCAAGAAAAATCAAGACAATTAGAATAGATAGGATTTTGTATCTTTCATTTTTAGTTTCATTTTTCTTTTTTTCTGATGTAATAAAAAGAGCCACGAACCGAAAACTCGACGGGACCTCAAATCGACTCTCCAATTCATCCACTCATTCCTACACCTATTTGAACTACACGTGACCTGATTCTCTTATAACCCGAGATATGTAGGATGCCCAAAGCCAGGGCTCGGTCACACCTCTTTCCCACTTATTTACATATTAATATTGAATAAAGGGTTGAGCCAAAAATTAATCATGTTTACTTCTTTGCTTGAAAATTCTTCATATTTCCAAGCAAAGAGGGGCATTTTGTAAACACCTAATTTTTGACCCAAACCTAATATTTTTATACCATTTTAATGTTCAATTAATTTTTATTTTATTTTATTTTATTTTTATTTTTAGGCATTTTAAATTTATCTTACTTTGAGGTTCGTTAAAAAATTTGAAAAAAAATAATACAAAAAAATAGAATCACATTTTAGATAAGTTTTTTTTATTTATTTAAAATAAATAAATAAATAAATAATTAAATTATTTTATTTTCCTCTTTTAACTTTTAATAAATACTTACTAATTATTTAACTTACTTATATTTTATTAGTTTTAAATAATTTTATTTTTTTTATTATTATTAGTTTTTTTTTTGCTTATTTTCGTTATTTTATTTAAAATATTTTAAAAAAAAAAATAAACAAAAATAAACCTAACTTTCCCATTAAAACTAAAAAAAAAATACCCTACTTCCCATTACCTCCAACATTCCCCTAACTTTCCCATTAAAACTAAAAAAAAAATTACCCTACTTTCCATTACCTCCAATATTCCCCTAACTTTCCCATTAAAACTAAAAAAAATTACCCTACTTCCCATTACCTCCAACATTCCCCTAACTTTCCCATTAAAACTAAAAAAAAAAATTACCCTACTTCCCATTACCTCCAACATTCCCCTAACTTTTCCATTAAAACTAAAAAAAAATTACCCTACTTCCCATTACCTCCAACATTCCCCTAACTTTCCCATTACCTCCAACATACTACATACTTACACACTCCCTATATAAACACACACATGCACCCATAAAAATAGGGAGAAGGAGGAAGACACATATGGACTAATTTGAGAAAAGAAAAAAAATCACACACATGCACACATAAAGGAACACATAGGGGAAATAAAAACCAAAAATTTCTCACATCAAAAGACTTTGAGTTTTGGTCACGGTTTAAGTTCGCGGCTTCTTCTTTATTTTAAGAATTATTTCCGCAAGAGGTAACCCTCTATCTTTCTTTGAATAATGTAATATCACAATAATGTGAAATTCAATTTCAATATTATGATGTGGAGATGCTCTTATTTTAAATTTGTTATTATGATATTAAAGCATTCAACTCTTTGTCATGGTTAAATTTGGAGTGAGATTTGATATAAGATATGATCCATGCATGCAAAAAAAAAAATAATGAAATAAATACATGCACACACATATACCATGCATGCTTTAGGAACGGAAAGGGAGAATACATACATAAGACTTAAAAAAAAAAAGTGAAATAGCAAACAAAAAATTTAAAAAAAAAAAAAATCAATTGGTGTTATATATGATATGTTATTTCTCACATATTTGCAAAGTCACATTTAGTTCATAACCAAAATTTTAGTTTTGGTTATCCGATCTTCATGACTATATAATTGTATTTATATTAATTAATTTTAGTTAATCATATATGTTGGAAAAGTTTGAATTTTGTCTAAAGGTGATTAAACTTTTCTTGTTATTTTTACTGGGTTCTAAATATTCAGTATTTTTACAACTATTTGTTTAAGCTGTAATGAATTGACTTTTCTATTGGGTGTTTAGGACGTGTTTATTGATAAATGGTTACTAAAATAAATATTCTCCTTAAAAAAAAATTAAAGTTTAAATATTTTCTCAGACTAATAGTAAGCTTATTAAAATAAAATAACGAAGGAAGTCAAAACTTGTAGTTTGTAAAATAAAGAACAAAAGTTGTTATTTTTATTTTTTATAAAACGTGTGGTTGTGTGTTAGTAAAATATCAAAAGCTTTAATTCTTATACTTACAATCTCTATCATAATCATGAGTTTACTGTACATGTTGTTTTCCCCAAATGGGTTTTCGTTTTTTAATTTTAATAAGCTAAAAAAAAAAAAAAAAAAAAGAAGAAGAAGAAGAAGAAGGCCTAGTGAATTTCAAGAAAAATAGACAATATAATAGGTCAAGGCTTTAATTTCTAATTCAAGACCTATCCAAAAAGGGGTAGGAAACAGGAGGAAACCCATTTTAAGGGAGTGAATTCATAAAAGAATAAGTTAGGCTCTTAACTTCAATTTTTTTTTTAAAAAAAGTTTATTATAGAAGTGAAAATTAACGATGAAGTTGGAAAGCCGTGCTACCGACCATTCATTATAATAAAATCTAACTTATCACTTTAAAATCAATCTAATCAAGTTGGGTAGATTCTGAATATATTAGGTGCTTATTTAGACTTTGAAAATGGATGCGATCCATAAATGCCCCAAAGGCGCGCGAAATATATCAAAATTCGTGGTATGATCGGAAAGTACTGCTACCGGCAAGCCACACATTAATATAATTAAAAATATATGTAAAAGAATTTAAGAGCGGGAGACAAACAACTTTTAGGCCAATAAATATTATATATCCAAAAGACTAATTTAAGCCAGATGTAAGTCATTAAAGCGACCGTGCTAGAACCACGGGACTCGAGGGGTGCCTAACACCTTTCCCTCGGTCAACAGAATTTCTTATCCGAATTTCTAGTTCGCAGACCAGAAAAATAAAATAAAAATTGAAGAGTCATTTCCTTTTGAATAGGGATTCAATAAGGTGACTTGGGACACCCAAACTCAATTCCAAGTGGCGACTCTGTAAACAAAATAATCCCTTTTTCAAAATATCACTTTAATTGGAAAACTCATTTTCTCTAAAACCAACTCCCTAGCGGGGGTCGGATGCGGTGAAAAAAAAACGGGGTGTGACACACTTCTAGGCGCATTTGGATAAAAAATATTTGTCCACCTAAAACGTATAAAGGGTTCATTTGCTGATATATAATCTTTTATTTTTAAAAAAATATTTTTCAATTGATTCTTTAAGACGTTAAACTCTTCGCTTTCAAGTTAAAGATATCAACACTATGACTGATACGAGACCACAACTGAAGGTGAAAAAGAAAATATTGGATGTCACTATAAAAAATAAATTAATTTATATGGTAATACTTTTTAACTTATAACCTAATAACCTAATATTAATTTATTTAGCTTTGGCACTGTGGTTATTTTTTTACATGGAGCGCGTGGCAGAATTCTTAAATAAAAAAAAGAGTAATACACACATTATCAGATATTAATTGAGGTGTGTTTTCTAACTATTAGGTGATTTAGTTCATATAAAAAACTCATACTTCTAATAATTCAGTATGAAACTCAAAAAATTAAAATAATTTAGATGTATATTTAACTTTTAGTTCTTTTTATAAAAATTAA
The DNA here is from genome assembly GCA_030864225.1 of Capsicum baccatum var. pendulum. Lineage (NCBI taxonomy): Eukaryota > Viridiplantae > Streptophyta > Magnoliopsida > Solanales > Solanaceae > Capsicum > Capsicum baccatum. Next base: position 269,580,279 of record CM061561.1, on the reverse strand, counting down.
AAACTAGAATTTGTTAAATACTGGACGAAAATTATAAGTCCTGACTTTTGTCAGATTTAAAAGATTAGAAATGGTGAAGAGTAATCAAGGGTGGATGTTGAATTTCAACTAGATCATGAATTAAAATTTTAAGATTCTTAGTCTTAAACTCATCATATTAATTCTAAAAATTATTATTTCATATTTATTGATTTTTTTTTTTAATTTTGCCAACAATTCTTCTCATCTGCTCCCCCACCCCAGCTCCCACACACAATCACCACCCTGTACGCCTCATCAATCTGGATTGATAGAAATAATGGATAAATTATAATGTTAAAAATAAAATTGAGATTAGAATAAATTCTTTGTAAAAAAATATTTGTAATTTGTGAGCGACCCATATTTCAAAATAAAAGCTCCTTGAGCAACTTTTTTGTTGGGTGTGCAATTGAGAAACTATATACAATGTGTAAGATCTTTCTATAATGTGAGGTCTTTTAGAAAAAAATTGTGCAAGCTTGATCTAAAACGGATAATATCACACTATGTAAGAGTATATTTGGTCTGGTTAAGCCCAACAACTGCTATCAACTATCAGATTCAGCTGGTTGAGTATGATGATGTAGTGGAATGATGGGGTAACAAGGCTCGATTCGCTTACTCTTACAAGTTTAGAGATGCGAACACATGAAGAAGCTAGATGGGGGGCTTTGGTTGCTATAAAAATACTCTAACGATGTGAATGACATTCAATGAATCTTAGTGACTCATGGATCGTGGTGATAGACTGCGTGAAACTTTGATCGAGGGAGAGATCGCTGGTGTGCAAACAAATGTCCCAAATGAACACCTTCCTTCAACTCTCTTCTATTATATAGTAAAAATATAATTGAAGACTTAAAATATATTCTTTGTTTCATCTCTTTTTTCACTATTCTGACTACAATATTTTTTCACACTTCTCACATTTTTTCTTACACAATATAATCTTTCTTATATCCAACACAAAGAAGACTTCCTTTATATAGATATATGATTTCTTTAACAAATAAATGTGAAGAATATGTCTGGGTGGTTACATAAGTTACAACAAAATAATTAACCACATTTTAATCCCACTAACACAAAAAGATAATAAGGAAAATATGTCATTGTAGTTACATGTAATAGACTACCTATATAATTATTAAATACATTTGGGTTATTCTGTAATTAGATATTCTTCAGTTCTCTATATATACAGCTGTAACCCGTTCAATATCAATAAGATCAATTATTATTAAATTATATCATGGTATCAAAGCTAGGGTTTCTTCTTCCGCCCAAACCCTAATCTCTCCTCTTTTCCGACGTGTGTGCGCCGCCGCCACCGTCTACACCACGCCGCACGGCCTCCCTCCTCCGTCGTAGGTCGGCGCCATGGACAAGGTTGTTGATCCTCTGTCAAATTTACCGTCTGGAGTAAAATTACTGCTCAGGAATCTCCACAACCTCATCCCCGAAAAATTATCTGACAACAACTACCCGGCCTGGGCACTTAACGTCCGCACCGCCCTCGCAGCCAACTTGCTGCTCGGATGGATTGACGGTGCGGAGAAGCCGCCGCCCGAGACAGCCGAGAAGGACGGCGTCATGCTCCCAAATCCCGACTACCTTCCGTGGATGATCGTAGACACTCAGATCCGAGCCTGCCTTCTCGCAGTTATTAGCCCCTCTGTGCACAAACACGCCCGGGGTTTTCTCACATCGGCTTCACTTTGGGACGCACTAGCCACAAGGTACAACTCTGTGTCCACGGCTCATATTTTTCAGTTGCGTGACAGATTGCATACTCTTCGGAAGGGAACGAAGACGATGACTCAATACCTTGATGATGTGGCCTCTATTCTGTCTGACCTAGATGCTGTGAACGAGATTATTCCTGAACGAGACGTGGTGAATGCCGTGATACGTGGTCTTCCGGCTGGCTATTCCTCTCTCAAACAGCATATTCGCCTCTCACCTGTCGAAATCACTCTGAATCAACTGTCTGGATGGCTTAATGCAGAAGAATTGAATCTAGACATGGAACACAAATTACTGCTCGGAGAAGCCAGTTCCACCCCTGGCGTCACGGATCTTTACTCGGCTGGCAGCGGGGGCTCGGCCAGGGGTCGCGGTGACGATCGCCGTAACCAAGGGCGAGGCAGCGGCGGCGGTGACCGTCGGAACGCCGGGCAGCAAGGCAGAGGCGGGCCTCCACCGAGGGATGGCTTCCAGTCAGGCCGCGGACAGGGACGAGGAAACCAGCGGGGACCCACACGAGATCTTCCGACGTGCCAAATTTGTGCTAAGCGGGGCCATTCTGCGGCTAATTGCTGGTATCGTTATGATGACTCGCAGAATGTAAATAGCCAGTCCGGAGGATCAAGGGCGATGCATGCGTCCACAAACGCTCAATCTGGCGATTGGTATCTAGACACAGGTGCTAACACCCATGTGACGTCGGATTATTCACAACTTCAAGCTCCTCATCCGTATCATGGCTCAGAAACTATTACAGTAGGCAATGGTCAATATCCTAAATTTGTTAAAAATAGGACAGAATTGCCAAGCACCAGAAAGAATAATATACTCCAGTTGACAAGAGCTAGAATGATTAAGAAAAATTAGTAAATGGTGAATGTTGAACTTTTTAAATTTCCTAAATGACAGCTAAAATAATTATTAACTTTTTAAGTTTGTCTAAAACTTTAGCTTATATAGACTAGTAAAATTAAAATGAAGTGCTTTTTTGGTGTTGTCTGAATTGTAATTAAGTCCTTGTTTTTTTATTTTGTTCTAATAAAATCTAACAATTAGAGTTTGTTAAATACTTTTCGACGATTAAAAGTGATGATTTTAGTCATGTCACACTTCTTTTTTTTACTCCCAAAAAGAATTAATTTTATGTTTCGAAAGTGTTTTTATTAGTGAAGTGACAAAATGAAGATTTGTTTCAAAAAAGGATTATTTTTACATTCAAAACTCAGAGTCGCCACTTGGCATAATCTGGTGTGCCAAGTCACGTTTGAAAAATCCTTTTCAAAACAATTTTGACTCTTTTAAACTGGTCCACAAACAGAGATTTCGGTTAAGGAATTCTGTTGACCAAGGGGAAGGTGTTACGCACCCCTCGATCCCGTGGTTCGACCATGATCGCTTGGTGGAGCATATCGGCTAATTTTGACACTACAAATATATAAACCACACAAAAGCATGCAAAACAATCAATCAGCAAACAAAACAATCCAAAATTTAGTGTCCAGTCCAAAATAAAAAATGCAAATATATAAACCTACACTAACCTACACTAGTCCTAAACTACGCTCCAATGTTTTACCCGATGCCTCAGGCCTTGATCACGAACGTCCTCCACCAACATAATACGTCGGAGCATTCCCCGGTGAATAAATACAATGAGCCGCGAGACATTCCCCAACTAAATTAATACATTCAATGAAATACGATAAAACTAGAAAAAACATTCAACACACACATTTAAACATTCGACGCATTCAACAACACGTCACTCCTAAATTTGCCTACCCGAACCTAAACATTTTTGCCAATCCAATTCAACCTATCATGATACTATCGAATTCACAATTAGACGTCAAGTAATAATAACAATGAATCAAAACAACTAATCTATTCATCTTTTATCAAATTTTGATCCCCTGATCCATTAACCAAATTATCACATGCTTCGATTATCAATTAAAGTTTTCAACATTCAACTCCAACATCAAACAATACCTAACAAAGATTCACACATATCGAACACGCAAATCATTCCCAATTACGTAAAATTAGAGGAAGAGAAGATAGAATTGAACCTCAATGTCGCTTTCCAAACTGATGTATTATTTGGATTAACCCAGTAGAATCTGCGTCCGAAAACCTCAAACTCGACCTCAATCAAAACCAAACTCTCAATAAACCCAAAGCTGAACAACCCCAAAAATATAACAATCCCAAATCAAAACACCAAAGGACCAATCGAATCTAAAACGGAGAAAACGAATGTTAGCTATTTCGAATTCGGCGTTACTGACATCAACGGGGTTATGCCTTTCATTGAAAAGGGGTGGGGATTTTTGAACTTGAACTGCTATGGCTTCACCGGAGCTCCGGCAAGCCTCATCAGTGACGAATCCGACGAGATTGAGCCGGATTGGGTCGCGGGCTTTGGTGCTTGTGACCGGAGCTGGCGCTTTTGGAATGTAGTGATGTATATCTTCCTGTGAGTGGACAAAAAGTGAGGTCCTTTTATATTTTTTGTTGTTTTGTGAATTGGTTAAAAAATGAAATAAAAGGTGATGGGGGTAGGATAGGTAGGGTAGAGGTAGGGTGTGGGGTGGGGTGGCATGTATCAAAAGTTGTTAGAAGTTTGTTATTTTTGTCCTTTTGTGAAGGGATTATCACATGGGTAAGGATATGTGATGAAGTGAGCTAAAAATGGATAAAATCGAACTTTGAGGAGGACAAAATTAGGTGTCTACAAGTCAAACATAAAGGACCAAAGTTGCTCACGAGTATAATCAATGACGAATTATTCAAGAATTTAACTTGATGAATTTGACTGACCTTTAAGGTTACGAACACTGAACTAGTCTTATTTTTAAGAGTACGAGTTAAAATTTAATTGTCGTTGAAACTGTTGTCAGTTTTTTTATTTTAATGATAAACAATAAAGTACCAAAATATAAAGAGTGCTTCTGCCCCGCCAATAGCTCTTATATATTTTACTAGATTCGCAAGGTGAATGGAACAAGAATGATTTATTTATTTTCTTTTTACCTTTAAACGTGATAAATGATGATAAATTTTAGTTCGTAATTCATTTGGCTTAATAGTCAAATTAGAAAGAATATCTTTATCTCTGTTGGTTGATTTAATTTCTCATAAAAATACCATAATAAATTTCAACAAAGACAAAGTACCAGAAACACGATAGCACTTAATTCCGAAAAGGAGAATTCAAATAACACTGAAATTTCAAGATAGTTATAGGTAGCTCATAATTTTAATTTCTCCAGAGAGATATAGAGAGAGCTACAACTATCTTATTTTTAATTTAATAATAAATTGCAATATTGCAATCTAATTAAAAGTTTATAGAGCCCTTAGCTTCTACTCTTCATCAAGCTCTTTTTGTTTCATAGAGTTGATAGCACTTAGTATTTTTCCATTCTGCAAAAGAAAAGAGAAAATAAAACACGTCAATAATATATAGGACTTACGTTATACATACTGAAATCTTAAACTACAGGCGAAATCCTATCGACACACCTTAACTATACGGGGTTGAGGTGACATGAGGAATGACATGAGGAAAATTAGAAGATCAAGAATTTTAGTTGTAATTGTCTAATTAATGACATAATTATGTCAAATCCATAGAACTAATTAATTAAACTTTAATATATATGTCTTCACCAATAATTTTTTTTAATATGTATGTGATTAGATGAAAATGAAAACCAACCTCTACAATTCTTTGACCAATTTCTTCAGATAATTTGTATAATTTGTCATTAGTAGAGCCATTCAAATTATTCACCCTGTCAACCATCAATTTACTTTGGAAGATGAGCAATCTCATTTGATGCTCAAGTGACCTTTCTTCTAATTTCTCAATTTCCCTAAAAAAAAAAAAAATACAACAAACATAAGAAAAATTCATGAAGAATATAAAAATAAATAAGAGTTTGTTATATCTAAAAAGAATTTAACCATTCATAAAAAACGACTAAGAAAGACGCAAAGGAAACTCAAAGAAACTCACTCGATAACTAATGCCTTACAACGTCTCTTTACTTCTCTATAAAAGGCGACCAGCATAAGCATCCTACAGAATGTAAAAACATATATATATATCAAGAGTTTAATCTATCATTTATAAAAAAATGCAATTTATATTCTTGAAAATAAGATAAAAATAATTAAAAAAAAAGTTAAAAAGAAATTCACGTAAAAAGTATTTCTTCTGAACTAGTAGGACCCCTTCTCCATTTGGCCATTGAAAATAGAGGAGAAATTAAGAATAGAGAAGTTTTTATATTTTTTTATAATTTGCTATACGTGGCTTTTCAATCCATTTAAATAGATAGGTTTCAAAATGTACTTACCAAAAAATAATAAGGCTAAAAGAAAATTAATAAGTTTTAAGAATTTTGTATATCTTAAGAAAATGGTAAGTAGTTGAGTTTGTTATTCAATGGCATGAGATTAATTAAATCTAATCAGAAGAGTTATTAATCAAAATTTAGATCGTGAAAATATAGATATTTAGAAATAAATTTAAAATTCACAACTACTTACCAAATATTTGTAACCAAATATTGTGAGTCCAAATTTGAGTTGTTAGAATTTTTTTTGAATCTTTTAACTATTAAGAGAATAGTTTGTAGTTAACTTTATTATAATTATTCATGTTGGTGTTTTGTTGTCATCGTCAATATTACTTGTATTACTATTAACATGTAGTTATTGGTAATATAATATAAAAAATATGTAGCTTTTGAGTCATCAAAAATAATTACATGTAACCATTCTCAAAAGACGAGTAAAATAAAGATAATTAATTATATAAGTCTTTATATTAACTTGATATTTTAACATAATCAACAGCATAGAAAATTTTAGGTTTGTATTGATCTTTAATATTCATGTTGATAGTGTTTTTAAATTGCTTTTCTAAGGCATGAAAATGTAGAAAATACTCGTGATTTATTTTTCATGGGATAAATTAAAGTTACATAAAACATAAACATAGAGAAATCATTCTCGAAAATAACATATAATTGACATTCTAAATTTGATAAAATAGGAAACAACTTTCAAAAATAAAAATGAATAATTTACTGCAGTTTACGAGATACAATGATCAACTAAATTAAGTGGTAAACTTTGCATTTTCCTAACCTGCTGGAAATATAATTATTGTTAATTTATAGATAATAACCCTTTATACTGATATCATGCCTTCAGAATGACAGATGCCTAACATTAGTGGACACAATTATCTTGATATCTATTGCTGGTGGAAGGCGACTGGTATTTTGTAAAATTAATCGACGTGTGCGCAAGCTATCCCGGATACCAACAACAACAACAACAATAACAACAAACGCAGTATATTCCTGCATAGTGGGGTCTGAGGAGGGTAAATGTATGCAGTTCATACCACTACCTCCAAAGAAATAGAGAGGTTGTTTCGATAGACCCCCGACTCAGGAGAAAATTAAAGACAGTAAACAAAGTCGTAATACATCATGAAACAAGATGGAAATAAGATACCCACAAAGTACCAAAGGCACACACCTTACCCAAACCCTCCTAACTAGAAGCTCCAGCTTATATACACAACCCTAAGACTACTAGTCAGGCTACACCAAAGCACTTCTAACTACTATCTATTACTCACTCACACGCACTACCCCTTTAACCTAATCAGCTACGAACAGGGGCATCAGTGCTCCTCCTCATCACATCAGCAAACCATCTCAACTTCACTTTCCGCATCTTGTCCTTCACCGAAGCCACTCCCACCTCCCGAATAGTCTCATTCCTAACCCTATCTCCCCTAGTAAGTCCACACATCCAACGCAGCATCCCCATTTCCGCCTCCTTCAATTTTTAAATATGAGAGCTCTTGACTGGCCAACACTCTGCTCCATACAGCATGGCCGGACAGACTACCACTCCATAGAATTTACCTTTAAGCTTGGGCGACACCTTCTTATCACATAAAACTCTCGAAATGAGCCTCCATTTCATCCATCTTGCCCCAATATGGTGAGAAACACCATAATTGTATAGAATATATATATATATATATTAAATATACAAGTTTTTATTTTTAACATGTTTATGAGACTTAAAATCACATTATAGCTGTCACTTTCTTTGAGAATCTATTCACAGGATAGATATATACTCTCCCTCCCTTCGAAAATACTCGTCGTCCTCACTAAAAACAAATATTCCAATACTTTGTTTTAGAAAATTAAGACATAATTAATTATCTTTTTTTATTTTGACCCTTATTCATAAATATAGAGAGATATTTATATAGCGCAAAAGAGACAAGTATTAAATAGAGCTAAATTACCCTCTAGTTAATGTTTTTCTTAAGGAGCGTGCAGACCAAAAAATGTGACAAGTAATTAGAAACGGAGAGAGTAGATTAATGGATTCTATTATTCTTGATTATGATCTTCCAAAAGTGATGAATGATTATGACAACCATTATGAAGCTTTGCATGGCTTCATGCAAAGGCCTATGATGGAGTTTCATGGAAATATATGAGTCAGGTAATGAAGCAATTTGGTTTCTCAAATTCTTGGACCAACATGATAGGAAGTTTAATTTAGTGTTCAACAACTATTATTTCATCACTGTATCAATGGACCTAGTCATGGCTACTTCAAATCATCTTCATCTATTTGTGCTCTTTTGGAGACCCCTCAATTGCCATGATGGTGAATTAACTTAGAGATTTATGAGAAGGCCTATCAAAAGGCTTCTGTTAATTTTAAGGCCCCGTGCATTGAAGCTTCTGCTATGCACGGGATTCGAGGAAGGATGCGCGAGACTATTTCCACAGCTTGAACCTGCTGCAACCCTACCAGTTATGCCAAGGCTCCCCCCACCCACTCCACTCCACGCGACGGGGGTGGATTAAAAAAAAATATAGCTTTCATCACTATAAAGCCTTCAGTTTGACATTATCAGAGTACTGCTTCTTCTTCAGGCAGCACTCTGATAACGTCAAATTAAAGAGTCCATCTCCAAGTCTATGTTGATGTGCCCCAAATGTATCCATAGCTGCAAATGCTTCTGTCATATTGTTGTTGTTCATATAATACGAAATTTAGTACTTCCATATAGATACTGATTTTTGTCACAGTATTTAGAAAACTCGTACAATCATTCAAAAACAGTTAATCAAATTACCTTACGAGCATGACTTTCATGAGAAAAGAACTTCAGTAAAGCCAAGTCTTAGCTCACCTCAACAGCCAGTGTACAGCTCAATATACATAATAATCAGGATTCAAATTTCATCAATACAACCAATATCAAACATAGCAAGAACATATATATGATCAGTTACCTAGTGTAAAGAAGAGGGAAATCAAGTAGCAGATGTTCTTGCTAAACCAGCTTCACGCAATGATTCGAGTTTGATGATCTATTCCTTCCAACATCTTCCGAGGAGCATGGATATCCCATTAATTTGTGGGATATTGAAGGTTCGATCTCTTTATGAATACCCGAGAGTTTATGGAATATTCGTGAGATATTCAAGATGTTTGATAATATAATAACCCATTAATTTGTGAGATATTGAATAACCCATTGTTTCGATATGTTATGTTTGACCTCTTTATGAATATCCCGTGAATTTGTGGGATATTGGAGCTGCCTTTGTAAATGAATATATTTAGCCCGTGAATTTATGGAGGAATAGCATTAGGATAGAGGGCTAAGGGTGTGAATGAGTCGCAGTCAGTATTTAGGTTGAACTTGGTGTCTGTGGTTGGCATTGTACAATATATCTGTGGATGTCGTACATATGTTATTTTATCCTGTTCTATGCTTTTGTTGCTCTTTCATACTGTCTTTTGTCTTGAGCCGGGGGTCTATTGGAAACAGCCTAGTGGTATCAGTATGTGGGAATATACTGGGTTTGTTGTTGTTGTTGTTGTATATTTCGCCCGTGTAATTTAGGGTTTAGATCAGAGTAGTCACCAAGCTAGGTTTAAGTTTATTAATTTAGGGTTTAGAGTAGAGTAGTCACCAAGCTAGGTTTAAGTTTATTAATTTAGGGTTTAGCCCCAGACCGAACAGCTTGGTCAGCCTCTGAGCTATTCGTGTTCACAACATATATAATTTCATCCACACATGGATACTATATATATACTACTCCACTACATTGACTTGCAATTTCAGAATGATAGATGATGTTGTAACATGACGACAACAACAGCATACCTAGCATAATATAGGGAGGGTAGAATATATCTAGACCATACCACTGCCTCAAAGGTAGAGAAGTTGTCTCCGATAGACCCTCAGCTCAATATTGTAACATGAAGAATGACAAAAATAGACAGGCCAAAATTAAAGAACCAAACAAATGAGAAGTCTCAAAACATAGTCTATCAATATAAAAGATAATAGCAATATCACACATATCTCAAACTCTTGAGATTTTCATAAGTCACAAAGAAGGGAAACACATTATCCTTCAAAACCATAATTTGTCTAAGTCTTAAAATCTCCAAAAACAAACAAACAAACAACATGAAACTAAACCACCATAATATTCAATCAGAGCAACCCAATGCTGCTTTGACTTTTAAAACTTTGGAGCTCAAAAGGCCATGAACAGAAGCCACTGCATCCATATGTTTCTGCTGATTCATTTGATAATTATCGCCAGAAATCAATATTTGAAAAGCCACTGTCAAAATTGAACCATCTTGTGCATTTCCAGTATTTTTCCTGTTCGATGCAAGTTGACCATCGGGACTTATGGTGATACCTGAGGTAGTGATAAAGCCAGAAATTTCGTTAAGGATGTTCAAGATTAGTATATATGTATTGAAAGTAATTTTCGACGAGGGATGTTCTACTAACCGGAGGGCAAAATGGAAACTTTTGTGGCATCACCTCCATTGATAACTGAAGTGACTGTTGGTAAATCTATAGGTGCATATATTATAAATGCTCCCATTTCATCAATGTTGGACTCTTGAATCATTAACATGTTGCTCTCTGTTGGCACATAGGGCTGCATATATACATTACAACCATTTCAGAAATATAAGTGTAAGCACTAAAATGAATAAAATTAATAACGGACAATTTTTGTCGCTAAACAATAAAAATCTGGATGCTTATTGCATCTAACAATTACGGACTATTTAGCAACAGATCAACGATGATATTGTTAGTGAATATATATAACAAAGAGGAGTTTAACTTCTATACACTTTAGTGTAGGAGAAAATTAACATATTTGGATCGCTTAAAAGATAGTTATTGGATCACCTTAAAAAAAAAAGCAAATGGAATTATTAATCTAAAAAATAAAACAAATTATAACCACCTATAATAGGCGAAAGTACATGATTATGCAAAAAAAAAGATTTTCAAATTGTCAGTATATATAAGTTAAACGCAAGAATGAGAAAAGAAGAATCCAATCATAAGTCATTTTATTTGATTCTTGAAAAATATCATCATTACTTGATAATTTAAGCAGAAAATAGCAAACTATAAATAAATAAATAAATATATATGACAAGTACCTGAATGATTGTAACACTATTTCCTGGAAAAGCTCCTGTTGGTACTCGAGTTAACTCAGTCACATTATTCCCACCGGTCAAAAGATCCCACTGAAAAAAAAAAAAGAAGAAAAAAGGCAAAATCAAACTATAAACAAATTCATAATTTAATCGTTAAAAAATAGTTCATGAGATGAGAATTGTTTAAGATGATATAAAAAAAAAAATTGGAAAAAAGAAGGTAATTATGTACAATTAATGCCAAGAGCCAAACCTGTAAATAACATAACATAGAACCCCAGTTGAATTCAATACTTTAAATTAATAATTTCGAAGATTCTTCACATTGAACTCAATTCTAGTTCTAAAATTATGAATCAGATTCTCATATTTGTTCATTTTTTTTGCGAGTTTCACAAGAAAATCTAAACGACCTATAAGGGTACTTTCAAGGGGGTCGTTTGGTTAAGAAACAACTTATACATACTTTTTATCAGACGTTTGTTTCATTGCATTAAAAATTGAATATACATAAAGTCAGTCCTCTCTATAACAACAACATTTCATTAACATCCATGTTATATTATTGTCTTCGATCTTTAATGACATTTTGCTATAAAAACTAACAACTAAAAAAAATCTGAACAAACATAGTTGTTATAAAGAGGTTTCAGAGATGATAATGCAAAACCTATTTTTTATCAGCCGTTTGGTTCATTGCATTAAAAAATGAATATACTTACAATTAGACCTCTTTATAGCAGCAACATCTCATTATAACATCCAAGTTAGATTATCATCTTCTCTATAACAATATTTCTTCGTAACAACTAAAAGAACATCTGAATAAACAACGTTGTTATAAAGAGGTTCGATACATACCTCATGCCTTGTCTTGTCATCTTTGAAGAAATCAAAAACAGTTTGGAATGAAAGAGGAAGACATAGAGAAGTAGCAGCAGTGACAATCCATCCTTTTGGTGACAGTGTAATTTCTTCATTTGTTCTAATGGAAACCCTATATCCACTATTCAATTTTGAGGAAGTTGGGAAATCCAATCTGTCTGTCATACTTAGAATTTCAAAAAATCTCTTCACCATCCTTTGTGATGTTTGCATCACATTTTTCACCCCTTCAGGATCTGTAACCACTGGAAAAAAAAAAAGAATAATAAATACTATTACAACGACTACAATATAACATATTCAGTGTAATCTCACTGGCCAGTAGGGTTTCGGGAGGGTGGTGTTTGTACAACCATATTCCTACCTTGACCCTCCACTCAAGTATGTAAAACAAATATAGTAGTGAAGAAGTCATACTGAAAACAATGCAGAAGAGATCATCGAACCGTGACAGCAATAAATGATCGATATGATAATCGGAGCCAAGGAGACAACAAGTAATTCTAAAATCGAAGAATAAGATAGTTGGAGGGTAATACTAACAATACTAATAAGGAAATAAGATGACGACAACAACAACAACGACAACATACCGAGTGTATTCCCACAAAGTGGGGTTGGGGGAGGGTTAAGTGTACGCAGGCCATACCACTACCTCAGATGAAGTAAAGAAGTTGTTTCCCATAGACCCCCGGCTCAGGACGATAAGGAAACAAGATAAGGGACATAAAACTGAACCTTAGTAGAATAATAATAATAACAATACTGATAAGGAAACAAGATAAGTAGAATAATAATAATAACAATACTGATAAGGAAACAAGATAAGGGACATAAAACCGAACCTTAGTAGAAGGAGAATAATAACAATACTGATAAGGAAACAAGATAAGGGACATAAAACCGAAACTTAGTAGAAGGAGAATAATAACAATACTGATAAGGAAAAAAGACAAGGGGACATAAAACCGAACCTTAGTAGAAGAATAATAATAACAATACTGATAAGGAAACAAGAAAAGGGAACATAAAACCGAACCTTAGCAAAAGGAGAATAATAACAATACTGATAAGGAAACTAGACAAGGGGACATAAAACCGAACCTTAGCAAAAGGAGAATAATAACAATACTGATAAGGAAACAAGACAAGGGACATAAAGCCGAACCTTAGCAAAAGGAGAATAATAACAATACTGATAAGGAAACAAGACAAGGGACAAAAAACCGAACCTCCAATATTGAGATCATGGCTAGTAGGACTAGTTGCAGCCACTGCAAAATTACATCTCTCAGACATCCTTTGAAGTGCAACAATCCATCTTTTAGCACCAAATGTTTGACGACCATACACCAAGTCTCTAAAGATACGATGAACCTGATTTTTGTCATCTATTTGAACATGTTCGATCCAAGTAACCTACAAGAGAAAAAATAATCAAGAATTCATAAAAAGAAAACAATTAATAGCTTGTTGGGACACTTAAATTTAACACCCTTGCTTGTTTAGATTTGAACATCTGAAGCATGAACAACATAGTATAGGGACACTTAAACAGCCTCGATGCACGTGCAAGGCTGAACATTTGGAGAGTGAACAACATAACATGAGGATGCAAAATCGAATAAAATTGAATGGATCTAACTCAATCCATACTAAGAAAAATAGACATCATGAGATAGGTATGCTAGGAGTAAAGTTTTACCTAACTTACTCACTCTTTGGAAAATAAGCTACATATATATATACATACATACACACACATATATGTGTGTGTCACGAGTCGAGATATGCAATAATGCAAACAATCTCTCGCAGAAATGCACGATAAGGTTGTACACAAGCCCTTCCAGACTCCGCACGTAGCGAGAGCTTAGTGCACCGACTCCGCACGTAGCGAGAGCTTAGTGCATCGAACTGTTTCTTTATATAAATAGTGATATATATATAGTGAGTAAATGATTCTTACCATACTTTGGCCATTACCCATGTCTTGAATGACACAACCAGAAGGGTATTTCCAAGTATAGATAGGTCCACCATTTTGAAATTCTTTCAATATGTCATGTGAAACATCAACCATTATCCATGTTGTTTGATCAATTCTTCTACAACAACGTATGAAGTAAAAATCTCTAACTTCCACAAGTGGAGATAAAATATGCAACTTCTCCTGCATCTGTTTTCAAGAATCAGAAAAAAAAAAAAAAAGAAGGAAAATTTACGCGGATTAGAAAATAGCAAGTCATAATTATCGGACGTAGCTAATGTTTAAAATAGTTAAATATATATTTCTTTTGTATTTGTATATTTCGAGGATCATTTACAAATTGGGACTCATATACGCTTGTGTTCGTATACAAAGCGAATTTTGTGGCTCGTATACAAATCTCTAAAGGTTTGTATTTGTCTACAATCGAATAAAACGAATTTGTATTTATATTTACGATCTGTAATTTATATATTTAGCTCCTAAACTATCATTACGTCTTGTAATTAGGCAAATTCCAGCTATGGCGCCTCATTAATTATTGGCTAAATATTAGCTATTTCTAAAATTTTGCCATTTTAATATCTATTTAATTACTAGGGAAATAAAATAAGAATATGAATTAATATTTTACCATTTGTATAGAACCACCCAAATGCTCAGTATCAGGAAGTTCAAAACCCCTAGCTTGTTGGACTATAGAAGGAAACATGTTCATCCATTTGACCTGCATATATAATATATATACAAAATCATATCATTTTTAAGTATATGATTAATGACTAAATAATAATTAACAAATTAAACAATTACACCTCAAAATAATTTCAGGTAATTAGGATCGGCTATATAAATACTCATTGTCCATGTCCATCGTTCCATTTAAACTCATTTCAATATTCAATAGGAGAAAATTATAAAAATAAAATCGTATCAACCTATTAAAAAATAGCCATAGATCCAAAAGTCGTTAAAAAATAGTCAATTTTTGGAACCCCTAACAATGTATTTGTAGAATTCAAAATATCATGACCCCTAACAAATTCTCACACATTGGCTACTTTTTAAAAATCGATCCAAAAAGTGGCTAGCATGCATAATTTTCCACTTTACTAAACACATGAGAGAGTTGTGTATATATATATATATACAACGAAGCAAGCCTTAGACCTTAGAAACACGTTCTAAATTCATGTATCACTCTAAATAGTCACAGATTTGAAAGTCATAGAAAAATATTCAATTTTTGAAACCTCTAACGATGTGATTTTAGTTATACTAATTTTGTACTTTACTAAGCACATGAGATAGTTGTAGAGTCATGTATCGATCACTCTAAGTAAAAAGCGGATAACATCATTTGTAAACTGAACTATTATAATACTAAAGCATTCAAGAAACTTACCGGATCAACAAAGTTCTGAATCAACTCAATAGCAGGCATCGACACAACTCCAGATTCCTTTGATGATTCAAATTGAGCAGTTGATGATCTATAAGGTCGATGATATGGATGTGAAAACACTCTTTCATAATTATCGCGATGAAGCGAACACCTCCCATCACTTGTAGTAACCCAAAATGATTCATTCATTGGCAAAAGTTGCATCATTTCTTCCATAGCACCATTAATAACCTCAGTAACAATTGCTTTCTCCCTAATATCATGTAAAATTTGATAATTTTCTCGTGGTATTTGGGACATCATTGGAATATTATTACTATTTATCGAATTTCTACGAACATTATTATTATTATTATTTTCTTGAGCAGAAGGAAATTCAATGGGAGAACCACATATATTTTGGCTCAACAAACTTTCATCTGATGAATTTGATGGACTTCTAAGAGTTGCATTTGGTAGTGCCAAATTTTGATTTGTCAAAAACGACCTCCCATGAACACGTGATATGAGATTTGCTACTCTTTCATGCTGCAAAAATTAAAAAAATAATATAAAAACATAACAATTATTAAGTTAAATTACTTGACATAATAAGCCATTATTTATAATAAACGTAATTTAATAACCCAAAAAGATGCAACTCATAAGCATCTAAGCAGAAACGGATTCATGATTTTAACTAGATGAATTCGGCCATTTTAAAGTATATAGCACTAGATAAACTCGATGCTTATCATGAATTGCATCCCTTCGAATTTATCTGAACCGAATATCTTTCGGATAGAACATATATACATGTAAAAAAGGACTAAACCCTACTTTAAAGCTCAAATTTGATCCATCAAGTTCAATTTCAAATTATAAATCCGCTTCTGCCTCATGTTATATATAAATAATTTCTTTAAAGAAAAATAATAAATTAAAAATATATAAATACATTAGTTATAATAGATGAACTCGACGCTTATCATGATGCATCCTTTCGGATTTACCTAAACCGAATATCTTTCAGTTAGAACGTATATACATTAAAAAGGGACTAAAAGTTCACAAAATGTTAGATATGATACCTTCATTTTAAACTTTAAAGTCCATTTTAAAGTACAAGAAGTTATATATGTGCTACCTTAAAGTCCGAATTAATTCATAAAGTTCAGATCATGAATTCGCTTCTGCGTCATGTTATGTATAAATAATCTTTTTAAAGGAAAATAAATAAATTAAAAATATATAAATATACAAAGAATACACAAAAGATTTACCTCGTCTTTCAGATTTTGATTTTCCATTTTCAAAATTTCTATATTACGTGTCCTTTCTTCTTCACCAATGGGTGGACCATCACATCTTGGGCATGTTACACTTTTCAAAGCCTCTTTCATTGCCATATTTTCACAATGAAATCTTTCATTTTCTGCTCGAAGAGTACTGTTATCTGATCTCTCAGTTTGTGTCTGATGAAAAAAATATATAATAAAAATTAATTTCATAATATAGATAAATAAATCAGAGGTTATGAGCTAATTAAATGTTGAAAATGAAGCTAATAGTTCAAGGGATAATAGCACTATAGGTGCATTTTGATGCACATTTAACTTTCAATTAGTATAAATATGTATAATGTGTTTAGTCATTTTATGTAAAGATTATGTTGTATGAACTATTTTGAAACTATAAATATATATGGGTGACTATACAATATTAATATAATACATAGGTAATAAAGTGGTAAAACGATTAATAATTATGGAAAATTTGTGAATATTCATAAGTAAAGAGATTAAAAGTGCATATTTTAATCGATTGAAGGTAAAATCCGCTTAGTCATATATTATAAGGATTAAAATTAAAATTTTAGCATTAATTGAAGGACCAAAAGTAATATTAAGACTTATAAAAAATGTGTGAAAATCCATTTATAAAGTTGTATGAAAATTATTTTCTCCCTTTATTTTAATTTAAAAGTTCAAATTTCCGCTCTAATTTTAACTACGTTTTCTTTCTCATGTCCAATGTATATTTGAAGGATTTTTACCTAGGTTAAAAAAATTAGTCCATGAAAATATATATAATCTATTCTATCCCGCCCATTCTTTATTTATTCAAATTATTTTAACTAGTCGAACATAGTTCAGTCCGTCTATTTAATATTTCAAGATTTTTTTCATTCATAAATAAATATTAATATGTCATTATGTGTAAATAAAAATAATAAGCTATCAACAATTATAAAATTTATAGAAAAAAGACTAATTAATTAAATAAATTTACCTTTGTTTGAGTCCTTTTGTTTTGAAACCAAAACTTGATTTGTTTAGGGTCAAGTCCTGCTTCCTTACTCAATTGGTTTCTCTGATTCTCATCTGGATGTGGACATTGCTTGAAAAATCTTCATTTCGAAGAAAAAAAAAAAAAAAAAACATTAGTAACCAATTTTTATTTTTATTTTTATTTTATAAAAATGAAGAAGTAAAAAAGAAGATTTTATATACCACCAAAGATATGTCAGGCTGGATAAATATTTCTTCATTATTAATCGGAAATCTGAAGTTCAGATATTTGAACTAAAATAATCTTTGGTAGGGAATGTTTTACCGCCAAATTGAAGAGCGGTAAGTACCCCTTCATCTAATGCAAATCTAGATTACTTGGGTCGTAAAGTGAAACGTTCTGACGTAAATCTGGATTAGCTATGCCCTAATGTGGTACTTTTAGATGCAAATCTGGATAAGTCGAGCCCCATGGTGGCACTCTCCAACACCAGTCCTACTTTCTCGACGTAAATCTAAAATAGTCAAATTCCAAAATGTATATCAACATCATGAGAAAATTCTCATGAAATGATAAGGAGATTATTGTTTTTTAATTAAAATTAAATGAGGGAAAAAAATTAGAATTACAGAAATCCATCCTCTTATGCTAAAGTTATTAATGAATAATCAATGACAAATTGACTCATGTATTAAAATGTATATACATGGGAGATTAATCATCCAAATAAACTAATTTTGAACCATTCTAGCAAGTCAATCAAAAAAATTGAATAATAAAATCAAAAGAAAAGATCTATTATTAAATCCAACAAGCTTATAAAGTAAAAAAAAAGAAGACATGAAATGAACAAGAATTAATATAAATCAATGCACACAAAGAACACATAAAGAAAACATAAATTGTTATACATCTATTTTCAATTTATCATTCATGTCTCTTAGGAAAAAAAAATAACAATTATTTCTTAAACCCAAAAAAAAAAAGTTTCAAAAAAAATTGAGCTTATAAAGGTTCAATTTTATTTTTTTTTAATAAATAAAATTAATCTTACGCTTCAAGTTGTTGAATTTGTTCCACATTGTGTCGATGACATTGCCTTTTTCTTTTTGTTTTTTCTTGCGAGTTCGATGATTCTCCAACATGTTCTTCCTCAGAATCTGTCATTTTCCTTTACTAATTCCTGAATAGCAAAAGAAAACACATACACAAAAAAAAAAAAAACGAATGTTAATTCGTTTGACTATATATGAAACAACTAAAGTAGACTGAAGAGAAAAGAGATATATAAGAGAAGCGAATTTTACCAACCTTTCGATCGATAAATAGAGATAAAAGAGAAATGTTATATGTTCATAGTAGATGGTCTATTATATAGTAGAAAATAATTTGACTAAATATTTTACAGACTCATATAATCTGATATGACAAAAAAATTCGGGGAAAATTTGAGATAATAATAATGCAACGTATAAACATAAGATAAGAATTTTCATGTGCTTTTTTTTTTCACATTTTTTTTTTTTGGGGGGGGGGAATTAGTATTTATGGTTTGTATTTATATACTGTCTATAAAAATTGCATCTTGGGTAAAATTTCAGAAATAGAAATATAATTATGACTTACCTTTTCCCATTAAAGTCAAATAATTATGTTTTTCTAATAGAACTATCAAAAATTATTTATCCTACTAACACAAAAATCACAAAGACAATAAATTGAATCTTTTTACTCTACATTTTAAAACTATTTAAATTTTTTAATTTAATACTTTGGATGATGTAAATTGTTGTGTTCACCACCTAACACATACCATCAAGGTGGTTTTTGAGAAAAAAAAAAAAACTAATAAATACTTAACTCGATTTAAATATGATAAACTCGACTCACTTCGAAAAAATAAGATAAACTCGACTCACTTCAAAAAAATAAGATAAACTCGACTCACTTCGAAAATATATGTTAGACTCGACTCGCTTCTATAAAATAGGATATACTCGACTCGCTTCGAAAAAATAGTATATACTCGACTCGCTTCGAAAAAATATGATAGACTCGCCTCGCTTCGCTTCAAAAAAATAGGATATGCTCGACTCGCTTCGAAAAAATATGATAGACTCGACTCGCTTCAAAAAGAATTAATAACAAGATTATCACTTTTGAGGTAGTGAAATTAAAACAAATTTTAACGCTTTTCAATAAATGTTAATAGAGGTGGACGTTTGGTATTCGATTCGGTATTTTTAAAGTTCGAATTCTCTAAATCTGTAATCGGTATTTGAAAGTAGATATCACATACCATATTTTTAAAAACATCGATTCGATAATTCGATAATCGACAAATTAGACTTCGATTCGGTTACGATGTTAGGTACATACCATATTAAGATGTGTATACTACGTTTAAACTTCAAAGAGTATATCTAATAGAACCCTATTTAGTATTTTTTTTGTACTTTTTACAAATATATTACCAAGATTTAAGAGATTCTTGGGATAACTAATAATATTATCGAATACAAAACGGTATTAATATCTTGTACCAAACTCAATCCCAATACTGAATTACCGAATATCAATTATCAAATTTTTTTATTCATTTCGATAATTCGATTTTTGGTATTTTATGACGAGCAATATATGTTAACTTACACTTGCAAAAGGAAAAAAAAATGGTCTAATTGAACCAATCACTTTTTAATTGGGCTTGTATTTATAAAATTAAAATAATGAAATGTTAAAATATAGAATAGGTGAAAGTTTTGTGATTTTTTATTAGAAAATATAGTGATGTGACTTTAGTTGTTTTTTTTTTTTTAAAAAAAAACATGTAATTGTATGATCATTTATGAAATTTACTATGTGCATAATTGTTGTGACCATTTATGATATATAGATAGATAGATATGGGATGTCCCTTCTATTTTTTTCCCTTCTAAAAATACTATTTTACAACTAAAATACTACTATGATAAAGTTAATTTCAATTAAATTTTGAAATTCATGAAAAAGTAAAATTACTTGATTTTTCATTTATAGTAATATAATTATATTTGATAGTGATTTTGGCAGAATTTTTGGTAACTTCATTGGGTTGTTCTTAAGAAAAGAATTCAATAATCCCATTAATTTTTATTTTTTTTGATAATAAGAATTTCTTCTCTTTTTCATTTGCTTCTCAATACATAGCAAATATGGTTAGTATCTAAATATTTCATATTTGATAGAAAATATGGTCAGTACCTAAAATATTTCATATTCGATAGAAAATATGGTTAGTACCTAAATATTTCATATTTGATAGCAAATATGGTTAGTACCTAAGTACTTCATATTTGATAGCAAATATGGTTAGTACCTAAATATTTCATATTTGAATATTATGGTAAGGGACAAATTATCTTCTAATTATTGGAAATTGGAAAATTATACTTTATGTTAAATGTTTGGGGAACTAATTATTGCCGCTACCTGAATGGGCCCTACCCAACGCGAATTCGAATTAGTCTAATTTTAATAAGGATATCGGACATTGAATAGGAAACCCAAAAAGAAAGACTATTATTGCCGTTAAGAAAACCTATTTGTTTTTTTTCTGTTGACATCTAATGTAATCTCGCTAATCTCAAATAATTTAAACCATCATCAAAATTGGAGAGATGATTTTGTATATTTCGTAAGGCTCATTGGGGAAATAATCTATAACGATTTTGGTCCAACTCTTGAGATATTATCCGTTTTGAATCTAGTCTGTCAGATTTGTCTGGAGATTCTAAACTCATTCGTCTTTTATTTGAATGAGAATTCGCGTAAAATACACTATGCAACCTTTTCCAGAAATTTATCCTCCGTCATGAACGTCACATATCTATATTAAAATTTTCGCCTATTATAAAGACTTAGAATCCAAAAATTTCACCCATCTAGTTCTAACATATTCGCCTAACTTAAAAACCTAACTAGCCATGCCTAGCTTAATTCATTTTCTCTTCACCTAATATATATATATATATATATATATATATATATTTGTATCTTTGTAGTTCATGTATCATTTACCCTGTGTGTTAAAATAATTAATTTTATTTAGATATATATCTGAACTACAAATTATTTATATTAAGCATCTGAACATATGATAAAATATTTTTATTAAACATTTTTAATTTATGTTTTTGAAATATTTTTCATGCGTCTTCTCAAATGACAATTGGATAGACTAGCTAATACTTAGAACATGTTACCTCCTTTAATTATATAAATCAGTGAGATGACATATTTTAAGTGGTTAACTTATCTATATAATAAGAAATTGAGATCATATTCAAAAGCTTTTTTCAAAATTTAAATCAAAAGTATCCAATAAGATTATTTACCATGTGTCCAGATGCTTAATCGAAAAAGTCTTAATGTAAGTATCTAAATAAAATTTCCTCCATTACATGATACCTAAACAAGTATACGACAAAAAAGTAACAAATACAACAAACATTCGATAGTATAATCAAAGTGCATATAAATTAATTTGAAGAATATCGACACAATAATAATATATCGAGTGTAATCTTATATACTGGTCTGAGAAAAATACAATATAAGCAGGTTTTATCCCTTTTTGTATTTGAAGATATCGACACAATAACAGTAACGGTATATCTAATGTAATCTTATATACTGAATCTGGGAAAGATTCAATATAAGCAGATTTTATTCCTTTTTTGTGTTTGAAGAATATCGACACAATAACAGTATATCGAATGTAATCTTATATACTGGGTCTGAGAAACATACAATATAAGCAGATTTTATTTCTGTTTTGTATTTGAAGAATATGGACACAATAACAATATATCTAGTGTAATCTTATATACTGAGTCTGGAAAAGATACAACTAAACAGATTTTATCCCGTTTTTGTATTTGAAGAATATCGACACAATAACAGTATATCTAGTGTAATCTTATATACTGAGTCTGGGAAGGTACAATATAAGCAGATTTTATCCCTCACTTTATGGAGTTAGAAAGGCTGTTTACAAAAAAATCAGCTTTGGGGAAAACAAAATATACTCAGATCTTACCATTACCTCATGAAATATAGAGATGTTGTTTTGAAAAAGAATTTGGCTCAAGTAACTCAGCAAAATAACCTGATAACTGAAACGTTAATGGTTTAACCAAGGAATTGTAAAATGAATAGAAGGATAAGAAATTAAAGTTTAACGTGGATTTGGACGGTTGAATTTATAGGTAAGTTAATAGCACACATTACGAATTAATCTTGTTTTAGGTCTGATTTACTAGCAGTTTGATTATTAAATGAAAACATGACAAATCTAAGTGAACCTGGAGTGAATAAGCGTTGTTGAGATCAGATCCCAGCCTCTAGTGATGAAACCAAGGCAACGTAACGCATAATAAACTGACGAATAAAAATGCTCAGAGATCAAGAAAGCTATTGTATTTGGTAAGAGAGTAAGAGTCAAGATGCTTTACAAGTTTGAAAGGACGATTATTTATAGATTACAACACTATGCTCTGTCGAATCGAAATATGCCGCTAGGGCCCTATAGTACCCAGACCTACGTCCTTGGACCATACGTCTCATCCATTGGAGAGGGCGCTAGCTAATTGTTATGTGCTGCTCAGTTTCATACGAGCTCGTCCGCGCACTGAACAGTCTGACAACCTTGTCTCTCATTCCATGTCATCGCGGGTAACATCCCACCAGCTTTTCCCTTCTTGATAGAGAACCTTCAATCGTGACTATCTCGGGCATGCCTCTCCAGGCTTCGTGTCACTTATCGCGACCAATCATATTAACTTCTCTGATAATGTCACGTGTATCCAGTAGCGGAGCCTGAATTTCTATTAAGGGAGTGCAAAAAAATAAGTAAGCACATTAACAGTATCTTAAAATAATGATTTGAGCGACTTAGACCAAGTTCAACTCTACCTCAATATGAACAACAAAACGGTGGAAGTTAAACTTCTTTATTTGTATCGTGTGTTAAAACATACAATCTTTATTTTAAAAAAAAAAAAAAATTTACATATTTAGAAACTACATAAAAAGTACAATAAGTTATCAGTATTGTACTTTACGTTTAAGTTGTTTATACATTAACATGATAAAAGTAATACTATTTTTTCCTTAATTTTAAATAGAGGAGATATAAAATATTTTAAATCAGTCAAAATAGATAAACAACAAACAAAAATATATACTATAATTTTGAAAAAAAATAGAAAAAGAAGTCAACCATGAAAGTAAAAAAGAAGAGAAAACAAAAGAGATTTTCAAATCGCCTCTTTTTACTAACCACGTTCAATTATATATAACAACAACAACAACAACAAACCCAGTGTATTCCCACCTAGTGGGGTCTGGGGGGTAAGATGTACGCAGTCCATACCTCTACCTCTAAGGAAGTAAAAAGGTTGTTTCCGATAGACCCCCGGCTCAAGACACGAGATACCACACAAATACATAGTAAAGCACAGAACAAGATTTCATAACATAAATACGGCACCCATAAGTAATAGAAAACAGAGGAAAGCACCCAGATTCGTAATAAAACATGGAACACGGAATCATAACAAGAATAATACCCCCACCAAGTAATTCCCTACACTAGCGACCCAAACTGACCCTAGTCTTCTGCCCTAATTCGCGTCCTCCAGACCTTCCTATCTAGGGTCATGTCCTCGGTGAGCTGTAACTGCTCCATGTCCCGCCTAATCACCTCACCCCAATACTTCTTCGGCCTACCCCTACCCCGCCTAAAACCATCCAACACTAGCCTCTCACACCTACGAACCGGGGCATCCATGCCCCTCCTCTTCACGTGTCCGAACCATCTCAATCGGACTTCCCGCATCTTGCACTCCACTGGAGTCACACCAACCTTCTCCCTGATAGTCTCATTCCGAACTCTATCCCCTCTAGTCAGCCCACACATCCAGCGCAACATCCGCATTTCTGCCACCTTCATTTTTTGGATGTGGGAGTTCTTAACTGGCCAACACTCCGCTCCATACAACATGGCCGGACGGACTACCACCTTGTAGAATTTGCCTTTTAAGCTTGGGCGGCACCTTCTTATCACACAACACCCCCGACGCGAGCTTTCACTTCATCTATCCTGCCCCAATACGGTGCGAGGCATCCTCGTCAATCTCACCGTTACCCTGGATCACGGACCCGAGATACTTGAAACTATCCCTCTTACATACCTCCTGTGATTCCAGCTTTACTACCACCTCATTCTCCAGCCTCACGTTATTAAACTTGCATTCCAAATACTCTGTCTTGCTTCTGCTCAACCTGAACCCTTTAGACTCAAGAGTTTGTCTCCACACCTCTAATTTGTCATTCACACCCCCTCGAGTCTCATCAATCAGAACTACATCGTCTGCAAAAAGCATACACCAAGGCACCTCCCCTTGAATTACGCCGCGTCAACACATCCATCACCAAAGCAAACAAAAAGGGACTAAGAGTAGATCCCTGATGCAATCCTGTCAAGACAGTGAAATGCTCTGAGTCTCCTCCCGCCGTCCTCACCTGAGTTTTCGCTCCATCATACATGTCCTTAATTGCTCTGATATATGCCAGCGGGACTCCACTCACCTCCAAGCATCTCCATAGCACCTCCCTGAGGACTTTGTTGTATGCCTTCTCTAGGTCGATAAACACCATGTGCAAGTCCTTCTTCCTTTCCCTATACTGTTCCACCAGCCTCCGTACCAGGTGAATTGCCTCCGTCGTCGAGCGGCCAGGCATAAATCCAAACTGGTTTTCCGAAATAGACACTATCCGTCTCAGCCTCACCTCGACCACTCTCTCCCAAATCTTCATAGAGTGACTCAATAACTTAATCCCCCTATAGTTATTGCAACTCTGGATGTCACCCTTATTCTTATAGAGAGGGATCATGGTACTCCACCTCCAAGCCTCGGGCATCTTTGCCGTCTTGAAGATTTCGTTAAACAATCCAGTCAACCACCTTACACCAGCCTCTCCAACGAACTTCCAAAACTCCATCGGTACCTCATCCGGCCCCGTCGCCCTACCCCTTCGTATTCTGCGAACAGCCTCTCTAACCTCTTCTACCTTAAAACGTCTACAATAACTAAAATCCTGATACTCCTCTGAGTGCTCCAGATCCCCTAACACAATAGATCTATCCCCTTCGTCATTCAAGAGCCTATGAAAGTACGACTGCCATCTATTCTTAATATGGCCGTCCTCCACCAACACTCTACCGTCCTCTCCCTAAATGCACCTCACCTGGTCGAGGTCACGTCCCTTCCTCTCCCTAGCCTTAGCGAGTCTAAACAACTTTTTCTCCCCTCCTTTCCCCTGTAACCCTGCATACAAGCTCTCAAAAGCGGCCGTCTTAGTTGCCGTGACTGCTGACTTAGCCTCCTTCCTAACTAGCTTGTACTCTTTCCTGTTTACCCGCTTCTCTTCTTCGTCCTTACTCTCCACCAACTTAGCATACGCCCCTTTCTTGGTCCCCACTTTCTTCTTCACCTCTTCATTCCACCACCAATCCCCCCGATGATGCCCGACCCTGCCCCTAGAAACACCCAACACCTCACTTGCATTCTCCCTGATGCACCTAGCCGCCCTATCTCACATACTATCCACGTCCCCCCCTACACTCCCACACCCTCATTCCCGCCAACTTCTCCCCTATCTCTCACGCATTCACTGGCGTCAAGCCGCCCCACTTAATTTTAGGTCTACACTCCTTACTCCTCTTCTTTCTATTCTTCTTTATACCCAACTCCATAATCAAGAGCCTATGCTGGGTCGAAAGATTCTCACTCGGGATGACCTTACAGTCCTTACACAACACCCTATCCCCTTTCCTAAGCAACAAAAAGTCAATCTGGGTCCTGGCTATCGCGCTTCGAAAGGTGATCAGGTGATCGTCCTTCTTCGGGAAGCCCGAGTTCACCACCACCAGCCCAAAGGACCTCGCAAACTCCAATAGAGTAGCCCCCTCTTCATTTCTCTCCCCAAAACCAAAACCACCATGCACATCACCAAAGCCTCCCGGTAACGCCCCGATGTGCCCGTTGAAATCTCCTGCTACAACAATCTTCTCCGAGCTCGGCACGCCCCTCACCACCTCCTCCAAAGCCTCCCCAAACCGCATCTTCTCCTCCTCCTCCGAGCCCACTTGCGGCGCATAAGCACTACACACGTTCAGGGTAAACCCCCGCATGACCAACTTAATCCTCTTCAATTATATATGAAAATTAAAAATCAAATGTCTGACTAAAGCGAATAAAAGATTGAAAAACATGATGTTATTCAGGCTCAAATCCACGCAGATTGAGAAATTTTACACCCCTTCATCACTGGACCAAGCTTCAGCCTTGTGTCGAGGGGTTCAGTACTTAACATATATGCGATAAAATTAAAATTTGATCCTATGTGCATAGTATAATTTTTCGATGAGTGGGGTTACGAAAATAATGCTAATAATGCTAGTGATAATTTAAGTCTGTCAAACGGGCCGGGTTGGGCCGATCCATTTAATGAAATCGGCCCGATAAGCCCAAGGGCTTTTGGGACCGAGTACCAGGCTGGGTTTTTTCTTATTTTGGGCCCGGTTAACCCATCCCGAACCCAACCCGATTGGGGCCCGCTGGTTAACCGGCCCGGCCCGATTTTATTTTTTTTTTAGAAAAAAAATAATTTGGATTTTGGGTCATACTAGCCGTTGGTCCAACGGCTATATATATAACCGTTTTTGGATCCAAACGGCTAGTTTGGGCCCATTAATTAAAAGAAAAAAAAATTACTTTTAAAATTATTTTTTAATCCCAAAATAAATTCTATAAATTTAATTTCCTAAAGTGCTCACTTTAATTTTTTAATTTTGCGATTACAAAGTACAAGTGAAAGTTTCTAAAGTCGCAACCTTAGGATACTTCCAAAATTTGGTATTGTTGTTCCATCTCTTACATTTAATTCTTATTTAGTGTATTAATTATTGAATATTTAATTTTATTATATTTGTGTATTTTAAATTTTTTTAGTTTAATTTATATTATGGATAAGTTAAGAAACCTCGCTACTAAAGGTGTTAAAAAAATTTGTTCCGGAAGCGGTAGTGGTAGTAAAAAGTGAATTACTAGCGGTAGAGGTAGTTCAAGTTGTAGATATACCCGTGTACCTCCGACACCGCTTAGTCAACCTTTTGAGAAAAAAGTAGGTGTACCTTTAGGTGTAGGTGCTCACGATATGGATTATGTAGAAGCTCAGAAAAATTACGGTATAGAAGAAGAAAATGAAGTAGGTGCGGTTAATTTAGACGAAGATGATGAAAATATTGGTGAAACACCCGCAGTAGAAAATCCTAACGTTAGATCTGAATCGGTTAATCTCCCTTCTCGTCCTCCCCGTGCCCCAAGAGCTTGTATAACAACTAGTATTGCATGACAATTTTTTGAACGTATATCAGATACTGAGGTGCAATGCAATATTTGTCAAGAAATATATAAGCGTAAAAGCGGAGGCAAGCAAGGGGATACGAGTACGTTAATGAGACGTATAGGTGATGCTCACGAAAGAGAGTTAAATATTGCACGAGGTGCTGGGAATATTGGTGGGCCAATGCAAATTAGAACGAACCCAACAACCGATCAGGTAATGAAGAAGTATAATAAATTAAGGGATCGGGAAGAAATAGCTAAAATAGTAGCTGTGGGTTGTTTGCCTTTTAATTTTCCTTCTTCTGATGCCTTTATTCATTATATTCAAGCAATTTATAATCATATGTTTAATGGTGTTCCTAGAAGTACTTGTTCATCTGATCTTTTTAGACTTCATTCACAATAGTGTTTTTATTTATCAACATTGTTAAAAAATATTCAATGTAGATTGTCCCTAACTTCTGATCTTGGTCGAGTTGTAAATAAAAATGATTATTTAACCGTTACTTGTCACTGGATGGATAGTAATTTTGTGATGCAAAAACGTATTCTTGCTTTTTTATATGACGAAGATCGTAAACATACTGGAGATTTTATTGTTGATTCTAATGTTAAAGTTGTCGGATTTTATGGTATCAAAAATAAAATCTTATGTATTGCTTTTGATAATGCTTATAACAATAAGACTGATATAAAAAAATTAAAATCTAAGCTATCTCCACCATTACCTGAAATTTTTCATATTAAGTGTGCATGTCATATATATAATTTAATTGTAAAAGATGGTCTTGAGTTTCTTGACCTTTATATTGAAAAAATCCGTCTTTCTGTTGGTTTTATTCAAGAAAATAATCGAAGAAAAAGAATTAGAGAATTTAAAGTTAAATATCAAGAAAATGGACTTGCACCGACATTGATGCCTGAGGAAATTGATATTAGATGGAATTCTATGTATGATTTTTTAAAAACTTGTTATAAATATAGAGTTCCTATTACACTAGCCTTTAATCAACATTGCGGTTCATTTGCTGATTCTACTGATTGTATGCTACATGATTCTGATTGGGTTGTAATTAATAATCTAGTTAAGTTTTTAGAAAAAAATTATGTAGCTACGGTTGAATTTTTCGGTGCTTATTATGCTATTGTTTGTAACTTTGGCATATATAACCGATATTTCTGGTTTGCTAAAAGAATATAAAATAAAGAAGGTTATAAAGAAGTTGTCGGTGCCATGTTTACTAAATTTAAAAATATTTATTCCCGATTTCCCCTATTTACTTGGTTGGTGCTATGCTAAATCCGGGCATGAAATATAATACTATGTGCCACTTTAGTACTATTATTTATGTTAACTTCGAAATAAATACTAACAATAATTCTGAGCAAGTACAACCTGATTTGTGGACGGCTATGGGTGATGCAAATGAATACATAGAAAAATTATATAATCACTATGTTGATTTATTTGATTTAGCCGTACCTACAAATATCACTCCAACTATCGCTCCTCATCCTCTCGGGGAGCCATCATCTTCTAAAAGGCCGGCACATAGTGGTTTTCCTGATTCCTTTTATGATTTACCTTGTTGGAACAGTGTTGATGACAGAGCTTACACATCAACTTATAGAGAAGAGCTGAAATATTATCTTCGGTCGTTGCCAGAGGATCGCAGACGATGGATCAACACGTTGGATTGATGGAGGAGTAATGAAACACAATATCCTGTATTTTCAAGACTAGCTAGAGATAGCTTGAATGTTTCAATGTCAACCGTTGCATCAGAGAGCGCCTTTAGTCAGGGATGACAGCAGTTTGGAGACAACCGACACTCGTTGAGAAGCAATGAAATAAATGTTCTAGTTTGCCTCAGAGATTGGATTAGAGCGGAAAGAAGAAACCAAGGAATGGAACCGGAGCCGAACAACGAGCTGAAACTTGAAGAAATTATGTCTTCATGGGAGAACTCAGCAAAATCAAGTCCAATGCATAGTTTTGTCCCCGTTGACTTTGACTATCCTATGCAAGTTCCCGTTAATATTAACATGAATGAGTTGGAAAAAATGATGCATAATTTATAGATTTTTCTCATTCATGTAAATTATAAATTTTGGATCATTTCGCAATCAATAAAATTCAACATTCATTCACTCCTTAGTGCTTACTTTGTAATTTTTTTTCATTTAATGATTTAAAGTGAATTTCCACTTTAAATTAAAAACTTACTTCTAATATATTATTAATTTACTATCAAGTATTATTAATTTATTATATTAAGTAACATATGTTTTGTATATTTGTGTATATATCTTCTATAAATGTGTATATTTAATATATACATGTGTATATATTTTATAAATTATATATATATATATTGTAGTGTATATATATATTGTAGTATATGTTTTATTTAAAGTAATACATACATATTGAATGGTGCATATATGTGTGTATATATCTTCTATAGACGTGTATATTTAATGTATACATGTGTATATGTTTTAAAAATTAGTATATAACTATATATATATATATATATATATATATATATATATATATATATATATATATTGTAATGTATATATATTGTAGTATATTTTATTTAAAGTAGTACATATACATTGAATGGTGCGTATATATGTGTAATATCTTCTATAGACATGTATATTTAGCGTATACATGTGTATATTTTTATAAATTAGTATATAACTATAACTATAACTATAACTATAACTATATATATATATATATATATATATATATATATATATATATATATATATATATATTGTAGTATATTTTATTTAAAATAGTACATATATATTGAATGGAGTGTATATATGTGTATATATCTTCTATAGACGTGTATATTTAACGTATACATGTGTATATATTTTATAAATAAGTATATAAATATATATATATATATATATATATATATATATATTGTAATGTATATATACTGTAGTATATTTTATTTAAAGTAGTACATATATATTGAATGGTGCGTATATTTGTGTATATATCTTCTATAGACGTGTATATTTAATGTATACATGTGTATATGTTTTATAAATTAGTATATAACTATATATATATTGTAGTATATGTTTTACTTAAAGTAGTATATATATATTGAATGGTGCGTATATTTGTGTATATATCTTCTATAGACATGTATATTTAACACATATATGTGTATATATTTTATAAATTAGTATATAACTATATATATATATATTGTAGTATATGTTTTTAGTTAAAGTAGTACATATATATTGAATGGTGCGTATATTTGTGTATATATCTTCTATTGACGTGTATATTTAATGTATACATGTGTATATGTTTTATAAACTAGTATATAACTATATATATTGTAGTATATATGTGTATATATATTCTATATAGGTATATATTTAACATATACATATGTATATGTTTTATAAATTAGTATATAAGTCTCTATATATACTTATATATATCGTAGTATATATATATGTTGTAATATATGTTTTATTTAAAGTAGTACGCATAGTCATATATATTGAATGTTACGTATATATGTGTATATATTTTTTAAATTCTAATGTAGTATGTACTATATATATATAGTGTATATATATTATTTAACGTATTTAGAATGTATATAGGTGGGTATATATAGCGTATATTAGAATTTTATTTTTTTTTATCGGGTTTGATCGATTTTTTAACCGGATTTAGGTGAGTTAGACCGGGTTGAATTAAGTGGGTCGGATCAGGGTTGTTTTCAAAATTTTTTTTGTTTAACCCGGAATCGGCTCAGCCCACTTAACCCAAACCCGGCCTGGCCCACAAATCGGTTAATTTTAACTGGCCGATTCCAGGTTGACCCGGCCTGGCCCACTTTAACACCCTTATGATAATTCCAAGAATGTTGTTGTCAAAAATAAATATCACGTGCGAAAGTTGTTGAGACAAATATATTATTAAAAATTCATCGTACAGTACCTAACTGCAACTAGTTTACAAAAATGTCATCTAACTTATTTTTTATGTCCAATTTACCCTTACATAGTAGTAGTAATTATATTTCTCCATTTTCTAGCAATTTAATCTTCTCTAGCAGAAGAAATTTTCTTTATCAAACACCATTAATCTTTATATCACCAGAATTTCCACTTCTTAATTTGAAATTTTCATTAAATATGGCTTTCCAAAAGATCAAAGTGGCTAATCCCATAGTTGAAATGGATGGTCAGATCTTTATTTCTCTATTACTCTATGATTCTTTACTGTTTAATATAATTTGTGATCTTTATTTTTTTTGTTTTGTTGTTATATTGCTTTTTTTATAACTTTCTTGAATTTGATTTGTGTGTATATAGCTGCTTTTGTTTACATATGCTGTTAATTATATCAAATTATATGTTGTGATTATTCTTTTTTTGATAACTGTGGTGTTCTAGCTAGCTTTCGGCATCTAGACTAAATCCGCGGGCTACCTGTCAGCCCCCCAACAGCAACAAATATTATTATCTTTGTCTACTAAGACTACGACAGATTAAAGAATCACCTAGTGTTTTTTTTTTTGTCTTTGTTGGGACAAATATTACGTAGTGATTTTAGTTCAAGAATAGATTTTTATGCTGATTCTTGATTCAGAAGCGGAGCCGTGGAGTAACTGGTAAAGTTGCTGCGATTTGACCAGGAGGTCGCGGGTTCAAGGCTTGATCATAGCCTCCGGCAAATACACCCTTGTGGTGGGGCCCTTTCCCGAACCCTGTGCATAGAGGGAGCTTTAGTGCACCGAGCTGCCCTTTTTACTGATTGTTGATTCTGGGTGGAAAGGCTCTCTTCATAATCACTCCGTGTAATCCCATAAGTGGGGTCTGGGGAGTATAGAGTGTACGCAGACCTTTTCCATACCTTGTAGAGATTGATAGGTTGTTCCCGATGGACCTCGGGTTAATTGAAGTATACCAAACAGTTTGAAAAAGGGGATACGGATATGGGGGGAATATAATAAGAAGAACGAAATAATGTGAAATGGAGAGAATTACACAAGAGTCGGAAGAAAGAACAGTAACGACAGTGCAATAATGCAATCATAGGAGCATAAAAAACACTAGTGATAGCTGAAATCGAGGAACAAAAAACTACGAGAATAGTGCTAAATAACTTTCTTGAATTCGATGTGTGTATATAGCTGCATCAGTTTCAATAGGCTGTAGTAAATTTTAGTTCAAGAATTGATTTCTATGTTGTTTCTTGATTCTGGGTGAAAAGGGTTTATGGATTTTTAATCTTTTTTTGTTTTTTTTTAATCTACCAACAACAACAACAACATATGATGTGTAATTCCACAAGTGGGGTGGGGGGTTAGAGTGTACGCAGACATTACCCTTACTTCGTTGAGATAGAGCGTTGTTTATGATAGATCCTCGGTTTAAATAAAGCATACTAAACAGTTTGAAAAAGGGGATATAGATATGGGAGCATGTGAACAATGAAATAATGCGAAATGGAGGGCATTACACAATAGACAGTAGAAAGAATAGTAATGGCAACGAAATAATGTAATAATGGGAGTACAAAAAACATCGGTGATAGCCGAAATCAAGGAACAAGAAACTATGAGAATAGTGTTAATACTATTGGTAAGAAGGATCTACTTCTTTAGAGGTAGAGGTATGGACTGCGTACATCTTACCCCCCCCAGACCCCACCAGGTGGGAATACACTGGGTTTTTTGTTGTTGTTGTACTATTGGTAAGAAGGAAGGTCCAAGTATGATGACTAAGCCTACCTATCCCGTAGGGCAGTGAGAGAATGCTCAACTATCAACAAACCTTCTACTCCCGCGACCTCCAAGCTCCCCTATCTACCAGTCCACTAATATCTGGAGGCTGTAATTTCATAAAAAATATGTATTGTTTCTTGTTCAAGAGTTTATTTTTATGCTGCTTCAGTTTCGGTAGGCTGTTATATTCTAATATGTAATGATTTTAGTTAAAGAATTGATTTTTATGCTGTTTCTTGATTCTGGATGAAAAGGATATCTTCTTAACATTGTTGCAGTTTTGTCCACCTGTCCACTAATGTATGGAGGTTGTAATTTCATATAATTTATGTACTGATTATTCAAGAATTGATTTTTAAGTTGTTTCTGGGGAAAAAGGGTGTCTTCTTAACCGCTGGAAAAGAATATCTCAGGAATCTTTTGCATTTTTATTCACTAGTATCTAGAGGTTTATTTACTGTTTGTGTTCAAGAATGGATAGTTATGTTGTTTCTTATTTGGATAAAAGGGGTGTAACAGCCCAGTGAGACTGTCTGTTTTGAGCATAAGTCGGAACGGCTATAAAACGTGTTACCCTGTTGCTAGGTGTAGTGGCTACTTATCTAAGAGTAAGGACCAGAGAAGTGATAATGAAATTAATTAAACCTGAATCTGCAATGCAACTGAATGCAAAAATAATGAAGAAAGGTAGAAGGGAATGGGAATACAAAGAAGAAGGAAGATGAGGAAGGGATAAGCATTAAACGTAGCCTATCTGTTGGCTATTCCTACCCGTTACTTATTAACCATCCTCCCCAAATCCATTCCGGCTTATCATTCTCCAAACCTACATCCCATTCATAATCAGCTTAGCTTTCTAGAGGGTTATTTAATGTGCATGCTTCTTCGAAATGCTCCATCTTGGCATTCAGTTTTAGGCTTTTAGCTTCCACCATGTCCTCCATTGTGTCAACCTGACCCCCTGGGTTACGTCACTAGGATCTAAGGCCTGTTTCTTTTTATACCAACATCTCTCCATGTTTGTTAATGTTTAATTTGCCTAAGGTGTTACATACACCTCCCTTTAGGGACTCAGCGTCCTTGATTAAGTTTGCTTCACTATTCTTTAAGGTCAGAGGCGGAGGCACCTCTGATACCATACGTAACAGCCTAGTTCGCTAGTAAGTTCATCCCCAAAAATTGTAGTTATTGCCGTATAGGGGGGTTGAAATGATAATCAACCTTCAAAGTATGATAAAAGTTCACATTACGGCATTATATATGATAAGATTAGTTTGGTCCACTGCATTCACTCATTGGTTCTTCCAACTGTCAATAAATGTGTATTTTCATTTTCTTATATTTCTCTATATGACTCTGATGCAGGAGATGAAATGACCCGTGTCATTTGGAAATTAATCAAGGATAAGGTAAAAACGTTGTTTGGCTTATGCACATCTCAGTTAAATATTCTATGCCTATCCTCTCATATTCATTTCACAGTTGCTGATATATGAATTCTCTTTTAAGCGTTAGCTCATCTTGCCCTTTGTGGAGTTGGATATAAAATACTTCGATCTTGGCCTTCCTCACCGTGATGCCACAGACGATAAGGTTACAATTGAAAGCGCTAAGGCTACTTTGAAGTATGTATTCATTTCTTTCTATCGTCTAGTATCTACTTAATGAAAGAATGACTGTTTTAGGAGCAAGTTCATATGCTGACTTTCCCTAATCTTTCCATCGATTACTGAATGTTTGATCTTTATACACCCAGCCTTATTATGTTTGAACTGATAAATTGCAGGTATAATGTAGCAATTAAGTGTGCAACCATCACTCCAGGTGTTTACATTTTTTCGTGTGGATTATTTGATTATATTAACCTGCTGGTCCTGGATTAATTATGGTATTCAGAGTACAATGGTTAAACGATCTAATTTTACTGTAATATCGGACATCTATTGTTTGGTCTTTAAAATAGAAGTTGCGTGTTTAGGACCTACATCAAGGAACTATGTGCTACAACTTGAAAACATTGAAAAAAGTTCGATAAAATCATAAGTTCTTTAGCATATAAATTAGACAGAGAGACAATATAAGATGTTGAACTTGGAATAAAGTTGTATATGCATGCATTTGCAGATGAGGCTCGTATGAAGGAGTTTAACTTGAGGCATATGTGGAAGAGCCCAAATGGGACAATTAGGAATATTCTAAATGGTGAGTCTCCATCTCTACACGACAATTTGGTGGGTGATATCTTTGTATGGGATTTAAGATAACCATTATCATTGGTTATTTTGTTGCAGGTACGGTATTCAGGGAACCAATCCTCTGCAAAAACATCCCTCGACTTGTCCCAGGTATATTTTACTTGCTGAAGTTGTATATTTGTTAGTTGTTCAGTTTATTCTCTTTCACTTACATAGATGTAGCTGGCATCAGGTTGGTCAAAACCGATATGCATTGGCAGACATGCTTTTGGTGATCAATATCGAGCTACTGATACAGTAATTCAAGGAGCTGGAAAACTCAAATTAGTATTTGGTAAAGTTTTTGCTGATCTGTATAGTTGCATGAACCTTTATGATTCTCAAGTTCCGCTGGATATTTATTTGTTCTACTCTAGTTTGTCTTCGACTAAATTGGTTCAAGTTCATTCACACCTTTTGGTTATTCTGTTTAGAAAATGCCGCTGAGATATTCTGTTGAACCTGATTGCAGTACCAGAAGGGACGGATCAAAAGACCGAGTTTGAGGTTTACAACTTCACTGGTGCTGGTGGAGTAGCTCTATCCATGTACAACACGGATGAGGTTTGAGTGCACCTAAACCTATGTTGCTCTGTCTCTCCAAAATTGTTGCTGCACCCGTATCGGATCCTTCAAAATTGCACTACTTTTGGAGGATCCCATATGCTCAGTCTGCGCAGCATGGCGTAAAACAAATAATTAGATTTCAGATCCATATGCACAGTCTGAGCAACATGGCGTAAAAGAAATAATTAGAATGCGTAGAGTTATGCATCTTTCTTGCTTTTTTCTTTTGGTGCAGTCTATTCATTCTTTCGCTGAAGCTTCTATGAACATGGCGTACCAAAAGAAATGGCCACTCTATCTTAGCACAAAGAATACCATCCTTAAGAAATACGACGGAAGGTATGTCTAGCGTTGATATGATTCTATATTTATCTGCACACTCACCATTTAAGTTGGATTATTCATTTACCTTTTTACCTCTATTTGCCTGTCTTCCCGACCTCTTCTATTTTTGGGTTTCTATTCTTACATTTTATGATCTTTTCTGAAGATTCAAGGACATATTCCAGGAAGTTTATGAGTCCAACTGGAAGTTGAAGTTTGAAGAAGCTGGGATCTGGTAAGCACCCAACTTTTCATTTCCAACAACTGGTTCTTGTTAATGATTGTAAATAATGGAGATTCTTAAATGCTTGAATTCATGAAAATAGGTACGAACATCGCCTCATCGATGATATGGTTGCTTATGCTTTAAAAAGTGACGGTGGTTATGTATGGGCGTGCAAAAACTATGATGGAGATGTACAGAGTGATTTCTTAGCACAAGGTATGCTTGGCCAGCTTGCTAACGGTTTATAAATCTATCTAGAATGCATTTTGGATTTTCAATATGAAAATTGTAAGACAAAAATTACTTGTTCAATTTTCACTTACGCTACCTACTTTCGTGCTCGTATGAGCTCATAATTGTTCTTAAACTCTTTATCACTTTAACAGGATTTGGATCCCTCGGATTGATGACCTCGATCCTGGTATGTTCTTTATTTGCTTCCATTTTCCCCTTCTTCTCCCAGTTCCTTTAATTTCGGGTTCTTTTTCTCGTGATTTCATATGATTATTTGAGAAATCCATGCTTGATTCAGATGTTTTCTAGAAAATAAGATTTATCGTTCGTTGGATCATTTTCATTTCTGATTTGCGACTTCATTTTGGATTCAAATGGGGTTGGAATATTTGGTTCAGATATGTCCGGATGGAAAGACCGTGGAAGCAGAAGCAGCCCATGGAACTGTTACACGACACTACAGGGTTCATCAAAAAGGAGGTGAAACCAGCACGAACAGCATCGCCTCAATTTTTGCTTGGACTCGTGGACTTGCACATAGGTAGGACATTCTGGTACTTAATTTGCCGCCTTAGCACCCCCTAGTCTTTGATCTAGTGGTAAGGTAAGAGTGTAGCACATGATGTGTGGATTAGGCACACATCATGGATTCAACCCTTGCCACAGGCAGGTCCACCGTCCATTATCCATATGAGTTGACGGCATCAAGTAAAGAAGTTGACGCACTTAAGTTTTGTGTCGATTTTGTGTCGTCGCAGTAGTGAAAAAATAATCATGTATTTTGTACAGGGCAATGTTGGACAACAATGCTGCACTCTTAGATTTCACCAACAAACTAGAAGCAGCTTGCATCGGTGCAGTGGAAAACGGGAAAATGACCAAAGATCTAGCACTTATTATCCACGGATCCAAGTGAGCTTCCTACTGTGTTCTTATTCATAGTATTTCGCATTCCGAAGTTATCCTTTGTGCTGTCGTTGTTATAATTTACGTGTTACCGAAACCTTACAGGGTTGCTAGACACCAATATGTGAACACTGAAGAGTTCATTGATGCTGTGGCTGATGAGCTCAAAGCTAGACTTCTGAAACCAAAGATTTAAGTGTATGTTTCTCTAATCGCAAACTTAATCGTTTTCTTATCTGGATTTATTGTCTTGAACTGTTGCAACTACGTTATTGCATGAAAAGTACGTCATAACTTCTTAATACCTCGCGTTCTCACCAGTCTTGTCTCGTTACTATTCATGACTATTACCAGATTACACACTCGCACCCCAACATTCCAGCTATATTGCTCGAACTCTTCACAAAAGTTACCATGCGTGTGTTAGATCCTCTAAAAATTTACTAGTTTTGAAGGATTCGACATGCACCTGTAGGCAATTTTAAAGAGTCCGATCAACATAGCTTTTCGGAACTTCTGATCCACCCTCATGCCTTTTGATCCATTTTCTTGTATAAGTTGGTCAAGCCCCCACCCCACCCCACCTGACCCCCCACATCCATCTATTATTCCCTTCATTCATTAAAATTTTCATATCAGTGAATGTATACCACTAGACAGTGTGTCTATCGGTCTTTTAATCATCGTAGTTCTTTCGTTGACTCTTTTTTATCTATTGTTTCCAGGCTAAACTTAGGGAGGAAGACAGTTTGCAGTGTCTTTGAGGATCCATAGATAAGATGGCAAAGTTACACCACTCAACATGTGAATTTACTCTTTATACTATTCTACTCCGTCTCCGGCCGCTAGAAGAAAATATAGAGGACTTCTAGTACTTTTTTATATATAAAATTATCATTGTGGATGGTGGCGATTTATATTATATAGCTGATCTCAACTTGTTTGGTTTAAAGGTGCCGTCGTCGTTGATTTTTAGTTGATTCTAATAATCTCATAAAGTAAAGATGGATGCATGATAAAATTAGTGTGTAACATTTCACATTTGCTTTTGCATCTTTCACATGTCATTAGTAACTGCCAAGAAAGGTTCCTAGACAAGAGAATAATTTAAACCAACAACAATATAGTCAGTGAAATTTTGCAAGTGATGTCTAGGGAGCTGGGTGGTGTGTACGCAGCTTTACGCTTACCTTGTGAAGACTATTTTTGATGCACCCTTAGCTCAAGTAAATATATCCAAATCAATTAGAAAAGGAAATACGGTACTGAAGAAATCATAAAGAAATACAGTAACCCTCGGCCGTGTGTGGAGCGGGTGCGGATGG
This sequence comes from Capsicum baccatum var. pendulum, assembly GCA_030864225.1. NCBI lineage: Eukaryota > Viridiplantae > Streptophyta > Magnoliopsida > Solanales > Solanaceae > Capsicum > Capsicum baccatum. Next base: position 269,540,344 of record CM061561.1, on the reverse strand, counting down.
CCCGGCGGGGTCAGTGGGCCATTTGGGTGGTCAAACGGGCGAAACGACACGAGCTGACCCTTTTCGGACCAAATCGGTGGGTGTTTGCCCGTGGTTCTTGGGGTTGGCCAGGGCCTCGGGCGTGGTTTGGGTTGAAAATCGATCGGCGGCTCTCTGACCATGTGTGGAACGGGTGAAGGTGGCCTGATGGGGTCGGTTGGGCCATTTGGGTGATCAAATGGGGGAAATGGTGCAAACAAGCCTTTTTTGGGCTATGTCGAGTGTGAGTCCATGGTTCTCGGGGTGGGCCCAGGACCCTGGCGTGGTTTGGATTAAAAATCAACCGGTGTCCCACCAACCGTGTGTGGAGAGGGTGAGGGTGGTCCAACGGGGTCGGTGAGGGCCACTTGGGTGGTCAAATGAGTAAAACGGTGCAAATAGACCATTTTTTGGCCAAATCGGTGGGTATTAGCCCATGGTTCTCGAGGTGGGCCTAGGCCCCGAGCATGGTTTGGGTTGAAGTTCGATCGATGGCTCCCAACCGTGTGTGGAATGGATAAGGGTGTCCCGACAGAGTCGGAGGCATTTGGGTGGTCAAACGACGCGAACGGGTCATTTGTTTCTGTTGAATAAGATAAGAGCGATTTTTTTAAGAAAATTTACTTGACACGCCTGTCTTTAGTAATTTCTAATAAAGGTATCATGGAAGCCTGTTCCATATAAATAAAAATTTAAGTTAGATAAAAAGGTAAACCAAAAATAGGGAGAGAAAAAAACTAGAAAAAAGTAGTTGTAAATTAGTGAAACTTTAAACCTTTATAACGTTGCGCTCGGATGTCCGTTTAAAGCGATTTTTTTGAATATCGATATTTTTTCAAGATCTATGCGGACTGGTCAAGCCGCTTTACTAAAAGACAACTTCTATCCTATTAAATCTGCACTTTCCTCCAAATTGGGCCCACAGTTTTAGGGTGGGCCTGGGGTCCGAGGGTGCCGTGTGCCAAAAATCGACCTGGACGTGCTAGGGAGGTTGGGGATTGTCCCAGTGTGGGCCGTTTATTTATTTGAGGCCATTTAGGTTGTCAAAAAGGTAAAACGGCGGGAACAGAATGTTTTCGGGTCAAATTTGTGTGCTATAGCCCACGATTTTTGGGGTGGGTTCGAGGTTGAGGATATCGTGGGCCAAAAATTGACTTGGGCATGCCAGGGAGGTGGGGGATCATCCCAGTGTGGTCCATTTATTTATTCGAGGCTATTTGAATGGTCAAATAGGTGAAACGGCAGGAACGGGACATTTTTGAGCCAAACCAGTGTGCAGCCCATAGTTTCGGGAATGGGCCCGGGGTCTGCGGGTGTCGTGGGCCAAAAATTGACCTGAACGTGCCAGAGAGGATGGGGATCATCCCACCATGGTTCATTTATTTATTCAAGGCCATTTGGAGTGGTCAAACGAGCGAAACAACACAAACGGAGCATTTTTGAGAATAATCGGTGTGTTATAGCCCACAATTTTAGGGGTGGACCCAAGGTCCGGGGGTGCCGTGTGTCAAAAATTGACCTGGACGTGCCAGGGCGGTGGAAGATCGTCACAGTGTGGTTCGTTTATTTATTCGACGCTATTTGGGTGGTTAAACGGGCGAAACGATGTGATTGGGCCAAATCAGTGTGCTATAGCCCACAGTTTTGAGGGTGGGCCCAGGGTTCGGGGGTGTCATGGGTCAAAAATCAACTTGGTCGTGCCAGGGAGGTTGGGGATCGTCCCAATGTGGTCCGTCTATTTATTCGAGGCTATTTGAAAGGTCAAACGAGCGAAACAGTGTGAATAGGGAATTTTTGGGCCAAATTGGTGAGCTATAGCCCACAATTTCGGGAGTGGACTCGGGGTCCGGGGGTGCCATAGGACGAAAAAAACATGGGCGTGCTAGGGAGGTTGAAGATCGTACCAATGTGGTTCGTTTATTTATTCGAGGTCGTTTGGGTGGTTAAACTAGCAAAATGGCGTGAACGAGGCACTTTCAGGCCAAAACGTTGTGCTATATCCCACGGTTTTAGGGGTGGGCCTGGGTCCGGGGGTACCGTCGGCCGAAAAAATTGATCGGGCGCGCAAGGAGGTTGGGGATCGTCCCAGTGTGGTCCGTTTAAATTTTTGTGGCCATTTGGGTGGACAAACGGGTAAAACGGCGCGAATGGGGCATTTTCGGGCCAAATCGGTGTGTTATAGCCCACAGTTTCGGGGGTGGGCCCGGGGTTCAGGCGTGCTGTGGGCTGAAAATTAACTGGAGCGTGACAGGGAAGTTGGGGATTGTCCCAGCATGGTCTGTTTAAATTTTTGTGGACATTTGGGTGGACAAACGGGCAAACCGGGGTGTGCCACGGGGGTTGGGGATCGTCCCAGTGTGATTCGTTTAATTTTTCGTGGCCTTTTGGGTGGAGAAACGAGCGAAATGGTGCGAACGGGGCATTTTCGAGCTAAATCGATGTACTATAGCCCATAGTTTTGGGGGTGGGCCCGGGGTCCAGGCGTGTTGTGGGCCGAAAATTGATCGGGGCGTGCCAGGGAGGTTGGGGATTGTCCCAGTGTGGTCCGTTTAAATTTTCGTAGCCATTTGGATGGACAAACGAGCAAAACGGTGCGAACGGAGCATTTGTGGGCCAAATCGGTGTGCTATAGCCACGGTTTTGGGGGGGCCCGAGGTCTAAGCGTCTTGTGGGTTGAAAATTAATTGGGGCGTGCCAGGGTGGTTGGGGATCGTCCCAGTGTGGTCCATTTAAATTTTCGTCATCATTTGGGTGGACAAACGGGCAAAACGATGCGAACGAGACATTTTCAGGCCAAATCGGTGTGCTATAGCCCACGATTTGGGGGTGGGCCGGGGGTTCAGGTGTGCTGTGGGCTAAAAATTGACTGAGGAGTGACAGGGAGGTTGAGGATCATCCCAATGTGGTCTGTTTAAATTTTCATGGTCATTTGGGTGGACAAACGGGTGAAACGGCGCAAACGGGGTATTTTCGATCCAAATTGATATGCTATAGCCCTCGATTTTGGTGGTGGGCCTGGGGTCCGGGCGTGCTGTGCGCCTAAAATTGACCAGGGCCTGTCAAGGAGGTTAGGGATTGTCCCAGTATGGTCCGTTTAAATTTTAGTGGTCATTTGGGTGGACAAACGGGTGAAACAGTGTGAACGAGATGTTTTTGGGCCAAATCGGTGTGCTATAGCCCACAGTTTCGGGGGTGGGCTCGGGGTTTGGGCGAGCTGCGAGCCAAAAATTGACCGGGGGTGTGCCAGGAAGGTTGGGGATCGTTCTAGCGTGGTCCATTTAAATTTTCGTGGCCATTTGGGTGGACAAACGGACGAAATGGCGCGAATAAGCATTTTTGGGACAAATCGGTATAGCCCACGGTTTCGAGGGTGGGCCCGGGGTCCAGGCGTGCTGTGGGCCAAAAATTGTTCGAGGCATGCCAGGGAGGTTGGGGATCTTCCCAGTGTGGTCCGTTTAAATTTTCGTGGACATTTGGGTGGACAAACGGGCGAAACGGCACGAACGGGGAATTTTCAGGCCAAATTGGTGTGCTATAGCCTATGATTTTAGGGGTGGACCTGGGGTCCGAGCCTGCTGTGGGCCGAAAATCGATGGGGCATGCCAGAGAGGTTGGAGATCGTCTCAGTGTGGTCCGTTTAAATTTTCATGTCCATTTGGGTGGACAAACGGGTGAAACGGTGCGAACAGGGCATTTTCAGGCCAAATCAGTGTGCTATAGCCCACAGTTTTGGACGTGGGCCCGGGGTTCGAGTGTGATGTGGGTCAAAAATCGACCGGGGTATGACAATGAGGTTAGGGATCGTCCTAGTATGGTCCGTTTAAATTTTTTGAGCCATTTGGGTGGACAAATAGGCGAAACGGCGCGAACAAGGTATTTTTGGGGGTTGGCCCGGGGTTCGGGCGTACTGTGGGCCGAATATCAACCGGGGCATGCCAGGGAGGTTAGGGATCGTCCCAGTGTAGTCCGTTTAATTTTTCTTGGCCATTTGGGTGTAGAAACAGTCGAAACGGCATGAACGGGGCATTATCGAGCCAAATCGGTGTGCTATAGCCTATGGTTTTGGGGGTGGGCCCGAGGTTCGGACATAATGTGGGTCGAAAATCGATCGGGGCATGCCAGGGAGGTTGAGGATCATCCCAGTATGGTCCGTTTAAATTTTCGTGGCTATTTAGGTGTACAAACGGGCGAAACGGAAGGAACGATGCATTTTCAGACCAAATCGATATGCTATAGTCCACAATTTTAGGGGTGGGCCCAGGGTTCGAGCGTGCTGTTGGTCGAAAATTGATTGGGGCATGCCAGGGATGTTTGGGATCGTCCCAGTGTGGTCCGTTTAGATTTTCGTGGTTATTTGGGTGGACAAATAGACGAAACGGCGCGAACAGGGCGTTTTCAGGCCAAATCGATGTGCTAAAGCAAACGGTTTCAAGGGTGGGCTCGGGGTCCGGGCGTGTTTCGGGTCAAAAATTGACCGGGGCATGCCAGGGAGGTTGGGGATCGTCCTGGTGTGGTTTGTTTAAATTTTCGTGGTCATTTGGATAGACAAACAAACGAAACAGCACGAACGGGGTATTTTTGGGCCAAATCGGTGTGCTATAACCCACAGTTTTAGGGGTGGACCTAGGGCCCGGGCGTGCTGTGGGCCAAAAATCGATCGGGGCATGCCAAGGAGGTTAGGGATCGTCCCAGTATGGTCCATTTAATTTTTTGAGGCCATTTGAGTGGACAAACGGGCGAAACAGCGCGATAAGGCATTTTTGGGCCAAATTGGTGTGCTGTAACTCACGATTTTGGGGGTGGGCTTGGGGTTCGGGCGTGCTGTGCGCTAAAAATTGACCGTGGCATTCCAGGGAGGCTAGGGATCATCCTAGTGTGTTTCGTTTAAATTTTCGTGGACATTTGGGTGGAGAAACGAGCGAAACGGCATGAATGGGGCATTATCGAGCTAAATCAGTGTGCTATAGCCCATGGTTTAGGGGGTGGGCCCAAGGTCCGTGTAAGCTGTGGGTCAAAAATCGATCGAGGCTTGCCAGGGAGGTTGGGGATCGTCCCAATGTGGTCTGTTTAAATTTATGTGGCCATTTGGGTGGACAAACGGGCGAAACGGCGCAAACGGGGCATTTTCGAGCCAAATCGGTGTGCTATAGCCCATGGTTTTGGGGGTGGGCCTAGGGTCTGGGTGTGCTGTAGGCCAAAAATAGATCGGGGCCTTCCAGAGAGGTTGGTGATCATCGCAGTATGGTCCATTGAAATTTTTGTGGTCATTTGAGTGGACAAATGGGTGTAACAGCGCGAACGGGACATTTTCGAGCCAAATCGGTTATAGCACATGGTTTTAGGCGTGGGCCCAAGGTTTGGGTGTGCTGCTGGCTGAAAATCGATCGGCGTATGCCAATGAGGTTTGGGATTGTCTTAGAGCGGTCCGTTTAAATTGTTGTATCCATTTGGGTGGACAAACGGGCGAAATGACGCGAACAGGGCATTTTCGGGGCAAATTGGCATGCTATAGCCCACAGTTTAGGGGGTGGTCCCGGGGTTCGGTAGTTCTGTTGGCCGAAAATCGATCGAGGCATGCCAAGGAGGTTGGGGATCGTCCCAGTGTGGTCCGTTTAAATTTGTGGCCATTTGGGTCGACAAACGGGCGAAACGGCGCAAATGGGGCATTTTCGGGCCAAATCGTTGTGCTACAACCCACAATTTTGGAGTGGGACCGAGGTTCGGGCGTGCTGTGGGCCAAAAATAGACTAGGGTGTGCCAGGGAGGTTGGGGATCGTCCCAGTGTGGCCCGTTTAAATTTTTATGGCCATTTGGGTGAACAAACGGGCGAAATGGCGCGAATGGGGCATTTTTGAACCAAATCGGTGTGCTATAGCCAACGGTTTCGGGGGTGGGACAGGATAAGGGCATCCTGGGTGCCAAAAATCAATTGGGGCGAGCTAGGAAGATAGTGGATCGTCCCAGTGTGGTCTATTTACATTTTCGTGGCCATTTGGGAGGACAAACAAGTTAAACGACGTGAACAGGGCATTTTTGGGCCAAATAGGTGTGCTATAGCCCCCGGTTTTGGGGGTACGCTCGGGATTCGAGTGTACCGTGGGCCAAAAATTGATCGAGGCATGCCAGGGAGGTTGGGAATCGTCTCAGTGTGGTCCGTTTAAACTTTTGTGGCCATTTGGGTGGACAAGCGGGTAAAACGACATGAATAGGGCATTTTCAGGCCAAATCGGTGTGTTATAGCCCACGATTTTAGCAGTGGGCCCGGGGTTCGGGCGTGCTGTATGCCAAAAATCGACCGAGGCATGCCAAGGAGGTTGGGGGATCGTCCCAGTGTGGTCCATTTAAATTATCGTGGCCATTTGGGTGGACAAACGGGCGAAACGGCGTGAATAGGGCATTTTTAGGCCAAATCAGTGTGCTATAGCCCACTGTTTCAGGGGTCGGCCTGGGGTCCAGGTGTGCTGTGGGTCAAAAAATTAATCGGGGCATGGCAGAGAGGTTTGGGATCATCCCAATGTGGTTCATTTAATTTTTTGTGGCCATTTCGATGGACAAACGGGAGAAACACTGCGAACGGGGCATTTTCAGGCTAAACCAATATGTTATAGCTCAAGGTTTCGGGGGTGGGCCTGTGGTCTAGGCGTGTTGTCGACCGAAAATTAATCGAGGTATGCCAGGGAGGTTGGTGATCATCCCAGTGTGGTTTTTTAAAATTTTATTGGCCATTTAGGTGTACAAACGGGCGAAATAGTTCGGACGGGGCATTTTCGAGCCAAATCAGTATGTTATAGCCCACGGTTTTGGGGGTTAGCCCGAGGTCTGGGCGTGTTGTGGGCTAAAAATCGACCAAGGTATGCCAGGGAGGTTGGGGATCATCCTAGTGTGGTCTTCTTTAATTTTTGTGGCCATTTGGGTTGGCAAATAGGCAAAACGATGTGAATGGGACATTTTTGGGCCAAATCGGTGTGCTATAGCCCACGATTTTGAGGGTGTTCTCGGGGTTCGGGCCCACCGTAGGTCGAAAATCGATCAAGGCATGCCAGGAATGTTGGGGATCATCCCAGTTTGGTCCGTTTAAATTTTCTTGGCAATTTGGGTGGACAAACGAGCGAAACAGCATGAACAGGGCATTTTCGGGTCAAATCGGTGAGCTATAGCCCGCGATTTTGGGGGTTAGCATGGGTTCCGAAAGTGCTGTGGGCGAGAAATTGATCGGGGAGTGCCAGGGAGGTTGGGGATCATCCCAGTGTGGTCTGTTTTAATCTTTGTGGCCATTTGGGTGGACAAATAGGCGAAACAGTGCGAACATGGTTTTTTTGGGCTAAATCGGTATGCTATAGCCCATGAGTTTGGGGGTGGGATCGGGGTCCGAGCATGCTGTGGGCTAAAAATTAATTGGGGCATGCCAGGGAGGTTGGGGATCATCCCAGTATGGTGTGCTTAAATTTTTGTGGCCATTTGTATGGACAAACGGGCGTAACAGCACGAACGAGGAATTTTTGGGCCCAATCGATGTGCTATAGCCCACGATTTTAGGGGTGGGCCTGGGGTTCGGGCGTACTATGGGCCAAAAATCGACAAAGACGTTCCAAGGAGGTTGTGTGTCATCCCAGTGTGGTCCGTTTATATTTTTGTGGCGATTTGGGTGGACAAACCGGTGAAACGGAGCAAACTGGGCTTTTTCAGGCCAAATCGGGGATCATCCCAATATGGTTCGTTTAAATTTTTGTGGCCATTTGGGTAGATAAACAAGCGAAATGACACAAATGGGGCATTTTTAGGATAAATTGGTGTGCAATAGCCCATGGTTTTAGGGGTGGGCCTGGGGTCCGGGCGTGCCGTGGGGTGATAATTAATCGGTGCGTTCCAGGGAGGTTGAGGATCATCCTAGTGTGGTCTTTTTAAATTTTCGTGGCCATTTGGGTTGGCAAATGGGCAAAACGACTTGAATGGGGCATTTTCGGGCCAAATCGATGTGCTATAGCTCACGATTTTAAGGGTGTTCTCGGGGTTCAGGCCCATCGTAAGCCAAAAATCGATCAAGGCATGCCAGGGATATTGGGGATCGTCCCAATTTGGTCTGTTTAAATTTTCTTGGCCATTTGGGTGGACAAACGAGTGAAACGGCATGAACAGGGCATTTTCGGGTCAAATCGGTGAGCTATAGCCCACGGTTTTGGGGGTTGGCATGGTTTCGAGAGTGCTTTGGGCCAAAAATTGAACGGGGAGTGCCAGGGAGGTTGGGGATCATCCTAGTGTGGTCTGTTTATATTTTTGTGTCCATTTGGGTGGACAAACCGGTGAAACAAAGCAAACTGGGCTTTTTCAGGCCAGATCGGGGATCATCCCAATATGGTTCTTTTAAAGTTTTTGGCTATTTGGGTGGACAAACGGGTGAAATAACGCGAACGGGCCATTTTTGGGATAAATCGGTGTGCTATAGCCCATGGTTTTGGGGGTGGGCCTGGGGTCTGGGCGTGCTATGGGGTGATTATTAACCGGTGCAATCCAGGGAGGTTGAGGATCGTCCCCGTGTGGTTCGTTTAAATTTTCGTGGCCATTTGGGTGGACAAATGAGTGAAATGGCATGAACGGGGCATTTTCGAGCCAAATTTGTGTGATAACCCATGGTTTCGGTGGTGGGCTAGATGTCCAATCCTGCTGTGGGCTGAAAATTGATCGGGGCATGCCAAGGAGGTTGGGATCATCCCGGTGTAGTCCATGTAAATTTTTGTGGCCATTTGGGTGGACAAACTGGTGAAACGGCATAAACGGGACATTTTTTGGCTAATCGGTGTGTTATAGCCCACGGTTTTGGGGGTGGGCTCGGGGTTCGGGCATGTTGTGGGCCAAAAATCAATCGGGGCGTGCCTGGGAGGTTAGGGATCCTCCTAGTGTGGTCCATTTATATTTTTGTGGCCATTTGGGTGGACAAACGGGTGAAACGGCGTGAACAGGTCATTTTTAGGCCAAATCGGTGTGTTATAGTTGCGATTTTGGAGGTGGTCCCGGGGTTCGGGCATGCTGGTGGCCAAAAATCGTTCGGCGCGTGCCAGGGAGGTGGAAAATCATTCCAGTGTAGTCCGTTTAAATTTTTGTGGCCATTTGGGTGGGCAAACGGGCGAAACGACACGAACGGGGCCTTTTTGGGCTAAATTGGTGTGCTATAGCCCATGGTTTCGGGGGTGGGCTCGGGGTTCGGGCGTACTGTGAGCTAAAAATCAACCGGGGCGTGCCATGGAGGTTGAGGATTGTTGTAGTGTGGTCCGTTTAAATTTTCGTGGACATTTGGGTAGATAAACGAGTGGAACGGTGCGAACGAGGCATGTTTAGGGCAAATCGGTGTGCTATAGCCCACGGTTTTGGGTGTGGGTCAGGGATCCGGATATGCTGTGGGCTGAAAATTGATCGGGGCATGCCAGGGATGTTGGGGATCGTCCTGGGTTTGTCTTTTTAAATTTTTGTGGCCATTTGGGTGGACAAACGGGCGAAACGGTGTGAACGGGGCCTTTTCGGGACAAATTGATGTGCTATAGCCCACGGTTCGGGGGTGAGCCTGGGATTCGAGCGTGCTGTGGGCCGAAAATCGACCGGGGCTTGACAGGGAGGTTGTAGATATTTCCAATGTGATCCGTTTAAATTTTCGTGGCCATTTGGGTGGACAAACGGGCGAAAATGCACAAACGGGACATTTTTGGGACAAATTGGTGTGCTATAGCCCATGGTTTCGGTTTGGGGGTGGGCTCGAGGTCTAAACGTGCTGTGTGACAAAAATCAATTGGGGCATGCCAGGGATATTTGGGATCGTCCTAGTGTGGTCTGTTTAAATTTTCGTGGCCATTTGGGCAGACAAACGGGTGAAACGGTGCGAACGAGTTATTTTCGGGCTAAATTGGTGTGCTATGGCCCACGGTTTCGGGGGTGAGCGCGGGGTCCGGGCATGCTGTGGGCTAAAAATTGACCAGGGAAAGCCAGGGAAGTTGGGGATCATCCCAGTATTGTTTATTTATATTTTCATGGCCATTTGGGTGGACAAACGGGCGAAACGGCGCGAATGGGGCATTTTCAGGACAAATCGATGTGGTAAAACCTATGGTTTGGGGGTGGGCTCAGGGTTCGGGTGTACTGTGGGTAAAAAATCGATCGAGGCATACCAGGGAGGTTGGGGATCGTCCCAGTGTGTTCCGTTTAAATTTTTGTGGCCATTTGGGTGGACAAACGGGTGAAACGGCACAAACGGGGCATTTTCAGGCCAAATCTGTGTGCAATAGCCCATGGTTTCGGGGGTGCCCGGGGTCTGAGGGTGTTGTGGTCCAAAAATAGATCGGGGCATGCCAGTGTGGTCCGTTTAATTTTTCGTAGCCATTTGAGTGGACAAACGGGTGAGACGACGTGAATGGGGCATTTTCAGGCAAAATTGATATGCTATAGCCCACGGTTTAGGGGGTGGGCCCAGGGTTCGGGCATGCTGTGGGCTAATAATCGACCGGGGTGTGCCAGAGAGGGTGGGGATCGTTTCAGTATGGTCCGTTTAAATTTTCGTGGCCATTTGGGTGGACAAATGGGCGAAATGGCATAAACCAGGCATTTTTGGGATAAATTGGTGTGCTATAGCCACGGTTTCAGGTATTTCCCTAGGGTTCGGGTGTACTGTAGTCCAAAAATCAACTGACGGGTGCTAGGGAGGTTTGGGATCATCCCAACGTAGTCTGTTTAAATTTTTGTGGTTATTAGGGTGGACAAACGGGCGAAACGGCGCGAACCGAGCATTTTCGAACAAAATCGGTGTGCTAAAGTACTGTTCTGGGCATGTTGTTGGCCTAAAATTTACCAGGGCATGACAGAGAGGTTGAGGATCAAACCAGTGAGGTCCATTTAAATTTGTGTGGCTATTTGGGTGGACTAACAGGTGAAACAGCGCGAACGGGGCATTTTCGAACAAAATTAGTATGGTTTAGCTCACAATTTCAGGGGTGGGCTCGGGCTATGGGCGTGCTGTGGGTAGAAAATTTATCAAGGTATGCCATGGAGGTTGGGGATCGTCCAGTATGGTGCGTTTAAATTTTCATGGCCATTTGGGTGGACAAACAGGCGATAGGGCACAAACGGAGAATTTTCAGGCCAAATCGATGTCTATATAGCCCACGGTTTCGGCGGTTGGCCTGAGGTCCGGGCGTTTTGTGGGCCAAAAATTGATCGGGGCATGCCATGGATGTTGGGATCATCGCAATTTGGTTCGTTTAAATTTTTGTGGCCATTTGGCTGGACAAACGGTGAAACGGTGTGAACGGGGTATTTTCGGGCCAAATCGATGTGCTATAGCCCACGATTTTGAGGGTGGTCCTGGGGTTTGGGCATGCTGTGGGGCAAAAATCGACCGGAGCGTTCCAGAGAGGTTGGGGATCATCCTAGTGTGTCCGTTTTATTTTTCGTGGCCATTTGGGTCGACAAACAGGCAAAATAGCGTGAACGGGGCATTTTCGGGCCAAATTGATATGCTTTTGCCTACGGTTTTGGGGGTGGGTCCAGGGTTCGGGCATTCTATGGGCCAAATATTAATCAGGGCATGCCAGGGTGGTTGGGGATGGTCCCAATGTGGTCCGTTTAAATTTTTGTGGCTATTTGGGTGGACAAACGTGCGAAACGGCACAAACGAGGAGTTTTCAGGCTAAAATGGTGTGCTATAGGGGTGTGCATTTGTCCAAAAATTGACTGAGTATTGCCAGGGAGGTTGAGAATCATTCTAGTATGGATAAACGGGCTAAACGGTGCGAATGGGGCATTTTTGGGCCAAATTGGTGTGCTATAGCCCACGGTTTTGGGGGTGGTCCCAGGGTCCGGGCGTGTTGTGGCTCAAAAATTGACTGGGGCATGCCAGGGAGATTGGGGATCATCCCAGTATGGTCCATTTAAGTTTTTGTGGCCATTTGTGTGGACATACGGGCGAAATAACGCGAACGGGGTGTTTTCAGGCTAAATCGGTGTGCTATAGCCCATGGTTTTAGGGGTGGGCACAAGATTCGGGTGTGCTGTAGGCCAAATATTAACCGGGGCGTGGAAGTGAGGTTGGGGATCATCCTAGTGTGGTCCGTTTAAATTTTCGTGGCCATTTGGGTGTGCAAATGGTTGAAACGGCACGAATGGGGAATTTTTCGGGATAAATCGATGTGCTATAGACCATGGTTTTGGGGGTGGGCTCGGGGTTCCAGCGTCCAGTGGGGAGAAAATCAACTGAGGCATGCCAGGGAGATTGGAGATCATCCTAGTGTTGTCCGTTTAAATCTTTGTATCCATTTGGGTGGACAAACAGGCGAAATAGCGTGAAAGGTGCATTTTCTGGCCAAATTGGAGTGACAACCCACAGTTTCGGTGGTGTACCCATGGTCCGGGCCTACTGTGGGCTGAAAATTTCTTTGGGCATGCCAGGGAGGTTGGGGATCGGTCCAGTGTGGGCCTTTTAAATTTTCGTGGTCATTTGGGTGGACAAACGGGTGAAACGGAGCAAATGGGCATTTTTAGGCTAAATCGATGTGCCATAGCCCACGGTTTTGGGGGTGCGCACGGGGTCCGAGCGTGATGTGGGCCAAATATCGACCTTGGCATGCCAGGGAGGTTGGGGATCATCCCAATGTGTTTTTTTAAAAATTTTTGTAGCCATTTGGGTGGATAAACAGGCAAAATGACGCGAACGGGGTATTTTTGGGATAAATCGATGTGCTATAGCAAATGGTTTTTAGTTTGGGCCTGGGTTACGGGCGAAATATGGGGAGAAAATTAACTGAGGAGTGCCAGGGAGGTTGGGGATCATCCTCGTATGGTTCGTGTAAATTTTAGTGGCCATTTGGGTGGACAAATGGGCGAAATGACACGAACGGGGCATTGTCGGGACAAATTGATGTGATAGCCTACGGTTTTGATGGTGGGATCGGTGTCCGGACCTGCTAAGGGCTGAAAATTGATCGGGGCATGCCAGAGAGGTTGGGATCATCTCGGTGTGGTCAGTTTAAATTTTCGTGGTCATTTGGGTAGACAAATGGGTGAAACGGCGTAAACGGGACATTTTTGGGCTAATTGGTGTGCTATAGCCCATAGTTTCGGGGGTGGGCCCGGGGTTCAAGCATGCTGTGGGTCAAAAATCGATAGGGGTATGCCAGGGAGGTTGGGATCATCCCAGTGTGATCCGTTTAATTTTTCATGGCTATTTGAGTGGACAAACGTGTGAAACAACGCGAACGGGGCATTTTTGGGCAAAATCGATATGCTATAGCCCATGATTTCGGGGTGGGCTCGGGGTTCAGGCGTGTTGTGGGCTGAAAATCAATTAGGGCGTGCCAGGGAAGTTGGGTATCGTCTAAGTATGGTCCGTTTAAATTTTTGTGGCCATTTGGTTGGACAAACGGGAAAAACGACGCGAACGGTGTATTTTCGAGCAAAATTGGTGTTCTATAGCCCATAATTTTGGGTGTGGGCCTGGTGTTCGAGCATGCTGTGGGCCAAAAATTGACCGAGGTATGCCAGAGAGATTGGGGTTCATCCCAGTGAGGTCCGTGTTAATTTTTGTGGCCATTTGGGTGGACAAATGGGCAAAACGGTCCGAACGGGGCATTTTCAAGTAAAATCAGTATGTTATAACTCACGGTTTCAGGGGTTGGCCCGAAATATAGGCATGCTGAGGGAATAAAATCGATTGAGATATGCCAGAGAGGTTCCAGATTGTCCAGTGTGGTCCGTTTAAATTTTCTTGGCCATTTGGGTGAACAAATAGGTGAAACGGCGCAAATAGGACATTTTCAGGCCAAATCGGTGTTCTATAGCCCACGATTTTGATGGTGGCCCTGAGTCTGGGCGTGCTATGGGAAAACAATCGACCGGGGCATGCCAGGGAGGTTGATGATCATTCCAGTATGGACCGTTTAAATTTTCGTGGCCATTTGACAGGACAAACGGGTGAAATGGTGCGAACGGGGTGTTTTCGGGCTAAATCGATGTGCTATAGCCCGCTGTTTCAGGTGTAGGCTTAGGGTTCGGGCATTCTTTGGGCCAAAAATCGACTGAGGCATGCCAGGGAGGTTGGGAATCATCCTAGTGTGGTCCGTTTTATTTTTTGTGGCCATTTGGGTCGACAAACGAGCGAAATAGCACGAACGGGGCATTTTCGGGCCAAATTGATATGCTTTTGCCTACGGTTTTGGGGGTGAGATCGGGGTTCGGGGATGCTGTAGGCCAAAAATTGACCGGGGATGGTTCTAGTGTGGTCCGTTTAAAATGTTGTGGCCATTTGGGTGGAAAAATATGCCAAATGGCGCGTACGAGGAGTTTTCAGGCTAAAATGGTGTGTTATATCCCCCGGTTTGATGGTGGGCTCGGGGTTCGAGCATGGGTTTATTTAAAAATTGATTGAGGCATGCCAGGGAGATTGGGCATCATCTTAGTGTGGTCTGTTTAAATTTTTGTGGCTATTTCAGTGGACAAACGGGTGAACGACGCGAACGGGGCATTTTCAGGCCAAGTCGGTGTGCTATAGCCTACGATTTTGGGGATGGTCTTAGGGTTCGGGCGTGCTATGGGCCAAAAATTGATCGGGGTGTGCCAGGGAGGTTGGGGATCGTCCCAGTGTGTTTTGTTTAAATATTCGTGGCCATTTGTGTGGACAAAATGGTAAAACAACGTGAATTGGGCATTTTCAGGCCAAATTGGTGTGCTATAACCCGTGGTTTTGGGAGCGGGCATGGGTTCTGGGCATACAATGGGCTATAACCCACAAAACGGCACGAACGGGGCATTTTTGGACCAAATTGGTGTGCTACAGCCTACGGTTTCGTGGGTGGGCTCGGTGTTCGAGCATATTATGGGCTGAAAATCGGTCAGGGTGTGCCAGGGAGGTTGGGGATCATCCCAGTGCTGTGTGTTTTGATTTTTGTGGCCATTTGAGTGGACAAACGGGCGAAACGACACAAACGGGACATTTTTGGGCCAAATTGATGTGCTATAGCCTACGATTTTGGGGGTGGGCCTGGGGTCCGGGCGTGCTGTGGGCCAAATATCAACTGGAGCGTGTTAGAGATGTTGGGGATCATCCCAGTGTGGTTCGTTTAAACGAGGCATTTTTAGGCAAAATCGGTGTGCTATAGCCCACGGTTTTAGGGGTAGGCACGAGTTTCGAGAGTGATGTTGGCCAAAAATCAATCGAGACATGCCATCGAGGTTGGGGATCACCCCAGTGTGATCTGTTTAAATTTTGATGTCCATTTGGGTGGACAAACGGGTGAAACGGCGCGAATGGGGTGTTTTCGGGACAAATTGGTGTGCTATAGCCCATGGTTTTGGGGGTGGGCTCGGGGTTTCGGGCGTGCTATGGTGCGAAAATTAATTGAGGCATGCCAGGGAGGTTGGGGATCATCTCAGTGTACTCCGTTTCAATTTTCGTGGCCATTTGGGTGAACAAACGGGCAAAATAGCACGAACGAGGAATTTTTGGGCTAAATCGGTGTGCTACAACCCACGGTTTTGGGTTGGGGATCATACCGGTGTGTCCCATTTAAATTTTTTTGGCCACTTGGGTGGACAAATGGGCGAAACTGCATGAACAGGGCATTTTCGGGCCAAATCACTACGTAATAGGCAACGATTTTAGGGGTAGTCTAGGGATCCAGGTGTGCTTTGGGTCGAAAATTGACCTGGACATGACAGGGAGGTTGGGTATCATCTCAGTGTGTTTCGTTTAAATTTTTATGTCCATTTGGGTGGACAAACGGGCGAAATAGCACGAAAGGTGCATTTTCTGGCCAAATCGGAGTGATAGCCCACAGTTTTGGTGGTGTCCCCATGGTCCGGGCATACTGTGGGCTGAAAATTGATCTGGGCATACCAGGGAAGTTAGGTATCATTTCAGTGTGGTTCGTTTAAATTTTTGTGGTTATTTGGGTGGACAAACGGGTGAAACAGAGCAAACGAGCATTTTCAGGCAAAATCGATGTGTAATAGCCCACGATTTTGGGGATGGGCATGGGGTCCGGGCGTTCTGTAGGCCAAAAATTGACCTTGGAATTCCAGGGAGGTTGGGGATCATCCCAATGTGGTTTGTTTAAATTTTTGTGGCCATTTGGGTGGACAAACAGGCAAAATGACGCGAACGGGGCATTTTTGAGATAAATCGTTGTCCTATAGCCAATGGTTTTTAGGGTGGGCCTGGGGTACAGGCGAAATGTGGGGATAAAATTAACCGAGGCGTGCCAGGGAGGTTGAGAATCTTCCTCATATGGTTCATGTAAATTTTCGTGGCCATTTGGGTGGACAAACGGGGCATTGTCGGGCCAAATTGTTGTGATAGCCCACGGTTTTGATGGTGGGCTCAGTATCCAGACCTGCTGATATACCCATATTACAGCTCTCGTTAGAGAGTGTAAGCGGTCGTTGTCAAATATAGAACCCAACTGGGTTGGGTGTCGAATCCCACAGGGAATACTTGGTCACTAAGTGTTGCAATTATTAGTAGACTGTTGTTCGAAAATTCCACGGAAAAAGGGGGGATTGGGTTAGCGTGAACTAATAGTATCAAAGTAACGAATGAGACGATGTATTTAGTAAGATTTAATCAGAGAGAATAATAAGTTAGGGTTATGTCCACCTTGTAATTTCTACTTATCTATTAACTATGAGTAACGCGGAATTTAGACATGCATGCACTTATAAAGATTCGTATTCTAATTCTAAATCCAAGTGTTTCCCAACCATCAAGGATTTATTTCACTTTAGCTCTCTCGAGCCTAAAGTGTATACTAATGGTACAAGTTCTCGAAGAAAGTTAATCCGGTTAAGGCATTAACGTGTAAACAGGGGGTGGTAGCCCTATTTTCTTGTCACACTCTCTTTTCCAAACATGTAACCTTTCTCTCGAACAAGTTAATGATATACTGACATATTCCTATATTTGCAACTTAAACGAAGAGAGTAATGATATAAGTAGCATACACATCAAGAATTCACAAACTCATAGCAATAGATAGTATCTTACAAGGTTTCCATAACCCTAACAGAGAAGTTTAGCTACTCATGATTACAACGGAAATCACAATAGACATAATCATCATACCACAACCTAGAACAATCTTGGCGATGGAAGTGATTTTAGCGTCAAGTAGGGGTTGACATTTTTCCTCTGTCCGTTGCTCTCTGAGCCGTTTTTCTCTGTTTCTCAATTACAGAATCTGAAAACTCAATAATGAAAAGTCGAATGCTAGAATGTGGCTGAAAAATTCAGCAATAAGGTTTTTATAGTATCCTTGTCCACTAAGTTGCTACTGCCTCCTTAAATATTTAAAAATACTGGGTTTGCCCGGGAAAAAGTTCCCATGCATCACTTTCAGTCCAAAAGCTGCCTTCCCTCTAATGTGAAGTTTTCCTTTGCTGTTCATAAGTCCATAAAGTGCTGAAATCTTCATCATTAATACCTGAAAAACATGCTAATCACGTAGGTCAGCTCACTTAAAGGAAAATGGACTAAAAGTGCAGGAATTATATATTTTGTCCTCAAAACTTAGCTAAAATATTGGTAAATTATGGTTCTTAGGCGTGTAAATACGCCCAACATCACCACCCCACACTTAAAGATTTGTTCGTCCTCGAACAAAATATTACATCCATGCAAACATCTAACTAGAATTTCACAGTAGCAACACAAAATTTATCCTCAAGACTGCACGACAATTATTAACAAAGAGTAGGTTTCTTGATCACTACTAGAAACAATTCACCCTCCAACATAGACTCGTGAGAATGGTTAATTCGTGTCCACAAGTTAAGCCACAAAGAATCATACAAAACTACCTAACAATGATCAACCATGTGTGTCTCACACAAGATATCACCCATAATCACTCACAAGTTTGCATTTTTCGAAACATGGGTATAAGATTCTCCTTACTCTCACTCTCACAAAGAATTCTTATATTGCAACTGATGACCATAGGCTTGCCCTTAGTGTAATGCTCCACTAATATCAGAATGCTATGCTTAGGATCAAATAGGTCTTTACAGGTTGTAATGTAGGCTAAGGGATAGGTAGGACTATTTTGGCCAAAAATAGTGACTATGTTCCCTAAGCGCTTTAATACACCACATTATGCCATTTACACTATCTTTTAACAACCCCTCTACCTTTCTTTCATCTACCACCCCTTTCACCTATTTTGTTATTCAATCATAAACACAACTATCTTTTTGTTTTTCTTTATTTATTTATTTATTTATTTTTTTATTTCTATAAAACACCTCTATGATAGCCACTCTTTTTCACAACAATTTCAAGTACCAATACACTCTAGGGCATCACTCTCACCATTTTTCTCTTATTTTGTCACATGACTCTACAATTTAAAACACTTAGGAATTTGGATCAAATTATGGTCTTGAAAAAAAATGGATTAGGCTACATATGAGGCTGCCAAAAAAAGATAGCTAAAGGCTCAAAGGGGTTTACTAGGACAATGTACAAGGGTAGGTAAAAAGAAGGTAAACAAATTCAAGGCTTCCAAAGAAATGCCTAAATCATCTCCTAAACTCACACTCTTTATTTTGCTTTACACCCACACCAGGCAAGTTCTAGCATCAGTCACAACACATAATATACTATAACCTCACACACACAAAGCACATGGTCAACTTAATTGGGAGCATTATAGACTCTTGACCCAACAGATGAATGAATTAAACCACACAATTATCACACAGTGAGTCACACTTAGAGCCTAAATGTCTCAATAGTAATGATTTAGCATTAACTCTTGTCATAATACCATGCCGCCTATCAGAACAATTTCATGCAAAATCCAAAAAATCTAAAATTTAACTAACTAATTACTACTAATTAACAAACAAGAATAAATGTAGGCAAAGAAGTACAATACAGCATACAAATAGCAGCACCCCACACTTAGATGGGACACACTGCCCTCAGTGGAAAATAAATAAGGAAAACCTGATTAGTCAGACTCCTCTTATATGTCTGGGGTCATACCCCCTGCGTCGAAATCATCATCAAAGTCGTCATCCTCAGAGTTGTCCTCCACATCTGAGTCTGGCAGTCAACGATCATCGTCAGTTGGCACGTCATTATCGAGACGTTCCTCAAAATGTACCCCCACTCCACACATGGCCTGCGCATGCTCATTCATTGGGCAGTCATAATCCAACTGCTGGAGCTCTTCATCAGTCGGAATACGACCCCCACTCATCATTGTAAATCTAGTCATGCCATATAGATGGCAAAAGAAACTTTCATCCCGAACATGTCTTTCTGTAGTGGTAAGGTTGATGCCATGACCAATTTCAGGCTCTTTAAATTTCGTAAGTTCAACCTTCTTCGGGTTGTGTGGAAGCTTATGATTTGCAGGTTCCTCTTCAATGTGCTCCTTCCTTAAGATCGCAGTCAACAAATTGCCAAAGCTGAAATGGGACCTTTTGTGCAGCCTTGCCTTACGCATTGATGATCGTATAACTGCACCAATGTTGATGGTGACATTCGTCATCAGAGCGTACACCAAGCATACTCTATCACGTGTGATCTTTGTGTACTGTGTCCTAGGAATCAAGCAAGAGTTGACTATCCTCAACCATATACGAGCTTCTCTGTTCAAGGAAGCATACGGGAAGGTATTGTGCCGACCGTTATCCTTGTGACGAATCCACTATGCCATTGACCTTGTTCTGCACAGTGTGTGTTTGATTGACCTTTAGGGAGGTCTGTGATAAAGCTCCTTGAGCGGTGATGGATCCACAGATGGAAGACCCAGAAAAGAGTTGAAGAACTCCGCATTCAGTTGGAAGAGTTGGCCCCGAATCTTTACTTCACTTCCGGTAGTCTTTGGGGACCAATTGGCATAAAACTCTCGCGTTAGATCAAGATTACATTCCCCCATATCTCAGAAAATGAAATCAAGATTTAGCGCCATAATTTTTGCCAAAATGCGGGGCTCTCTCTTTGCTAGACTCTCCTTCTGCATCAAATCCACGTGAACATATTTCTTTACTTTGTTGTTCTTGTACCACTCTTTTCCTTCCTCCTCTAGGACCCACTTTATCCCGAAAGTGCGTCGAGGTACTTGTAAGGATGAGGACTCAACTTGCTCCTTTGTTGACCTTTTCTGTCCTTTCTGTGAGGTGGATGCTTTTTCTTTTCCTTGTCGTCCTTTTGGGGCCATTCTACCTGAGATTAAAATAGAGTCATGTTAGCTTCATCTCGGAAGATTCAATCGACAAACAAACAGTAGTGGCACCACCCCACACTTAATTTGTTGGCACAAACCAATTAAGTGAGTGATGTCGATTACTCAGAATTCATCGACATACATTTAGGCGATATGTTCCAACAACATGTTTAACACAGTCATACTTTCATGTAATCTTGTCTATACTTTCATGTTTGGATGAATGCACTTTTTTTGAACAAGACTACCACATAGAGAGTGTATCAAGTTATTGCATAGAAATAATCACAACATCTTATGCTTGTGTTCATTCATGATCTTTATCTCGATGAACGAGTCATCCAAACATTCAAGCTTTCAACTTTCAATATTATGTAGTAACTTTACAATTTCGACTTCATAAAAATATGACAGTGTATAACAATCAAGTACAAGTCGGAACAAATTCAAGAACACCCACACGTATTCTTTCACTCAATTAGATGTATCATAACAAACCAACCATATTCTTATCACCAAACATCACTTCAAAATCTAACAAATCATTATAAACGTATCATTTCAACAACTACGGAATATAAAAGAATAACTTACTTGGTGATGGATCCGGAAGATGAGTTTGCAAGATTAGATGAGAAAAAAAAAACTTTGAGAGAATGGGGAAGCTTGGGCGGCGCCTATATGGAGTATACAATTGCATTTTGTTCTAAGGTTGAAGATCTATTTATAGACTAAGCCATGGGTCGGGTTTTATCCATGTACAATCGGGTTAGGAGACAAAAAGGGATAAGTAGGCGGCGCCTAATGCTTTGTCTATGCTTAGTATAGGCGGCGCCTTTTGCTTTGCCTACACAGGCATAGGCGGCGCCTTTGTCAATGCCTAGTTGGGTATAGGCGGCGCCTATGCTATTGCCTATGTGAGGCAGTGAGCATAGGCAATGGCATTGGCCTTGCCTTGTCCATTGCCTAGATTAGCATAGGCCTTGCCTTGTCCATTGCCTAGATTAGCATAGGCATTGCCTTGTCCATTGCCTATGTGAGGCAGTGAACATAGGCAATGGCATAGGCCTTGCCTTATCCGTTGCCTAGATTAACATAGGCATTGCCTTGTCCATTGCCTACGTGAGGCAGTGAACATAGGCAATGGTATAGGCTTTGCCTTGTCCGTTGCCTAGATTTGCATAGGCATTGCCTTGTTCGTTGCCTAGATTTGCATAGGCAATGCCTAGCCTATAGCCTTTGCTCCTTTATTCCTAACTTACCACCTTTAACATGGCTCACTTTCAAATCAAAATTTGGGACTAATCCCCTCCTTTGTACTTCTTGCACCTACACTTAATCAAAAACAACAAAAATGATTAGAAGGATGGGTTGCCTCCCACCAAGCGCCTTAGTTTTGGTCGTGGCTCGACTCTTCTTTTTGAACTTTTATTTATCAAAAACAAAATCCTAAAGAAACAAAATGATAAACAAAAAGATGGGTTGCCTCCCATGTAGCACTTGATTTATTATCGCAGCACGACATAGTTATCTGGATTACTTAGATTTCATCGAGATAGATGGACCATCATTTTCTGAATGGATTCAGACGACGCTGATGCTTACTAGTGGGTACACAACCTTCCTCGAGCTGAATCTTGTGCATGCATATCCCAGGAGGGGTACCAATTATATCATCAATAGTCCAACCCATAGCTCTTTTGTACCTCTTCAAAATAGAGACGAGAGCCGCAACCTGCTATTCACCTAAATCAGCCGCAACAATAACCGTAAGTGTATCACCACTTCCCAAAAATGCATACTTCAGATGACTGGGTAGTTCTTTCAATTCTAGCACTGGTGGCTTTTCAATAGATGGTTTTGCTGGTGGTAAAGGTCGATTCTTAAGATCGAGGTCCATGAATGACCCACCCGCAGCATTATCTTGCTTTGTCAGAAGGTCCTTCTTTGTCAGAAGGTCCTTCATGAATTTAGCATACCCAGGCATCTGTTCCAGCGCCTCCACCAAAGGAACATTAATAGTCAGCTGCTTTAACATAGTCATGAATTTACTAAACCTGGTGTTATCAGCTTTCTTCTTCAGTCTCTGAGGAAAAGATGGTGGTGGCAGGGGAATAGTTTTCTCCACCACTTCCTTTTTATCTTGCTTCCGATTACCAACCTTTTCAGGAGTGTCATCATATCTTCCATGGACATCTTTCCAGAGCCAGATGCCACAGCCTAATGATTTCCAGGAGGAACATACAAACCACTCCTGTCAGTCTTATTTTTTCAACTACCTTGATCACTGTCCTTGTATCCGGATTTTAAATAATAGTTCCGACCTTGGTTTCCTTGGGCATTGCCTCGGAAACCCCCTGATTATTCAACTAATTAGATTCCTCCTCAGAATCGGATTCATCTTTTCCATGTGATACAACGGCCTTAACCTTTTCTGTCTTCCCTGATAATAAATGCTTGGTAAGAAGATCCATCTGCGTTTTCATGTTAGCCATATCTTGGTCATGTTACTCTTGTCTTCGACTCTGTTCCGTTGTCATGCCAATACATAAAGTAGAGCTTGCTACCTTAGAATCCCTGGTATGCCAGGCTCTACTCTGCTTTGTCATACAATCCAGCATATCACTTGCCTCAATAAAAGTAAGGTCCATGAATGACCCACCTGCAGCATTATTAACCACTGGCTTTGTCACCGAGTTCAAAGCCCTGTATAATATTTCCATCAAGTGGATATTGGTCATCTGATGATTTGGACACCGTATAAGCTTCTCCTTGAACCTCTCCCATGTTTCGTGGAGAGCTTCAGTTGGAAGCTGTCGAAAATTGCTAATCTCATCTCTTAATTGTGCTCTCTTGGATGGTGGAAAGAATCTTTCTAGGAAAGCATCTTTCAGTTGCCTCCAATTAGTAATAGAGTCAGGAGTTAGCCCGTTCAACCATAGAGTTGCCTCTCCAGATAGAGACAATGGAAATAAGCGCAGCCGAATTGCATTCTGTCCAACTCCTAAATTGTCAAACAACTTGCATATTGAGATAAAATTGATCAGATGCATATTCGGATCATCGCCTACAAGTCCACCAAATAACCCTTTGAGCTGCAATAGATGAATCATGGTGCTAGTGATATTGAACTTGGCTCCGGGTGCCAGGGGCGGAGGAATAATAGCCCCTGTGGCACCAGCTCCATCAAGATCATCATCATCATCATCAAAAGGAGCCTGCACAACGCTACATTCAGGTCTTATTCTAGCTTGACGATCTCACCTGTTCACAGGCGCTGCCACCTCATCAGCACGCCTTGGATTTAGTAACTCATTATCACCCAGGTCCTCATCATCCAGATTAGTTGCCCGACCTGGGTTGTCAATATTCTGTTGATGCAATTGAGCGGCTGCCAATACAGCTAATCTAGCCTGCTCCTGTTGAGCAACCCTTCTTTCAATGTTTCGTTGTGCATACATTCTGCCAATAAGTTGTGGTTCAGGATTTATGGGTAATAATGGCTGATCAGAACTTCGAGTGTTTGGCATGCACTCAACAAAACCTGAATAAAACAAAAACAACAACTAAAAGTAAAATTCAAGAATCTTTGATCAAAGGGTCTAGTAATTACCAAAAACTTAGTAGACAACCGTATTCCCCGGCAACGGCGCCAAAATTTGATAACGCCCAAACTACAGCTCTCGTAAGAAAGTGTAAGTGGTAGCTGTCAAATATAGAACCCAACTGGGTTGGGTGTCGAATCCCACAGGGAATACTTGGACACTAAGTGTTGCAATTATTAGTAGACTGTTGGTCGCAAATTCCACGGAAAAGGGGGGTTTGATTTATGCGTGAACTACTAATATAAAAGTAACGTTGGAATGCTAAGTGTAGTAAGATTTAATCACAGAGAATAATAAGTTAGGGTTATGTCCACCTTGTAATCTCTACGTATCTATTAACTATGAGTAATGCGGAATTTAGACATGCATGCACTTATAGAGAGTCGTATTCTAATGGTAAATCCTAGTGTTTATCAACCATCAAGGATTATTTTGCTTTAGCTCTCTCGAGCCTAAAGGGTATAACAAATGGTAAAACTTTCCAAGAAAGTTAATCCGGTTAAGGCATTAACGTGTAAACAGGGGTTGGAAGCCCTATTTTCTTGTCACACTCTCTTTTCCAAACATATAACTTTTCTCTCAAAAAAGTTAATTGTATAATGGAGTGTTCCCTATGTTTGCAACCATAAGAATTCAATTAAAACGAAGAGAGTAATTATATAAGTAGCATACACATCAAGAATTCACAAACTCATAGTAATAGATAATATCTTACAAGGTTTCCATAACCTAACAGAGAAGTTTAGCTACTCATGATTGCAACGGAAATCACAATAGACATAATCATCATACCACAACTAGAATAATCTTGGCGATGGAAGTGATTTTTGCGTCAAACAGAGAAGAAAACGTCTTCCCTCTAGCCGTTTTCAAGAGTAGCGTGTTTCTCTATTTTTTTTTAACTTACAGAATCTGAAAACTGAATAATGAATAATGATAATGATGCTGAAAAATTCAGCAATAAGGTTTTTATAGTATCCTTGTCTAACTAAGTTTCTACAGCATCCTTAAGTCTTTAAAAATACTGGGTTTGCCCGGAAAAAAGTTCCCATGAATCACTTTTAGTCCAAAAGCTGCCTTCCCTCTAATGTGAAGTTTTCCTTTGCTGCTCACAAGTCCATAAAGTGCTGAAATCTTCATCATTAATACCTGAAAAACATGCTAATCACGTAGGTCAGCTCATTTAAAGGAAAATGGACAAAAAGTGCAGGAATTATATATTTTGTCCTCAAAACTTAGCTAAAATATGGGTAAATTATGGTTCTTAGGCGTGTAAATACGCCCAACATCACCACCCCACACTTAAAGCTTTGTTCGTCCTCGAAAAAAATATAGCATCCATGCAAATACTCAACTAGAATTTCACAATAGCAACACAAAATGTTCAACAAGACATGCACGACAATCATTAACAAAGAGTAGGTTTCTTGATCACTACTAGAAACAATTCAACCTCCAACATAGATTCGTGAGGATGGTTAATTCGTATACACAAGTTAAGTCACAAAGAATCATATAACACTACCCAAAATTCATCAACCATGTGTGTCTCACACAAGATATCACCCATAATCACTCATCGTTTTGCATTTTTCAAAACATGGGTATAAGACTCTCCTTGCTCTCACTCTCATAAAGAATTCATATATTGCAATTGATGACCATAGGCTTGCCCTTAGTGTAATGCTTTACTAATAACAGAGTGCTAAGCTTAGGATCAAATAGGTCTTTACAGGTTGTAATGTAGGCTAAGGGACAGGTAGGACTATTTTGGCCAGAAATAGTGACTATGTTCCCTAAGCGCTTTAATACACCACATTATGCCATTTACAATATCTTTTAACAACCCCTCTTCCTTCTTTTCATCTACCAACCCCTTTTCATCCAATTAGTTATTCACTTAGAAACACAAAGATGAGAATATACAACTCTTTTATTATTTTTTTTCTTTTCTTTTCTATTATTTTTTTAAGCATCCCTATGATAGCCACTCTTTTTCACCTTAGTTTCAAGTACCAATACACTCTGTGGCATTACTCTTACCCAATTTCCTCTTATTTTGTCACATGGCTCTACAATTTAAAGCGTTAAGGAATTTGGATCAAATTATGGTCTTGAAAAAAATGGATTAGGCTACATATGAGGCTGCCAAAAAAAGATAGCTAAAGGCTCAAAGGGGGTTTACTAGGACAATGTACAAGGGTAGGTAGAAAGAAAGTAAACAATTACAGGCTGCCAAAGAAATGCCTAAATCATCTCCTAAACTCACACTCTTTATTTCGCTTTACACACACCAGGCAAGTTCTAGCATCAGTCACAACACAGAATATACTATAACCTCACACATAAAAGGCACGTGGTCAACTTTATTGGGAGCAGTATAGATTCTTGACCCAACAGATGAATGAATTAAACCATACAATTGTCACACAGTGATTCACACTTAGATCCTAAATGTCTCAATAGTAATGATTTAGCACAAACTCTTGTCATAATACCATGCCGTCTATCAGAACAATTTCATGCAAAATCTAAAATTTAACTTAGACAAATGTAGGCAAAGAAGTATAATACCAGCACCCCACAGTTAGACGGGACACACTGCCCTCAGTGGAAAATAAATAAGGAAAACCTGATTAGTCGGACTCCTCTTCTATGTCTGGGGTCATCCCCCCTGCGTCGGAATCATCATCAGAGTCGTCGTCATCAGAGTTTTCCTCCACGTCTGAGTCTGGCATTCGGCGATCATCGTCAGTCGGCACGTCATCATCAAGAGGTTCCTCAAAATGTACCCCTACTCCACACATAGCCCGCGCATGCTCATTCATCGGGTAGTCATAATCCAACTGCTGAAGCTCTGCATCAGTCGGAACCCGACCCCCACTCATCATGGTAAATCTAGTCATGCCATATAGATGGAGAAAGAAACTTTCATCCCGAGCATGTCTTTCTGTAGTGGTAAGGTTGATGCCATGACCAGTTTCAGGCTCTTTAACTTTCATAAGATCAACCTTCTTCGGGTTGTATGGAAGCTTATGATATGCAGGTTCCTCTTCAATGTGCTCCTTACTTAAGATCGCAGTCAACAAATTGCCAAAGCTGAAATGGGACCTTTTATGCAGCCTAGCCTTACGCATTGACGATCGTATAACCGCACCAATGTTGATGGGAATATTAGTCATCAGAGCGTACACCAAGCATACTCTATCATGTGTGATCTTTGTGTACTGTGTCCCAGGAATCAAGCAAGAGTTGACTATCCTCAACCATATCTGAACTTCTCTGTTCAAGGAAGCATACTGGAAGGTATTGTGCCGACCGTTATCCTTGTGATGAATCCACCGGGCCATGGACCTTGTTCCGTACAGTGTATGTCTAATTGCCCTGTAGGGAGGTTTATGATAAAGCTCCTTGAACGGTGATGGATCCACAGATGGAAGACCCAGGAAAGAGTTGAAGAACTCCGCATTCAGTTGCAAGACTTGACCCCGAATCTTCACTTCACTTCCGGTAGTCTTTGGGGACCAATTGGCATAAAACTCACGTGTTAGATCAAGATTGCATTCCTCCATATCTCGGAAAATGAAATCAAGGTTTAGTGCCATGATTTTAGCCAAAATGCGGGGCTCTCTCTTTGCTAGACTCTCCTTTTGCATCAAATCCACATGAACATATTTTTTTACTTTGTTGTTCTTGTACCACTCCTTTCCTTCCTCCTCTAGGACCCACTTTATCTCGAAAGTGCATCGAGGTATCTGCAAAGAGGAGGACTCAGCTTGCTCTTTTCTTGACCTTTTCTGTCCTTTCTGTGAGGTGGACGCTTTTTCTTTTCCTTGTAGTCCTTTTGGGGCCATTCTACCTGAGATTAAAATAGAGTCATGTTAGCTTCATCTCAAAAGATTTAATCGAAAAACAAACAGTAGTGGCACCACCCCACACTTAATTTGTTGGCACAGACTAATTAAGTGAGTGATGTCGATTACTCAGACTTCATCGACATACATTTAGGCGATATGTTCCAACAACATGTTTAGCACAGTCATACTTTCATGTAATCTTTGAATATCCTTTCCAACTTTATTTCATGTAATCTTAACTATACTTTCATGTTTGGATTAATGCACTTCGTGAATAAGGCTACCACATAGAGATAGTATCAAGTTATTGCTTAGAAATAATCACAACATCTTATGCTTGTGGTCAATCATGATTGTTATCTCGATGAACGAGTCATTCAAACATTCAAGCTTTCAACTTTCAAGATTACGCATTAACTTCACAATTTCGACTCCATAAAAATATGACAGTGTATAACAATCAAGTACAAGTCGGAACAAAGTCAAGAACACCCACACGTATTCTTTCACTCAACTAGATGTATCATAACAAACCAACCACATTCTAATCACCAACACCACTTCAAAATCTAACAAATCATTATAAACGTAGCATTGAAATAACTACGGAATATAAAAGAGTACTTACGTGGTGATGGACCCGGAAGATGATCTTCCAAGATTAGATGAGCAAAAAGAATTTTTGTTAGAGAATTGGGTAGCTTGGGCGGCGCCTATCTTGAGCCAACAATGAGATTGTGTTTTAAGGTTGAGGTTCTATTTAGAGAATAAGGCATGGGTCGGGTTTGGTCCATATATAATCGAGTTAGGATACAAAAAGGCATAAGTAGGCGGCGCCTAATGCTTTGCCTATGCTTAGCATAGGCAGCGCCTTTGTCAAAGCATAGTTGGGCATAGGCAGCGCCTATGCTATTGCCTATGTGAGCCAGTGAGCATAGGCAATGACATAGGCCTTGCTTTGTCCATTGCCTAGATTAGCATAGGCATTGCCTAGATTAGCATAGGCCTTGCCTCGTCCGTTGCCTAGATTAGCATAGGCCTTGCCTTGTCCATTGCCTATGTGAGGCAGTGAACATAGGCAATGACATAGGCCTTGCCTTGTCCATTGCCTAGATTAGCATAGGCATTGCCTTGTCCGTTGCCTAGATTGGCATAGGCAATGCCTAGCCTATAGCCTTTTGCTCCTTCATTCCTAACTTACCACCTTTCGCATGGCTTACTTTCAAATCAAAATTTGGGACCAATCTCCTCCTTTATACGTCTTTCACCTACACTTAATCATAAACAACAAAAATGATTAGAAGGATGGGTTGCCTCCCACCAAGCGCCTTAGTTTTGGTCGTGGCTCGACTCTTCTTTTTGGATTTTTATTTAACAAAAACAAACTCCTTATAAAATAAAACGATTAAAAATGATGGGTTGCCTCCTATATAGCGCTTGATTTATTGTCGCAGCACGACATAGTTATCTCAATTACTTAGACTTCATCGAGATATATGGTGCATCATTTTCTGAATGGATTCAGACGACGCTGATGCTTAATTGTGGGCATGCAATATTCTTCGAGATGAATCTTGTGCATACATATCCCAGGAGGGATACCAATTATATCATCAATAGTCCAATCAATGGCTCTCTTATACCTCTTCAGGACAGAGATAAGAGCCGCTACTTGCTGCTCACCCAAATCAGCCGCAACAATAACCAGAAGTGTATTTCCACTTCCCAAGAACGCATACTTTATATGACTGGGCAACTCCTTTAATTCTAGCATTGGTGGCTCTTTAATGGATGGTTTTGCTGGTGGTATAGGTCGATTCTTAAGATCAAGGTCCAGCTTATTAGGAGCATGAGAATAGGACCCTATTCCTGTTAGAGCACAAATAGTTTCTTCATAATCTTCTACATCCTCACGCTCAAAATTCAAAAGCACAGCAGATAATGGCTCCACAGTAAGCTGCTTCTCTACAGATAATTCTTTCTCAACCTCATACTAAACATCAGCTACAGAGAACACATTCATATCTCTAGGCTGCTTCATCGATTTGCATACATCAAAATGGACCACTTCGTCATTCAGCCAAAATAAAAGCTCATTAGCTCTTAAATCAATAAGCACACTTCCAGTTGCGAGGAAATAATGACCCAAGATTATGGGAACTTCAGAATCCACCTCGCAATCCAAAATAACAAAGTCTGCGGGAAAAATAAAGGTAAAAACCTTCACCAGTACATCATATAAGATTCCAACAGGTCGTTTTACCGACCTATCTGCCATCACGAGCCGCATATTGGTTGGTGTAGGATCGCCCAACCCCAACTTTCTATAAATGGATAGCGGCATCAAATTGATGCTAGCTCCCAAATCGCACAATGCCTTAGCAAAATTCATAGATCCCACCGTGTAAGGAATAGTGAAAGCACCAGGATCTGCCTTCTTCTATACTAAAGACCTCGTGGCAATTGCACTGCAATGATGAACATTATCTGCCAGCTCATAGCTTGCTGCCCGCTTCTTTGTCAGAAGGTCCTTCATGAATTTAGCGTACCCAGGCATCTGTTCCAGCGCCTCCACCAAAGGAACATTAATAGTCAGCTGCTTCAACATAGTCATGAATTTACTAAACCTGGTGTCATCAGCTTTCTTTTTCAGTCTCTGAGGAAAAGGTGGTGGTGGCAGGGGAATAGTTTTCTCCACCACTTTCTTTTTATCTTGCTTCTGATTACCAACCTTTTTAGGAGTGTCATCAGCCTTCTTCTTCAGTCTCTGAGGTAAAGGTGGTGGTGGAAGGGGAAGAGTTTTCTCCACCACTTCCTTTTTATCTTGCTTCCGATTATCGATCTTTTCATACTGCAGACATCTAGGGGTAACATCATGAACGTTCTCTTCAGCTTCAGCAACATCATCACAATCTGCTTTACTAACATACTCTGCTATATCATCAACCACCTGCTTACCTTTGGAAAGATTTATCAACACCTTACCACTCCTGGTAGTAATAGCCATACATGATCCATCATTGCTTGGATTTTGCATAGTGTCGCTAGGTAAGGTGCCAACTTTTCTTTGATTGAATGCCGCTGATAGTTGACTCAATTGTTGCTCCAGCTATTTTATTACAGTAGAATGCGAGTCAACCAATTAATTTATTGATGACAAATCATTCTTTACCTCAGCTACTCCCATGTTGGTTGCCTCCACTCCTTTCAATAGCTTAGCCATCATATCTTCCATGGACATCTTTCCAGAGCCAGACGCCATAGCCTAATGATTTCCAGGAGGAACATACAAACCACTCCTGTCAGTCTTATTTTTCCAACTACCTTGATCACGGTCCTTGTATCCGGATTTTAAATAATAGTTCCGACCTTGGTTTCCTTGGGCATTGCCTCAGAAACCCCCTGATTATTCAAGTAGTTAGCTTCCTCCTCAGAATCGAATTCATCTCTTCCATGTGATACAACGGCCTTAACCTTTTCCGTCTTCCCTGATAATAAATGCTTGGTAAGAAGATCCATCTGCGTTTTCATGTGAGCCATATCTGGGTCATGTTTCTATTGACTTCACCTCTGTTCCGCTGTCATGCCAATACATAAAGTAGAGCTTGCTACCTCAGAATCCCTGGTATGCCAGGCTCTACTCTGCTTTGTCATACAATCCAGCATATCACTTGCCTCAATAAAAGTAAGGTCCATGAATGACCCACCTGCAGCATTATCAACCACTGGCTTTGTCACCGAGTTCAAAGCCCTGTATAATATTTCTATCAAGTGGATATTGGTCATCTGATGATTTGGGCACCGCATTAGCTTTTCCTTGAACCTCTCCCATGTTTCGTGGAGAGCTTCAGTTGGAAGCTGTCGAAAATTGCTAATCTCATCTCTTAATTGTGCTCTCTTGGATGGTGGAAAGAATCTTTCTAGGAAAGCGTCTTTCAGTTGCCTCCAATTAGTAATAGAGTCAGGAGTTATCCCGTTCAACCATAGAGTTGCTTCTCCAGATAGAGACAATGGAAATAAGCGCAGCCGAATTGCATTCTGTCCAACTCCTGGATTGTCAAATGACTTGCATGTTGAGATAAAATTGATCAGATGAATATTCGGATCATCGCCTGCAAGTCCACCAAATAACCCTTTGAGATGCAATAGCTGAATCATGGTGCTAGTGATATTGAACTTGGCTCCGGCTGCCAGGGGCGGAGGAATAATAGCCCCTGTGGCACCAGCTCTATCAAGATCGTCATCATCATCATCAAAAGGAACCTGCACAGCTCGGCGTTCAGGTCTCATTCTAGCTTGACGATCTCTCCTGTTCACAGGCGCTGCCACCTCATCAACACGCCTTGGATTTAGTAACTCATCATCACCCAGGTCCTCATCATCCAGATTAGTTGCTCAACCTGGGTTGTCAATATTCTGTTGATGCACTTGAGCGACTGCCAATGCAGCTAATCTAGCCTGCTCCTGTTGAGCAGCCCTTCTTTCAATGTCTCGTTGTGCATCCATTCTGCCAATAAGTTGTGGTTCAGGATTTATGGGTAATAATGGCTGATCAGAACTTCGAGTGTTTGGCATGCACTCAACAGAACCTGAATAAAACAAAAACAACAACTAAAAGTAAAATTCAAGAATCTTTAACCAAAGGGTCTAGTAATTATCACAAACTTAGTAGACAACCGTATTCCCCGGCAACGACGCCAAAATTTGATAACGCTCAAACTACAGCTCTCGTAAGAAAGTGTAAGCGGTCGCTGTCAAGTATAGAACCCAACTGGGTTGGGTGTCAAATCCCACAGGGAATACTTGGTCACTAAGTGTTGCAATTATTAGTAGACTGTTGGTCGCAAATTCCACGGAAAAGGGGGGTTTGATTTATGCGTGAACTACTAATATCAAAGTAACGTTGGAATTCTAAGTGTAGTAAGATTTAATCACAGAGAATAATAAGTTAGGGTTATGTCCACCTTGTAATCTCTACGTATCTATTAACTATGAGTAATGCGGAATTTAGACATGCATGCACTTATAGAGAGTCGTATTCTAATGGTAAATCCTAGTGTTTCTCAACCATCAAGGATTATTTTGCTTTAGCTCTCTCGAGCCTAAAGTGTATAATGAATGGTACAAACTCTCCAAGAAAGTTAATCCGGTTAAGGCATTAACGTGTAAACAGGGGTTGGAAGCCCTATTTTCTTGTCACACTCTCTTTTCCAAACATATAACTTTTCTCTCGAACAAGTTAATTGTATAATGGCGTGTTCCCTATGTTTGCAACCATAAGAATTCAATTAAAACTAAGAGAGTAATGATATAAGTAACATACACATCAAGAATTCACAAACTCATAGTAATAGATAGTATCTTACAAGGTTTCCATAACCTAACAGAGAAGTTTAGCTACTCATGATTACAACGGAAATCACAATAGACATAATCATCATACCAAAACTAGAATAATCTTGGCGATGGAAGTGATTTTTGCGTCAAACAGAGAAGGAAACGTCTTCCCTCTAGACATTTTCAAGAGTAGCGTGTTTCTCTATTTTTTTTTTAACTTACAGAATTTGAAAACTGAATAATGAATAATGATAATGATGCTGAAAAGTTCAGCAATAAGGTTTTTATAGTATCCTTGTCTAACTAAGTTGCTACTGCATCCTTAAGTCTTTAAAAATACTGGGTTTGCCCGGGAAAAAGTTCTCATGCATCACTTTCAGTCCAAAAGCTGCCCTCCCTCTAATGTGAAGTTTTCCTTTGCTGCTCATAAGTCCATAAAGTGCTGAAATCTTCATCATTAATACCTGAAAAACATGCTAATCACGTAGGTCAGCTCATTTAAAGGAAAATGGACTAAAAGTGCAGGAATTATATATTTTGTCCTCAAAACTTAGCTAAAATATGGGTAAATTATGGTTCTTAGGGGTGTAAATACGCCCAACATCACCTCCTAAGGACCAAAAATTGATCGGTGCATACCAGAGAGGTTGGGATCATCTCGGTGTGGTCAATTTAAATTTTCGTGGTCATTTGGGTGGA
Source organism: Capsicum baccatum var. pendulum (assembly GCA_030864225.1). Classification (NCBI taxonomy): domain Eukaryota; kingdom Viridiplantae; phylum Streptophyta; class Magnoliopsida; order Solanales; family Solanaceae; genus Capsicum; species Capsicum baccatum. The sequence goes on along the minus strand of CM061561.1, from coordinate 269,506,624 downwards.
AAAATGGGTGACACGACGTAAATGGGATATTTTTGGCTAATCGGTGTGCTATAGCCCTCATTTTTGGGGGTGGGCCCGGGGTTCAAGCATGCTGTGGGCCAAAAATCGATTGGGACATGCCAGGGAGGTTGGAGATCGTCCAAGTATGGTCCGTTTAATTTTTCATGGCTATTTGAGCGGACAAACGGGCAAAAAAATGTGAACGGGACATTTTTGGGCAAAATTGATATGCTATAGCCCATGGTTTCAGAGCGGACTCGGGTTTCGGGCGTGTTGTGGGCTGAAAATCGATCAGGGTGTGCCATGGAAGTTGGGGATCATCCAAGTATGGTCCGTTTAAATTTTCGTGGACATTTGATTGGACAAACGGGCAAAACGACGCAAACGGGGTATTTTCGAGCAAAATTTGTGTGCTATAGCCCACAGTTTTGGGTGTGGGCCCGGCGTTTGAGCATGCTGTGGGCCAAAAATTAACCGAGGCATGCCAGAGAGGTTGGGGATCATCCTAGTGAGGTCCGTGTTAATTTTCGTGGCCATTTGGGTGGACAAACGGGCGAAACGGCCCGAATGGGGCATTTTCGGGCAAAATCAGTATGTTATAGCTCACGGTTTCAGGGGTGGGCCCGGGATATGGGCGTGCTGCAGGAAGAAAATCGATTGAGATATGCCAGGGTGGTTTGGGATTGTCCAGTGTGGTCTGTTTAAATTTTCATGGCCATTTGGGTGGACAAACAGGCAAAACGGCACAAACAGGGCAATTTCGATCCAAATCGGTGTTCGATAGCCCGCGATTTCGGTGGTGGCCCCGAGGTTCGAATATGCTGTGGGCAAAAAATCGACCGTGGCATGCCAGGGAGGTTGGGGATCATTCCAGTGTGGACCATTTAAATCCTCATGGCCATTTGACTGGACAAACGGGTGAAATAGTGCGAACGATGTGTTTTTAGGCCAAATCGATGGGCTATAGCCCGTAGTTTTAGGTTTGGGCTCGGGGTTCGGGCATGCTATGGGTTAAAAATTGACCGGGGCATGCCAGGGAGATTGGGGATCATCCTAGTGTTGTCTATTTTATTTTTCGAGGCCATTTGGGTCGACAAACGGGTGAAATAGCACTAATAGGGCATTTTTGGGCCAAATAGATATGCTTTTGCCTACGGTTTCGGGGGTAGGTTTGGGGTTCGGGCATGCTGTAGGCAAAAAATTGACCGGAGCATGCTAGGGCAGTTAGGGATGGTTCTAGTGTGTTTCATTTAAATTTTTGTGGCCATTTGGGTGGACAAATATGCGAAACGGCGTGTACGAGGAGTTTTCAGGCTAAAATAGTGTGCTATAGCCCCCGGTTCGGTGGTGGGCCGGGGGTCCGAGCATGAATTTGTTTGAAAAATGACTGAGGCATTCCAGGGAGGTTGGGCATCATCTCAGTATGGTCTGTTTAAATTTTTGTGGCCATTTGAGTGGACAAACAGGTGAAACGACACGAACGAGCTATTTTTGGGCCAAATTGATGTGCTATAGCCTACGGTTTTTGGGATGGGCCTGGGGTCCATGCGTGCTGTGGGCCAAATATCAACTGGAGCGTGTCATAGATGTTGGGGATCATCCCAGTGTAGTCCGTTTAAATAGAGCATTTTTGGGCTAAATCTGTATGCTATAGCCCACGGTTTTAGGGGTGGGCACGGGTTTCGAGAGTGATGTTGGCCAAAAATCAATTAGGATGTGCCAGCGAGGTTGAGGATCATCCCAGTGTGGTCCGTTTAAATTTTTGTGGCCATTTGGGTGGACAAACGGGCGAAATGACGCGAATGAGATATTTTCAGGACAAATCGGTGTGCTATAGCCCATGGTTTTAGGGGTGGGCTCGGGGTTCGGGTGTTCTATGGGGTGAAAATTAATCGAGGCATGCCAGGGAGGCTGGGGATCATCCCAGTGTAGTTCGTTTCAATTTTCGTGGCCATTTGGGTGGACAAACGGGAAAAATAGCATGAACGAGGCATTTTCGAGCTAAATCGGTGTGCTACAACCCATGGTTTTGGGTTGGGGATCATCCCAGTATGACCCGTTTAAATTTTTATGGCCACTTGGGTGGACAAATGGGCGAAACTACTCGAACAGGGCATTTTAGGCCCAAATCACTATGTAATAGACAACGATTTTGGGGGTGGTCCAGGGATCTGGGCGTGCTTTGGGTCGATAATTGACCTTGACCTACCACAGAGGTTGGGTATCATCCCAGTGTTGTCCGTTTAAGTTTTATTGGCCATTTGGGTGGACAAACGGGCGAAACTGCATGAACGGGGCATTTATAGGCTAAATCGGTGTGCTACCTACAGTTTTGAGTGTGGACCTAGGGTCTGGGCGTCTTGTGGGCTGAGAATCGACCGAGGCATGCCAAGGAGGTTGGGTATCATCCTGGTGTGGTTCGTTTAAATTTTTGTGACAATTTGGGTGGACAAACCGGAGAAACAGAGCGGACGGGGCATTTTCGGGCCAAATCGGTTTGTTATAGCCCACGATTTTAAGGGTGGGATCAGGGTTCGGGCGTGCTGCCGGCCAAAAATTTATCGAGGCATGCCAGGGAGGTTAGGGATCATCCCAATATGGTCTGTTTAAATTTTTGTGGTCATTTGTCAGGACAAACGGGCAAAACGGCGCGAATGGGGCATTTTTCGGCCAAATTGATGTGCTATAGCCCATGATTTTTGGGGTGGTCCCAGGGTCTGGACAAATTGATGTGCAGGGAGGTTGGGGATTATCCCAGTGTGGTTCGTTTAAATTTTCGTGGCCATTTCGGTGAACAAATGGCTGAAACGGCACGAATGAAACATTTTTTGGGATAAATCGGTGTGCTATAGCCCATGGTTTTGGGGGTGGGCCCAGGGTCCAGGCGTGCAGTGGAGATATAATTAACCAAGGCATGCTATGGAGGTTGGGGATCATCCCAGTATGGTCCGTTTAAATTTTTGTCGGCATTTGGGTGGACAAACGGGCAAAATAGCGCAAAAGGTGTATTTTCTGGCCAAATCGGTGTGATAACCCACAGTTTCGGTGGTGTGTCCATGGTCCGGGCTTGCTGTGGGCTGAAAATCGATTGGGGTATACCAGGGAGGTTGGGATCGTTCCAGTGTGGTCCGTTTAAATTTTCGTGGCTATTTGGGTAGACAAACGAGTGAAACGACGCAAACGAAAAGTTGTTAGGCCAAATCGATGTGCTATAGCCAATGGTTTTGGGGTGGGCCAGGGGTACGGGCGTCCTGTTGGCCAAAAATTGACCGGGGTATGCCAGGGAGGTTGGGGATCGTCCCAGTGGGCTTCGTTTAAATTTTTGTGGCCATTTGGGTGTACAAACGGGCGAAACGGGGCAAATAGGGCATTTTTGGGCCTAGTCGGCTTGCTATAGCCCACGATTTCGGAGGTGGGCCTGGGGTTCGGCTGTACTAGTGGTCAAAAATTGATCGGGATCTGCCAGGGAGGTTGGAGATCATCCCAGTGTGGTCCATTTAAATTTTCATAGCTATTTCGGTGGACAAACGGGTTAAACGACACGAACAGGGTATTTTTAGGGCAAATTAGTGTGCTATAGCCCATAGTTTCGTGGGTCGGCTCGAGGTCCGGGCGTGCTATAGGCCAAAAATTGATCAGGGAGTGCCAGGGAGGTTGGGGATCGTCCCTGTATAGTTTGTTTAAATTTTTATGGCTATTTGGGTGGACAAACGGGCAAAACGATACGAAAGGGGTATTTTCAGGTCAAGTCGGTGTGATAACCCTCGTTTTTGGGGGTGGGCCTGAGGTCCAAGCATACTGTGGGTCAAAAATCGATCGAGTTATGATAGGGACGTTGGGGATCATCCAAGTGTGGTCCGTTTAAATTTTTGTGACCTTTTGGGTGGACAAACGTGCAAAACAGCGTGAACGAAGCATTTTCAGGATAAATCGGTGTGTTATAGCCCACTGTTTTGGGAGTGGGCCTAGGGTTCGGGCGTACTGTAGGAAAAAATTCGACTGGGGCATGCCAGGGTAGTTGGGGATCGTCCCAGTGTGGTCCATTTAAATTTTCGTGGCCATTTGGGTGGCCAAACAGGTGAAACGGCACGAATGGGGTGTTTTTGGGCCAAATTGATGTGCTGTAGCCCACGAAATCGGGGGTGGCCCAGGGTTCGGGCGTGCTGTGGGCCAGAAATTGACAAAAGTATGTCAGGGAGGTTGGGGATCATCCTACTGTGGTCCGTTTAATTTTTCGTGGCCATTTAGGTGGACAAACGAGCAAAATAGTGCGAATGGTGCATTTTCGAGCCAAATTTATATGCTTTTGCCTACAGTTTTGGAGGTGGGCCTGGGGTTTGGGCATGGTGTGGGTCAAAAATCAACCGGGGCATGCCAGTGAGGTTAGGGATAGTCCCAGTGTGGTCCGTTTAAATTTTTATGGCCATTTGGGTGGACAAACGTGCAAAAGGGCGCGAACGAGGTGTTTTCGAACCAAAATAGTGTGCAATAGCCTATGGTTTGGGGTTGAACCCGGGGTTCGGGCGTGTATTTAGCCAAAAATTGATAGAGGCTTGCCAGGGAGGTTTGGGATCATCTAAGTGTGGTCTGTTTATATTTTCGAGGCCATTTGGATGGACAAACGGGCGGAACGACACGAATGGGGTATTTTCAAGCCAAATTGGTGTGCTATAGCCCACGATTTTAGAAGTGGGCCTAGAGTACGGGCGTGATGTGGTACAGTGTGCCAGAGGGGTTGAGGATCGTCCCAGTGTATTCTGTATAAATATTTGTGGCCATTTGGGTGGGTAAAACAGGCAAAACGGCGCAAATGGGGCATTTTCGGGCTAAATCGGTGTGCTATAGCCCACGGTTTCAGGTGTGGGCCCATGGTCTGGGCGTGTTTTCTTTGGAAAATTGACCGAGAAGTGACAGGGAGGTTGGGAATCATCCTAGTATGGTCTGTTTGAATTTTCGTTGCTATTTGGGTGGACAAACAGGCAAAACGGCGCGAACGAGGCATTTTTGGGCCAAATCGATGTGGTACAGCCCATGGGCCAAAATTCGATCAGGGCATTCCAGGGAGGTTGGGAATCGTCCAAGTGTGGTGCGTTTAAATTTTCGTGGCCATTTGGGCAGACAAACGGGAGAAACAGCATGAACGAGGCATTTTTGGGCCAAATTGATGTGCTTCAGCCTACGATTTTGGGGGTGGGCACGGGGTCCGGACGTGCTGTGCACCAAAAATTAACCGGGTCATGCCAGGGAGGTTGGGGATCATCCCACTGTGGTCCGTTTAAATTTTTGTGGCTATTTAGGTGGACAAACGGGCTAAATGGCGAGAACGGGACATTTTCTAGCCAAATCGGTGTGCTATAGCCCACGGTTTTGGGGGTGGGAAAAATTTTTGGGAGTGCTGTGGGATGAAAATTGGCTGGGTTATTCCAGGGAGGTTGGGGATCGTTGATAACGCTTAAACTACACTCTTGAGCAGGTGTAAGCGATCGTTGTTAATATAAAAGCCAACTTGGTTGGGGTCGAATCCCACAGGGAATAAGGTGTGAACTCAAGATGTTTACGAAATAATTCACTGGTAGTTTACTGTTTCCTGAAATGGGGGTTTAAATTTCTCAGACAATTGTTAGTCACTTTGAAATTAATGTTTGTAATCATTATTTTATGAAATAACCAGGATTATGTTCACTAGGGTTTATGGTATATGACAGATGCTACAAATAACTCAACGTTCTCACGGTGGTTAGGATGACAAGCTATCTCTATCGATAGTATACTCGAATGTCTCTCGACCTATTCAAGCGTTTAGTTTCCTAATCCTCTCGGACTTAGGGAATTGCAACTCACTTCCCAGATTTTATCTTAGGTTAATCTGCCTTGTTACAACGCTAATTATTAAGCGAAACTTTTCAAGTCCCTGTCGATAATTCACTTCCTATTGTTTATGATTTCTTTATCAAGCAAACCAAAGTAGGTACGCCTATTATTTGCAACCAACAGACATAAGTTAGAATATCAGAATTACCAAGAAATCCTAACAACTATTAAACCTTGAGTAATTAATCAACACCTTATCATGACCAAACCCTAGATTCCATAACCCAGGTTAAGAGTGTTTAGCTACTCATGATGTAGGAAATAAGCACACAAGTTGAATTCATAAGTGAAATGATTAACTTACAATAATGAAGGAAATCAAAAGTGAACTTGTAATTGAATCACAAGGCAAAACTCTAAAAATATTGTTCTTTTGATAGAGAGAGAGAAGTCGTAAGTTGTAGGATATGTCAACTAATTGATGGATGATAGAAAAACCCTAAAACAAGGCTTTAAATAGTTAACCCTAAATAAGAAAATAAAATTAAAGTTTCAGATGTTCTTTGGAATAGATGACGGCGATTATGACGGCCTATCATGATTTTGATGGCCTGTCACGGACGTCGTCAGCTTCTCTGCAAATTCAGCTTCTGCTGCCTAAGGTTGACGATGACAGTGATGGCCTATCAGGATCTTGACGGCGTGTCATGAAGGTCATCACAAAACTTTCTACAACTCCCCTCTTTTGTTTAAGTTTGACGGCATCCTTGACAGCCTATCACCAGGCTGACGACGTGTCATGGATGTCGTCAGCCACACTTAGCTCTTCACTTGCTACCGATTTCATACTTTTTGCTTCCTTTATTTGTGGTTCTCCTTCTTGTCTACTTTTATTGAAAAACTAAAGTAAACTAATAAAAACTGACTAAAGTTTCTCAAGACTTTGCAATTATTAAGAGTTAAAAGCTTCAAATGTGTTAGCATGGGCTCACACATCAAGCATCCCAATGTGGTCCATTTAAATTTTCGTGACCATTTGGGTGGACAAACGGACAAAACGGTGGAAACGGGGCATTTTTGGGATAAATCGGTGTGCTATAGCCCATGGTTTCAGGGGTGGGCCTGGGGTTCGGGTGTGCTTTGGGGAAAAAATTAATTGGTGTGCTAGGGAGGTGAGGATCATCCCAGTGTGGTCCGTTTAAATTTTCGTTGCCATTTAGGTGGACAAACGGGTGAAATGGCATGAACAAGGCATTTTTGGGCGAAATTGGTGTGCTATAACCCACGATTTTGGGTTGGGGATCCTCCCAGTGTGGTCCGTTTAAATTTTTGTGGCCATTTGGGTCGACAAACGGGCGAAACTGCGCGAACAGGGCATTTTGGGGCCAAATTGGTCTGCAATAGCCCACGGTTTTGGGGGTGAACCCGGGGTCCGGGCGTGCTATGGGCCAAACATCCGCTGGGGTATGCCAGGGAGGTTTGGGATTATCCCAGTATGGTCCATTTAAATTTTAATGGCTGTTTGGGTGGCCAAGCAAATGAAACGGCGCGAACGAGGCTTTTTCAGGCCAAATCGGTGTGCTATAGCCCACGATTTTAGGGGTGAGCCAGGGATTCGGGCGTGCTATGGGACAAAAATTGTCCAGGGTGTGCCAGAGAGGTTGAGGATTATCCCAGTGTGGTCCGTTTAAATTTTTGTGGCCATTTGGGTGGACAAACGGGTGAAACTGTGCAAATGGGGCATTTTTATGATAAATCGGTGTGCTATAGCCCACGGTTTTGGGTGTGGGACTAGGGTCCGGGCGTCCTGTAGGCCAAAAATTTACCGAGGCATGCCAGAGAGGTTGGGGATCGTCCCAGTGTAGTTCGTTTAAATTTTCATGTTGATTTGGGTGGACAAACGGGCTAAACGAAGCGAACGAGGCATTTTTAGGAGAAATTGATATGCTATAGCCCACGGTTTTGGGGGGGGGGGACCGGGTGTGCTATGAGTCAAAAATTGACCAAGGTATGCCAGAGAGGTTGAGGATCGTCTCAATATTGTCCGTTTAAATTTTTGTGGTCGTTTGGGTGAACAAATAGGCTAAACGGCATGAATGGGGCATTTTTTTGGCTAAATCGGTGTGCTATAGCCCACGGTTTTGGGGGTGGTCCCGGGGTCCAGGCGTGTTGTATGCCAAAAATTGATCGGGGCATGCCAAGGAGGTTGGAGATCATTCCAGTGTGATCCGTATAAATTTTTGTGGCCACTTGCATATACGAGCGAAACAGATCGAACAGGGTGGTTTCAGGCCAAATTAGTGTGCTATAGCCCGCGATTTTGGGAGTGGGCACGGGGTCCGAGCATGCTGTGGGCCAAAAATTGACCAGGACGTTCCAGGGATGTTGGGGATCTTCTTAGTGTGGTCCATTTAAAGTTTCATGGCCATTTGGGTGAACAAACTGGCAAAACGGCACGAATGGGGCATTTTTCGGGATAAACTGGTGTGCTATAGCCCATGGTTTTGGGGGTGGACCCGGGTTCCGGGCGTGCAGTGGGGATAAAATACACCGGTGTGTGCCAAGGAGGTTGGGGATCATCCCAGTGTGGTCCTTTTAGATTTTCATGGCCATTTGGGTGGAGAAACGGGCGAAATGGCACAAAAGGGGTGTTTTCGGGCTAAATTGGTGTGATAGCCTACATTTTCGGTGGTGGATCCAGGGTCCGATCCTGTTGTAGGTTAAAAATTGATCGAGGAATTCCAGGGAGGTTGGGGATCATCCCAGCGTGGTCCGTTTAAATTTTCATGGCCATTTGGGTGGATAAACGGGTGAAACGGCCCAAACGGAATGATTTTAGACCAAATCGGTGTGCTATAGCCCACGGTTTCGGGGGTAAGCCCTAAATTTAGGCGTGTTGTGGGACAAAAGTTGACTGGGCATGCCAGGGAGGTTGGGAATCGTCTGAGTATGGTCCGTTTAAATTTTGGTGGCCATTTGGTGGACAAACGGGCGAAACGGTGCGAACAACAAATTTTTGGGCCAAATCGGTTCGCTATAGACCACGGTTTCAGAGATAGGATCGAGGTTCAGCCGTGCTATGGCCTAAAATTAATCGGGGCATTCCAGGGAGGTTGAGGATAGTCCCAGAAGGGTCTATTTTAATTTTCGTGGCCATTTGGGTGGATAAACGGGTGAAACGGCGTGAACGGGCTATTTTTAGGCCAAGTCGGTATTCTATAGCCCACGATTTCAGGGTTGGGTCTGGGGTCTGGGTGTGCTGTGGGCGAAAAATTAATTGGGGCAAGCCAGAGAGGTTAAGGATCATCCCAGTGTAGTCTGTTTAAATTTTTGTGGCCATGTGGGAGGATGAATGGGCAAAATGGCGTGAATGGGGCATTTTCGAGCTAAATAGGTGTTCTATGGCCCACGATTTTGGGTGTGGGCCCGGGGTCCGAGCGTGCTATGGGCCGAAAATTGACTGGGGCATGCCGAGGGGGTTGGGGATCATCCAATATGGTCCGTTTAAATTTTTGTGGCCATTTGGCTGTACAAACGGATGAAACGACATAAACTGGGCATTTGTGGGACAAATTAGTATGCTATAGCCCATGGTTTTGTGGGTGGGCCAAGGTGTCGGGCGTGCTATTGGTCAAAAATTGACCGGGGCGTGCCAGAGAGGTTGGGGATCATCCCAGTATGATCCGTTTAAATTTTTGTGGCTATTTGGGTTGACAAACAGGCAAAACAACGTGAACGGGGTATTTTTAAGCCAAATTAGTGTGCTATACCCCACATTTTTGGGGGTGGGCCCGAGGTTTGGGCATGTTGTGGGTCAAAAATCGACCAAGACGTGCCAGGAAGGTTGGGGATCATCTCAGTGTAGTCTTTTTAAATTTTCGTAGCCATTTGGGTGGACAAACAGGTGAAATAATGTGAACGGAGCATTTTCAGACCAAATCGGTATGCTATAGCCCATGGTTTTGGGAATGGGCCCGGGTGTGCTGTGGCCCAAAAATTGATCGCGGTATGTCAGGAAAGATGGGAATAGTCCGAGTGTAGTCCTTTTAAATTTTTGTGGCCATTTGGGTGGACAAACAGGCGAAACGGTGCAAACTGGACATTTTTGGGCAAAATTGGTGTGCTATAGCTTACGATTTTGGGTGTGTGCCCGGGGTCCGAGCGTGCTGTGGGCTAAAAATCAATCGAGGATTTCAAGGGAGGTTGGGGTCGTCCCTATGCGGTCCGTCTAAATTTTAGTGGCCATTTGGTTTGACAAACGGGCGAAACGGCGCGAACGGGGCATTTTAAAGCCAAATTGGTGTGCTACAACCCACTGTTTCGGGGGTGGTCCCAGGATCCGAGCGCTCTATGGCCTTAAAATAGATCAGGGCATTCCAGGGAGGTTGGGGATCATCCCAGTGTGGTCCGTTTCAATTTTTGTGGCATTTAGATGGACAAACAGGTGACACAGTGTGAACGGAGCATTTTTGGGCCAAATATATGTGTTATAGCCCATGGTTTTTGGGGTGGGCTCGGGGTTCGGGCATGCTCTGAGATAAAAGTTGATTAGGGCATGCAAGTGAGGTTGGGAATCATCCCAGTGTGGTCTGTTTTCATTTTCGTGGCCATTTGGGTGGACAAACGGCCGAAATGGCGCGTACCGGGCATTTTCAGGCCACGGTTTTGGGGGTGGGCCCGGGGTTCGGGCGTGCTGTTGGCAAATAATCGACTGAGGCATTCCAGGGAGGTTAGGGATCGTCCCAGTATGGTCCTTTTAATTTTTTCTGGTCATTTGGGTGGACAAACGGGCGAAATGGTGCAAACGGTGCATTTTGAGGCCAAATAAATGTGCTATAGCCCACGGTTTTGGGGGTGGGCCCGGGGTCCAGATGTGTTTTGGGCTGAAAATCTACCGAGGTATGCCAGGGAGGTTGGGATCGTCCTTGTGTGGTCCATTTACATTTTCGTGGCCATTTAGGTAGACAAACGGGCAAAACTGTGCGAACGGGGCATTTTTGGCCATATCTGTATGCTATAGCCCATGGTTTCGATGGTGAGCCCGGGGTCCGGGCATGCTATGGGCCAAAAATTGATCGGGGCATGCTAGGGAGATTGGGGATCATCTCATCTCAGTGTGGTATGTATTAATTTTTCTTACCACTTGGGTGGACAAACGGGCGAAATGGCACGAACGGGGCATGTTCGAGCCAAATCGATATGTTATAGCTCACGATTTTTGGAGGTGGCCCTGTGGTATGGGCGTGATGTGGGCGAAAAATTGATCAGGGCATACCAGGGAGGTTGGTCATCGTCCCAGTGTGGTCCGATTAAATTTTCGTGGCTATTTGGGTGGACAAACGAGCGAAACAGCTCGAACGAGGCATTTTGGGACAAATTGATGTGCTACATAGGGTTCGGATGTGCTGTGGTCCAAAAATTAATTGGGGCATGCTAGGGAGGTTGGGGATCGTCCCAGTGAGGTCCGTTTAAACTTTCGCAGATATTTGGGTGGACAAATAGGCGAAACAGCACTAAGGGGGTGTTTTCACGCCAAATCGGTGGGCTATAACCCACGATTTTAGGGGTGGGACCGAGCTTCGGGCGAGTCAGGGAGGTTGGGGATCATCTCAGTGTGGTTCGTTTTATTTTTCGTGGCCATTTAGGTTGACATATGAGTGAAACAGCGCGAACGGGGCATTTTTGGGCCAAATTGACATGCTATATCCCACGATTTCAGGGGTAGGCTCGGGTATGCTTTGGGCCACAAATCCACCGGGGCATGCCAGAGAGGTTGGGGATCATCCCAGTGTGTCTGTTTAAATTTTTATGGCCATTTGAGAGGACAAACGGGTGAAACAATGTGAATGCGCATTCAGTCCAAATCGATATGCTATAGCCCACAGTTTCGGGGTTGGGCCCGGGGTCTGGGCGTGATGTGGGCCAAAAATTGATCGGGGCATGCCAGAGAGGTTAGGATCATCCTAGTGTGGTCCATGTAAATTTTTGTGGCCATGTGGGAGGACAAATAGGCGAAATGGCATGAACGGGGCATTTTTGAGCTAAATCAGTATTCTATGGCCTATAGTTTTGGTGGTAGGCCCAGGGTTCGGGCGTGCAATGGGCTGAAAATCAACCGAGGCTTGCTAGGGGGTTGGGGATCGTCCAAATGTGGTCCATTTAAATTTTTGTGCCCATTTGGGTGGACAAACCAGTGAAACGACGTGAACGGGGCATTTTTGGGACAAATAGGGGTGCTATAGCCCATGGTTTCGGGGTGGGCTCGGGCTCCGGGCATGCTGTGGGAAAAAATTAATCGAGGCATGCCAGGGAGGTTGGGGATCATCCCAATACGATCAGTTTAAAGTTTCATGGTTATTTGGATTGATAAACGGGCGAAACAGCATGAAAAGGGCATTTTTGGGCCAAATCGGCCTGATAGCCCATTGTTTTGGGGTGAGCTTGGGGTCTGGGTGTGCTGTGGGACGAAAATCAATCGAGTTGTGCCAGGGAGGTTGGGGATCTTTGAAGTTTGGTCCATTTAAATTTTCGTGGCCATTTGGGTGGACAAACGTGCAAAACAACGTGAATGGTGTGTTTTTGGGCAAAATTGGTGTGCTATATCCCACGGTTTTGGGGGTGGGCCCGAGGTTTAAGTGTGATGTGGGCCAAAAATATACCGGGGCATGACAGGGAGGTTGGGGATCATCCCATTATTGAATGTTTTAATTATGAGGTCATTTCGGTGGACAAACGGGCAAAACAGCTCGAATGAGGCTTTTTTGGGCCAAATCGGTGTGCTATAGCCCACAGTTTCGGGGGTGAGACCGGGGTACGGGCGTACAATGGGTCAAAAATCAACTGAGGCATTCCAAGTAGGTTGGGAATCATCCTAATGTAGTCCGTTTAAATTTTTGTGGCCATTTGGGTGGACAAACGAGCGAAACAGCATGAACGGAGCATTTTCGGGCCAACTCGATATGCTATAGCCCATGGTTTCATGGGTGGGCTCGGGCTTCGGGCATTCTATAGGCTAAAAATCGACTGGAGTATGCCAAGGAGGTTCGGGATCATCACAGTGCAGTCTTTTTAATTTTTTGTGGCCATTTGGGTGGATAAATGGGCATAACCGTGCGAATGGGGCATTTTCGGGCTAAAATAGTGTCCTATAGCCCACGGTTTTAGGGTAGGCCCGGGGTCCGAGCGTATTGTGGGCAAACAATTAATTGGGGCATGCCTGGGAGGTGTGGGATCATCCCGGTGTGGTCCATTTAAAATTTTATGGCCATTTGGGTGGACAAACGAGCGAAATAGTATGAATTGGGAGTTTTCGAGCCAAATCTGTGTGATAGCCCACGGTTTTGGGGGTGGCTTCGTGGTCCGGGTGTGCTATAGGCGAAAAATCGATTGGGGCATGCCAGGGAGATTGGGGATCATCTCAGTGTGGTTCATTTAAATTTTTGTGGCCATTTGGGTGGACAAACGAGTAAAGCGACGTGAACGGGGCATTTTAGGGCCAAATCGGTTGCTATAGCCCATGATTTTGGGGGTAGGCCCAGGGGCCGGGCGGGCTGTATGTTGAAAATTGATTGGGTGTTCCAGGGAGGTTGAAGATCGTCTCAGTGTGGTCCGTTTAATTTTTCTTGGCTATTTGGATGGATAAACGAGCAAAATGGCACGAACGGGATATTTTTAGGCCAAATCGATGTGCTATAGCCCACGATTTTAAGGGTGGGCTAGGGGTCCAGGCGTTCTAGGGGCCAAAAATTGACCAAGGCATGCTTGGGAGGTTGGTGATCATCCAGTGTGGTCTATTTAAATTTTCGTGGCCATTTGGGTGGACAAACGGGTGAAAATACGTGAATGGGGTATTTTCAGGCCAAATTGATGTGCTACAGCCCTCGATTTTGGGGATGGACATTGGGTCTGGTCGTGCTGTGGGCCAAAAATTGACCGGGGCATGCCAGGGAGGTTAGGGATCATCCTAATGTGGTCCATTTAAATTTTCATGGTAATTTGGGTGGACAAATAGGTAAAACGGCGAGAACGGGGCATTTTTAGGAAAAATCGATGTGGTATAACCCACAGTTTTGGAAGTGGGTTTGGGGTCCGGTGTTCTGTGGTCCAAAAGTTTATTTGAGTGTGTCAGGGAGGTTGGAGATCATTTCAGTGTGATCCGTTTATATTTTCGTGGCTATTTGGGTGGACAAACAGGAAAAACGGCATGAACGAAGCATTTTGGGGCCAAATCGATGTGCTATAGCTAACGGTTTTGGGATGAGCCCAGGATCCAGGTGTGATGCGGGCCAAAAATCCACCGGAGCATGCCAAAGAGGTTAGGGATTATCCCAGCATGGTCCATTTAAATTTTCATGGACATTTGGGCTGACAAACAGGTGAAACGGCGAACGGGGCATTTGGGGGAAAAATCGATGGGCTATAGCCCACGATTTTGGGGGTGGGCTTCGATTTCGGGCGTGCTGTTGCCTGAAAAACAATTGGGGCATGCCAGGGAGGTTGGGGATCGTCTCTGTGTGGTCCGTTTAAGTTTTTGTATGCATTAGGGTGGGCCGGGGGTTCGGGCATGCTGTGGGCCAAAAATCAATCGGGGTGTGCTAGGGAGGTTGGAGATCGTCCCAGTGTAGTACGTTTATATTTTTGTGACCATTTGGGTGTACAAAAGGCTAAAATAGCGTGAATGGGGCATTTTTGGGCTAAATTGGTGTGCTATAACCCACAGTTTCGGGGGTGCGCCCGTGGTCAGAGCATGCTGGGCGTTGAAAATTGATCGGAGCGTGCCCAGGAGGTTTGGGATCTTCCCAGTATGGTCCTTTTAAATTTTCATGGCCATTTGGGTGGACAAACGGGCAAAACAACACGAACGGGGTGTTTTCGGGCCAAATCGGTGAGCTATAGCCTACGATTCAGGTTAGAACCCGTGATCCGGGTGTGTTGTAGGCCAAAAATTGATGGGGGGTATGACAGGGAGGTTGGGGATAGTCCCAATGTGATCATTTTAAATTTTGGTGGTCAATTGGGTGGACAAACGGGAGAAATAGCATGAACGGAGCATTTTTAGGCCAAATTGGTGTGGTATAGCCCACGATTTTGGGGGTGGCCCCGTGGTCCTGGTGTTCTGTGTGCAGAAAATTGACCGGGGCATGCCAGGGAGGTTTGGGATCGTCTCAGTGTGGTTCATTTAAATTTTTGTGGCCATTTGGGAGGACAAACGGTCAAAACGGTGCGAATGGGGAATTTTTTATCCAAATCAGTGTGCTATAACACTCGGTTTGGGGGGTGGGCACGGGGTTCGGGCTTGTTGTCCGTGATAAAATCACCGGGGCATTCCAGGGAGGTTGGGGATCATCCCAGTATGGTTCGTTTAAATTTTTGTGGCCATTTGGGTGAACAAAAAGGTGAAACGGAGCAAATAATTCATTTTCAGGCCAAATCGCTGTGCTATAGCCCATGATTTTAGGGATAGGCTCAGGGTCCAGGCGTGCTGTGGGCAAAAAATTGATCAGGGCATGCAAGGGCGGTTGTGGATCATCCCAGTGTGGATAAATGGGCTAAACGGTGCGAATGGGGCATTTTTAGGCCAAATTGGTGTGCTTAGCCCACGGTTTCGGGGGTGGTTCCAGGGTCCGGGCGTGCTGTGGGCCAAAAATTGACTGGGGCATGCCAGGGAGATTGGGGATCATCCCAGTATGGTCCATTTATGTTTTTGTGGCCATTTGGGAGGACATACGGGCGAAATAACGTGAATGGAGTGTTTTCAGGATAAATCGGTGTGCTATAGCCCACGGTTTTAGGGGTGGGCACAGGATCTGGGTGTGCTGTGGGCCAAAAATTTACTGAGGCATGGAAGGGAGGTTGTTGATCATTCCAGTGTGGTCCATTTAAATTTTTATGGCCATTTGGGTGAGCAAATGGTTGAAAAAGCACGTATGGGGAATTTTTTGGGATAAATTGGTGTGCTATAGCCCATGGTTTTGGTGGTGGCCCGGGGTCTGAATGTGCATTGGGGAGAAAATTAATCGAGGCATTCTAGGGAGGTTGGTGATCATCCCAGTGTGGTCTTTTTAAATTTTTGTGTCCATTTGAGTGGACAAGCGGGCGAAATAACGCGAAAGGTGCATTTTCTGGCCAAATCGGAGTGATAGCCCACAGTTTTGGTGGTGTCCCCATGGTCCAGGGCTACTGTCGGCTGAAAATTGATTTGGGTATTCTAGGGAGGTTGGGGATCGTTTCAGTGTGGTACGTTTAAAAGTCCGTGGCTATTTGGGTGGACAAACAGGTGTAACGGAGCAAACGGGCATTTTCAGGCTAAATTGATGTGCCATAGCCCACGGTTTTGGGGGTGGGCACGGGGTCCGGGCGTGTTGTCAGCCAAAAATTGACCTTGGCTTGCCAGGGAGGTTGGGGATCTTCCCAATATGGTTTGTTTAAATTGTTGTAGCCATTTGGGTGGACAAACAGGCAAAATAACGCGAACGGGGCATTTTCGAGATAAATCGGTGTGCCATAGCAAATGGTTTTTAGGGTGGGCCTGGGGTACGGGCAAAATGTGGGGAGAAAATTAACTGATGCGTGCCAGGGAGGTTGTGGATCATCCTCGTATGGTTTGTGTAAATTTTCGTGGCCATTTGGGTGGACAAACGGGCAAAATGGCACGAACGGGGCATTGTCGGGCCAAATTGTTGTGATAGCCCACGGTTTTGATGGTGGGCTCAGTGTCCGGACCTGATAAAGGACAAAAATTGATCAGGGCATGCCAGAGAGGTGTGGATCATCTCGGTGTGTTTAGTTTAAATTTTCGTGGTCATTTGGGTGTACAAATGGGTGAAACGGCATAAACAGGACATTTTCGGTCTAATAGGTGTATTATAGCCCACAGTTTTCGACCATGCTGTGGGCCCAAAATCAATCGGGGCGTGCCAAGGACGTTGGGGATCACCCTAGTGTGGTCCGTTTAATTTTTCATGGCCATTTGAGTGGACAAACGAGCGAAACAACGCGAACGGGGCATTTTTGGGCAAAATTGATATGCTATATCCCATGGTATTGGGGTGGGCCCGGGGTTCGGGCGTGTTGTGGGCTAAAAATCGATCAGGGCATGCCAGGGAAGTTGGGGATCATCCAAGTATGCTCCGTTTAAATATTCGTGGCCATTTGGCTGGACAAACAATCAAAACGGCACGAACGGGGCATTTTCTAGCAAAATTTGTGTGCTATAGCCAATGGTTTTTAAGGTGGGCCTAGGGTACGGGCGAAATGTGGGGAAAAAATTAACCTTGGCGTGCCAGGGAGGTTATGTATCGTCCTCGTATGGTTTGTGTAAATATTCGTGGCCATTTGGGTGGTCAAACGGACGAATTGACACGAATGGGGCATTGTTGGGCCAAATTGTTGTGATAGCCCACAGTTTTGATGATGGGCTTGGTGTTCGGACCTACTAAGGGCTGAAAATTGATCGGGGCATGCCATCGAGGTTGGGATCATCTCGGTGTGGTCATTTTTATATTTTTATGGTCATTTGGGTGGATAAATGGGTGAAACGGCGTAAACGGGACATTTTCGGGCTAATCGGTGTGCTATAGCCCACAGTTTCGGGGTGGTCCCGGGGTTTGAGCATGTTGTGGACCAAAAATCGATCGGGGCGTGCCAAGGAGGTTGGGGATCATCCCAGTGTGGTCCGTTTAACTTTTCATGGCCATTTGAGTGGACAAACAGGCGAAACAACGCGAACGGGGCATTTTTGGGCAAAATCGATATGCTATAGGCCATGGTTTTAGGGTGGGCCCGGGGTTCGGGTGTGTTGTGCGCTTAAAATCGATCAGGGTATGCCAGGAAAGTTGGGGATCGTCCAAGTATGGTCCGTTTTAATTTTTATGGCCATTTGGCTGGACAAACGAGCAAAACGGCACGAACGGGGCATTTTTGAGCAAAATTGGTGTGCTATAGCTCACAGTTTTAGGGGTGGACCCGGCGCTCGAGCATGCTGTGGGCCAAAAATTAACCGAGGCATTCCAGAGAGGTTGGGGATCATCCCAGTGAGGTCTGTGTTAATTTTCGTGGCCATTTGGGTGGACAAACGGGTGAAACGACCCGAACGAGGCATTTTCGGGCAAAATCAGTATGTTATAGCTCACGGTTTCAGTGGTGGGCCTGGGATATGATCATAAATTGGTAATTTGTGGGTTAAATCGGTGTTCTACAGTTCAGGGTTTCAGTGGTGGCCCGGAGGTCTGGGCGTACTGTGGGAAACAAATCAACCGGGACATGCCAGGAAGGTTGGGGATCATTCCAGTATGGACCGTTTAAATTTTCGTGTCTATTTGACTAGACAAACAGGTGAAATAGTGCGAACGGGGTATTTTCAGGCCAAATCGATGTGCTATAGCCTGCGGTTTTAGGTGTGGGCCTGGGGTTCGGGCATGCTGTGGGCCAAAAATCAACCGGGGCATGACAGGGAGGTTGGGGATCATCCTAGCATTGTCCGTTTTATTTTTCGTGGCCATTTGGGTCAACAAGCTGGTGAAATAGCATGAACGGGGCATTTCAAGCCAAATTGATATGCTTTTGCCTACGATTTTGGGGGTAGGCTCGGGGTTCAGGCATGCTGTAGGCTAAAAATTGACCGGGGCATGCTAGGGCAGTTGGGGATGGTTCTAGTGTGGTCCGTTTAAATTTTGTTGGCCATTTAGGTGGACAAATATGCGATACGGCGTGTATGAGGAGTTTTCAGGATAAAATGGTGTGCTATAACCCACGGTTTCGGGAGTGGGCATGGGGTCCGGGCATACAATGGGCTATAACCCACGAAAAGGCACGAATAGGACATTTTTTGGCCAAATTGGTGTGCTATAGCCTACGATTTCGTGGATGGTACCGGTGTTCGAGCGTATTATGGCCTGAAAATTGACCAGGGTGTGCCAGGGAGGTTGGGGATCATCCCAGTGCTGTGCGTTTAGATTTTCGTGGCCATTTGAGTGGACAAACGGGCAAAATGACATAAACAGGGCATTTTTGGGTCAAATTGATGTGCTATAGCCTACGGTTTTGGGGGTGAGCCTGGGGTCCAGGCGTGCTGTGGGCCAAATATCAACTGGAGTATGTCATAGATGTTGGGGTTCATCCCAGTGTGGTCCATTTAAATGGGGCATTTTTGGGCCAAATTGGTGTGCTATAGCCCACGGTTTTAGGGGTGGGCACGGGTTTCGAGAGTGATGTTGGCCAAAAATCAATTGGAACGTGCCAGTGAGGTTGGAGATCACCCCAGTGTGGTCTGTTTAATTTTTTATGGCTATTTGGGTGGACAAACGGGCAAAACAGCTCGAACGTGGTATTTTCGGGACAAATCGGTGTGCTATAGCCTATGGTTTTAGGGGTGGGCTCGGGGTTCGGGCGTGCTATGGGGAAAAAATTAATCGAGGCATGCCAGGGAGGTTGGGATCATCCCAGTGTAGTCCGTTTCAATTTTCGTGGCCATTTGGGTGGACAAACGGGCAAAATAGCACGAACGATACATTTTTGGGCTAAATCGGTGTGCTACAACCCATGTTTTTTTGGTTGGGGATCATCCCGTTGGGGCCCGTTCAGATTTTTGTGGCCACTTGGGTGGACAAATGGGCGAAAATGTGCGAACAGGGCATTTTCGGGCCAAATCACTATGTAATAGCCAACGATTTCGGGGGTGGTCCAGGGTTCCGGGCGTGCTTTGGGTCAAAAATTAACCTAGACATAACAGGGAGGTTGGGTATCATCCCAGTGTGGTCCGTTTAAATTTTTGTCTCCATTTAGGTGGACAAACGGGCGAAATAGCACAAAAGGTGCATTTTTTGACCAAATCGGAGTGATAGCCCACAGTTTCGGTGTTGTCCCTATGGTCCGGGCCTACTATGAGCTGAAAATGGATCTGGGCATACCAGGGAGGTTGGGGATCATTCCAGTGTGGTTTATTTAAATTTTTGTGGCCATTTGGGTGGACAAACGGGTGAAACGGAGCAAACGGGCATTTTCAGGCCAAATCGATGTGCCATAGCCCACGGTTTTGGGGGTGGGCATGGGGTCCGGGTGTGCTGTGGGCCAAAAATTAAAATTGGCATGCCAGGGAGGTTGTAGATCATCCCAATGTAGTTTTTTTAAATTTTTGTGGCCATTTGGTTGGACAAACGGGCAAAACAGCACGAACGGAGCATTTTCGAGCAAAATTGGTGTGCTATAGCCAATGGTTTTTAGGGTGGGCCTGGGGTACGGGCGAAACATGGGGAGATAGTTAAGCGATATGTGCCAGGGAGGCTGGGGATCATCCTCGTATGGTTCATGTAAATTTTCATGGCCATTTGGGTGGACAAACGGGCGAAATCGCACGAACGGGGCATTGTTGGGCCAATTTGTTGTGATAGCCCACGGTTTTAATGGTGGGATTGGTGTCTGGACCTACTATGGGCCGAAAATTGATCGGGGCATGCTAGAGAAGATTTGATCATTTCAGTGTGGTCATTCTAAATTTTTGTGGTCATTTGGGTGGACAAATGGGTGAAACTGCATAAATGGGACATTTTCGGGCTAATCGGTGTGCTATAGCCCACAGTTTTGGGGGTGGGCCCAGGGTTCGAGCATACTGTGGGCCAAAATTTAATTGCAGCATGCCATGGAGATTGGGGATCATCCCAGTGTGGTCCATTTAATTTTTCATGGCCATTTGAGTGGACAAACGAGCGAAACAACGCGAACGAAGCATTTTTGGGCAAAATCGATATGTTATAGCCCATGGTTTCGGGGTGGGCTCAAGGTTTGGGCGTGTTGTGGGCTGAAAATCGATTATGGCATGCTAGGGAAGTTGGGGATCATTCAAGTATGGTCCGCTTAAATTTTTGTGGCCATTTGGCTGGACAAACGGGCAAAACGGCACGAACGGGGCATTTTCGAGCAAAATTGGTGTGCTATAGCCCACAGTTTTGGGGGTGGGCCCAGCGTTTGAGCATTCTGTGGGCCAAAAATTCACCGAGGCATGCCAGAGAGGTTGGGGATCATCCTAGTGAGGTCCGTATTAATTTTCGTGGCCATTTGGACAAACAGGCGAAACGGCCCGAACGGGGCATTTTCGGGCAAAATCAGTATGTTATAACTCATGATTTTAGGGATGGTCCCAGGATATGGGCACAAATAGGGCATTTTCGAGCTAAATCGGTGTTCTATAGCCCACGGTTTTGGTGGTGGCCCCGAGGTCGGGGTGTGCTGTAGGAAAAAAATCACCCGGGGCATGCCAGGGAGGTTGGGGATCATTCCAATGTGGACCATTTAAATTTTTGTGGCCATTTGACTGGGCAAACGGATGAAATGGTGATAACGGGGTGTTTTCGGGCTAAATTGATGTGCTATAGCCTGCGGTTTCAGGTGTGGGCCCGGGGTTCGGGCATGCTGTGGGCCAAAAATTGATCGGGGAATGCCAAGGAGGTTGGGGATCATCCTAGTGTGGTCCGTTTTATTTGTTGTGGCCATTTGGTTTGACAAACGGGTAAATTAGCACGAACGGGGCATTTTCGGGCCAAATTGATATGCTTTTGCCTATGGTTTCGGGGGTGGGCTCGGGGTTCGGGCATGCTGTAGGCCAAAAATTGATCGGGGCATGCTAGGGCAGTTGGGGTTGGTTCTAGTGTGGTTCGTTTAAATTTTTGTGGCCATTTGGGTGGTCAAATATGTGAAACGGCACATACGGGGAGTTTTCAAGCTAAAATGGTGTGCTGTAGCCCCCGATTCGGTGGTGGGCCCGGGGTCCGAGCGTGGATTTGTTTGAAAATTGACTGAGGCATGCTAGAGAGGTTGGGCATCATATCAGTGTGGTCTGTTTAAATTTTTGTGGATATTTCAGTGGACAAACGGGTGAACGGGGCATTTTCAGGCCAAATCGGTGTGCTATAGCCCACAATTTTGGGGCTAGTCTTAGGGTCCGGGCATGCTGTGGGCCAAAAATCGACCGGGGAGTGCCAGGGAGGTTGGGGATCATCCCAGTGTATTTTGTTTAATTTCCGTGGCCATTTGTGTGGATAAAAGGGTAAAACAACCCAAATTGGGCATTTTCAGGCTAAATTGGTGTGCTATAACCTGCGGTTTCGGGACTGGGCATGGGGTCCGAGCATACAATGGGCTATAACCCGCAAAACGGCACGAACGGGGCATTTTTGGGCCAAATTGGTGTGCTACAACCTACGATTTCGTGGGTGGGCTCGGTGTTCGGGCGTATTATGGGCTGAAAATTGATCAGGGTGTTCCAGGGAGGTTGGGGATCATTCCAGTGCTGTGCGTTTAAATTTTCGTACCCATTTGAGTGGACAAACGGGCAAAACAACACAAACGAGGCATTTTTGGGCCAAGTTGATGTGCTATGGCCTATAGTTTTGGGGGTGGGCCTGGGGTCCGGGCGTGCCGTGGGCCAAATATCAACTGGAGCGTGTCTGAGATATTAGGGATCATCCCAGTGTGGTCCGTTTAAACAGGGCCTTTTTGGGCCAAATCGTTGTGCTATAGCCCACGGTTTTGGGGGTGGGCACGGGTTTCAGGAGTGATGTTGGCCTAAAATCAATCGATACGTGCCAACGCGGTTGGGGATCACCCCAGTGTGGTCCGTTTAAATTTTTGTGGCCATTTGGTTGGACAAACAGGCGAAACAGCGTGAACTGGGTGTTTTTGAGATAAATTGGTGTGCTATAGCCCATGGTTTTAGTGGTGGGCTCGGGGTTCGGGCGTGCTATGGGGCAAAAATTAATCTAGGCATGCCAGGGAGGTTGGGGATCATCCCAGTGTAGTCTGTTTATATTTTCGTGGCCATTTGGGTGGACAAACGGGCAAAATAGCACGAACGAGGCATTTTCGTGCTAAATCGGTGTTCTACCACCCACGGTTTTGGGTTGGGGATCATCTTGGTGTGGCCCGTTTAAATTTTTATGGCCACTTGGGTGGACAAATGGGTGAAACTACGCGAACAGGATATTTTCGGGCCAAATCACTATGTAATAGCCAACGATTTTGGGGAGGTCCAGGGATCCGGGCGTGCTTTGGGTCAAAAATTGACCTGGACATGCCAGGGAGGTTGGGGATCATCCAAGTGTGGTCCGTTTATGTTTTCGTGGACATTTGGGTGGACAAACGGGCGAAATTGCGTGAACATGGCATTTTTGGGCTAAATCGGTGTGCTATAACCCACGGTTTTGAGTGTGGACCCAGGGTACGAGCGTGTTGTGGGCCGAAAATCGACCGAGGCATGTCAGGGAGGTTGGGGATCATCCCAGTGTGATTTGTTTAAATTTTTGTGGCAATTTTGGTGGACAAATCTGAGAAATGGAGTGAACCGGGCATTTTCGGGCCAAATCGGTTTGCTATAGCCCACGATTTTAGGGGTGGGATTGGGGTTCGGGCGTGCTGCGGGTCGAAAATTGATCGGGACATGCCAGGGAGGTTAGGGATCATCCTAATATAGTTCGTTTAAATTTTTGTGGTCATTTGGGAGGACAAACGGGCTAAACGGCGCGAATGGAGCTTTTTTCGGCCAAATCGATGTGCTATAGCCCACGGTTTTGGGGGTGGTCCCAGGATCCGGGCGTACTGTGGGTCAAAAATTGACCAGGGCAAGCCAGGGAGATTGAGGATCATTCCAGCGTAGTCCGTTTAAGTTTTTGTGGCCATTTGGGTGGACATACGAGCGAAATTGCGTGAACGGGGTGTTTTTATGCTAAATCAGTGTGCTATAGCCTATGGTTTTTGGGGTAGGTACAGGGTCTGGGCGTACTGTGAGAAAAAATTGACCGAGGCATGACAGGGAGGTTGGGGATCATCCCAGTGTGGTCCTTTTAAATTTTCATGGCTATTTGGGTGAACAAATGGCTTAAACGGCAGGAATGAAGCATATTTAGGGATAAATCGGTGTGCTATAGCCCATGGTTTTGGGGGTGGGCCCAGGTTCCGGGCATGCAGTGGGGAGAAAATTAACCAGGGCATGCCAGGGAGGTTGAGGATCATCCCAGTGTGGTCCGTTTAAATTTTTGTGGCCATTTGGGTGGACAAACGGGTGAAATAGCGCGAAAGGTGCATTTTCTGGCCGAATCGGAGTGACAGCCCAAAGTTTTGGTATGTGTCCATGGTTCGGGCTTGCTGTGGGTTGAAAATCGATCGGGGCATACCAACGAGGTTGGGATCGTTCCAGTGTGGTCCGTTTAAATTTTTGTGATTATTTGGGTGGACAAACGGGTGTAACGGCGCAAATAAAAAGTTTTTAAGCCAAGTCGATGTGCTATAGCCAATGGTTTCGGGGGTGGGCCAAGGGTACGGGCGTCCTGTTGGCCAAAACTTAACCGGGGTGTGCCAAGGAGGTTGGGGATCATCGCAGTGTGGTTCATTTAAATTTTCGTGGCCATTTGGGTGGACAAACAAGCGAAACGGGGCGAATAGGGCATTTTTGGGCCTAATCGGCTTACTTTAGGCCATGATTTTAGGGGTGGGCCTGGGGTTCGGCCGTAATGGTGGTCAAAAATTGATCGGGACGTGCCAGAGAGATTGGGGATCATCCCGGTGTGGTCCATTTCAATTTTCGTAGCTATTTCGGTGGACAAACCGGTGAAACGACATGAATAGGGCATTTTTGAAACAAATTGGTGTGCTATAGCCCATGGTTTCGTCTGTGGGCTCGAGGTCCGGGCGTGTTATAGGCCAAAAATTGATCGGGGAGTGCCAGGGAGGTTGGGGATCGTCCCTGTATAGTCCGTTTAAATTTTTGTGATTATTTGAGTGGACAAACGGTCAAAACGGAATGAAAGGGGCATTTTCAGGTCAAATCGATGTGATAACCCTCAGTTTTGGGGGTGGGCCCGAGGTTCGAGCATGCTATGGGTCGAAAATCAATTGAGTCATGATAGGGAGGTTGGGGATCGTCCAAGTGTGGTCCGTTTAAATTTTCGTGGCTATTTGGGTGGACAAACGTGCAAAACAGAGAACGAAGCATTTTCAGGCCAAATCGGTGTTTTATAGCCCACAGTTTTGGGGGTGGGCCTGGGTTCCGGGCGTGCTATAGGCTAAAAATCGACCGAGGCTTTCCAGGGTGGTTGGGGATTATCCTAATATGGTCCGTTTAAATTTTCGTGGAAATTTGGATGGACAAACGGGTGAAACGGCATGAATGGGGTGTTTTCGGGCTAAATCGACGTGCTATAGCCCTCGAAATTGGGGGTGGCCTGAGGTCCGAGCGTGCTGTGGGCGAAAGATTGATCGGAGTATGTCAGGGAGTTTGGGGATCATCCTACTGTGGTTCGTTTAATTTTTTATGGCCATTTGGGCGGATAAACAAGCAAAATAGTTCGAATGGTGTATTTTCGAGCCAAATTGATATGCTTTTGCCCACAGTTTTGGAGGTTGACCCAGGGTTCAGACATGGTGTGGGTCAAAACTTGAACAGGGCCAGGATGGTTTGGGATCATCCTAGTTTGGTCCATTTAAATCTTCGTGGCCATTTGGGTGGACAAATGGGTGAAACAACATGAATGGGGTATTTTCGGGCCAAATTGATGTGTTGTAGCCCATGGAATCGGGGGTGGCCCGGGGTCCGGGCGTGCTGTGGGCCAAAAATTGATCGGAGTATGTTAGGGAGGTTGGGGATCATCCTAATGTGGTCCGTTTAATTTTTCGTGGCCATTTGGGTTGACGAACGGATGAAATAGTATGATTGGTGCATTTTGGAGCAAAATTAATATGCTTTTGACCACAGTTTTGGAGGTGGGCTCGGGGTTCGGGCATGGTGTGGGTCAAAAATCGACCGGGGTTTGCCAGTGAGGTTTGGGATAGTCCCAGTGTTGTCCGTTTAAATTTTTATGGCCATTTGGGTGGACAAACGTGCGTAAGGGCACGAAAGGGGTGTTTTCGGACCAAAATGGTGTGCAATAGCCCATGGTTTGGGGTTGAACCCGAGGTTCGGGCGTGCATTTGGCAAAAAATTGACTGAGGCATGGCAGGGAGGTTGAGGATCATCCAAGTGTGGTCTGTTTATATTTTCGAGGCCATTTGGATGGACAAACGGGCAAAACGACACGAACGGGGCATTTTCAGGCCAAATCGGTGTGCTATAGCCCACGGTTTTAGGGGTGGGCCCAGATTTTGGGAGTGATGTGGTACGGTGTGCCAGAGGGGTTAAGGATCGTCCCAGTGTGTTCCGTTTAAATTTTAGTGGCTATTTGGGTGGACAAACAGGCAAAACAATACGAACGGGGCATTTTCAGGACAAATTGGTGTGCTATAGCCCGCGGTTTCGAGGGTGGGCTCGGGGTGCAGGTGTGTTGTGAGCCAAAAATTGACCGAGGCATGATAGGGAGGTTGGGGATCGTCCCTGTATGGTCCTTTTAAATTTTTGTGGCCATTTGTATGGACAAATTGGTGAAACGACGCAAATGGGGTATTTTCGGGCTAAATCGGTGTGCTATAGCCCACGGTTTTGGGTGTGGGCCCAGGGTATGGGCGTGCTATCATCCGAAAATTGACCGAGGAGTGACAGGGAGGTTGGGAATCATCTTAGTATGGTCCGTTTGAATTTTTGTTGCCATTTGGGTGGAAAAATGGGCGAAACAGCGTGAACGAGGAATTTTCGGGCTAAATCGATGTGGTACAGCCTATGGTTTCGAGGGTGTGCTCGGGTATGGGCATATTATGGGCTAAAAATCTATCACCGTATTCCAGGGAGGTTGGGAATTGTCCCAGTGTGGTGCGTTTAAATTTTCGTGGCCATTTGGTTGGACAAACGGGCAAAACGGTACGAACGGGACATTTTTGGGCCAAATTGATGTGCTTCAGCCTATGATTTTAAGGGTGGGTACGGGGTACGGGCGTGCTGTGCACCGAAAATCAACCGAGGCATGCCAAGGAGGTTGGGGATCATCCAGTGTGGTCTTTTTAAATTTTTGTGGCCATTTGGGAGGATAAACGGGCTAAACGGCGCGAACGGGGCATTTTCTGGCCAAATCGGTGTGCTATAGCCCACAGTTTTGGGGGTGGGCACAAGTTTCGGGAGTGATATGGGATAAAAATTGGCCGGGGCATTCCAGGGAGGTTCAGGATCATTGATATCACTTAAACTACACTCTTGAGCAGGTGTAAGCGATCGTTGTCAGTATAAAACCCGCTAGGTTGGGGTCGAATCCCACAGGGAATAAGGTGTGAACTCAAGTTGTTTACGAAATAATTCACTGGTAGTTTACTGCTTCCTGAAATGGGGGTTTAAATTTCTTAGAAAATTGTTAGTCACTTTGAAATTAATTTTTGTAATACATATTTTATGAAATAATCGGGAGTATGTTCTCTAGGGTTTATGGTATATGACAGATGCTACAAATAACTCAATGTTCTCATGCTGGTTAGTATGCTCAAATGTCTCTTGACCTATTCAAGCATCTAATTTCCTAATCTTCTCGGACTTAGGGAATTGCAACTCACTGCCCAAATTTTACCTCAGGTTAATCTGCCTTGTTACAACGCTGATTATTAAACGAAACCTTTTCGAGTCCCTGTCGATAATTCACTTCCTATTGTTTATGATTTCTTTCTCAAGCAAACCAAAGTAGGTACACCTATTATTTGCAACTAACATACATAAGTTAGAATATCAGAATTACCAAGAAATCCTAACACCTATTAAACCTTGAGTAATTAATCAACACCTTATCATGACCTAACCCTAGATTCCATAACCCAGGTTAAGAGTGTTTAGCTACTCATGATGCAAGAAATAAGCACACAAGTTGAATTCATAATTGAAATGATTAACTTACAATAATGAAGGAAATCAAAAGTGAACTTGTAATTGAATCACAAGGCAAAACTCTAAAAATATTGTTATTTTGATAGAGAGAGAGAAGTCGTAAGTTGTAGGATATGTCAACTAATTGATGGATGATAGAAAAACCCTAAAACAAGGCTTTAAATAGTTAACCCTAAATAAGAAAATAAAATTAAAGTTTCAGATGTTCTTCGGAATAGATAATGGCGATTATGACGGCCTATCATAATTTTGATGGCCTGTCATGGACATCGTCAGCTTCTCTGCAACTTCAGCTTCTGCTGCCTAAGGTTGAAGACGACAGTGACGGCCTATCAGGATCTTGACGGCGTGTCATGAAGGTCGTCACTAAACTTTCTACAACTCCCCTTTTTTGTTTAAGTTTGACGACATCCTTGACAACCTATCACCAGGCTGACGACGTGTCATGGATGTCGTCAGCCATACTTAGATCTTCGTTTGCTTTCGATTTCATACTTTTTGCTTCCTTTATTTGTGGTTCTCCTTCTTCTCTACTTATACTGCAAAACCAAAGTAAACTAATATAAAACGGCTAAAGTTGCTCAAGACTTTGCAATTATTTAGAGTTAAAAGCTTCAAATTTGTTAGCATAGGCTCACACATCAATCATCCCAGTGTGGTCCGTTTAAATTTTTGTGACCATTTGGGTAGACAAACGGGCAAAACGGCGGGAACGGGGCATTTTCGGGATAAATCAGTGTGCTATAGCCCATGGTTTTAGGGGTGGGCTCGGGGTCCGGGTGTGCTTTGGGGCAAAAATTAATCGGGGCGTGCTAGGGGGTTGAGGATCGTCCCAGTGTGGTCCGTTTAAATTTTCGTAGCCCTTTGGGTGGACAAACGGACGAAATGGCATGAACAAGGGATTTTTGGGCCAAATTGGTGTGCTACAGCCCACGATTTTGGGTTGGGGATCATCCCAGTATGGTCCGTTTAAATTTTTGTGGCCATTTGGGTGGATAAACGGGCGAAACTACGCGAACAGGGCATTTTTGGGTCAAATTGGTGTGCAATAGCCCATGGTTAAATTTTCATGGCTGTTTGGGTGGCCAAGCAAACGAAACGGCACGAACGGGGCCTTTTCAGGCCAAATCGGTGTGCTATAGCCCACGATTTTTGGGGTGGGCCAGGGATTCGGGTATGCTATGGGCCAAAAATTGTCCAGGGTGTGCCAGAGAGGCTGGGGATCATCCCAGTGTGGTCCGTTTAAATTTTTGCGGCCATTTGGGTGAACAAACGGGTGAAACTATGATAAATCAGTGTGCTATAGCCCTCGGTTTCAGGTGTGGGCCTAGGGTCCGGGCGTGCTGTAGGCCAAAAATTAACCGAGGCATGCCAGATTGGTTGGGGATCGTCCCAGTGTAGTTCGTTTAGATTTTCATGTCGATTTGGGTGGACAAGCGGGCTAAACAAAGCGAATGAGGCATTTTCGGGCCAAATTGGTATATGCTATATCCCACGGTTTTGGGGGTGGGACAGGGCATGCTATGGGCCGAAAATCGACCGAGGTATGCCAAAGAGGTTGAGAATTGTCTCAATATGGTTCGTTTAAATTTTTGTGGTCATTTGGGTGAACAAACAGGCTAAATGGCGCGAATGAGGCATTTTTTGGCTAAATCGGTGTGCTATAGCCTACGATTTTGGGGGTGGTCCCGGGGTCCAGGCGTGCTGTATACAGAAAATCGATCGAGGCATTCCAGGGAGGTTGGGGATCATTCCACTGTGATCCGTTTAAATTTTGGTGGCCATTTGGGTGGACATACGAGCGAAACAGACGAAACAGGGTGGATTCAGGCCAAATCTGTGTGCTATAGCCCACATTTTTGGTGGTGGGCATGGGGTCCGAGGGTGCTGTGGGCCAAAAATTGACCGGTACGTGCCAGGGATGTTGGGGATCTTCCTAGTGTGGTTCATTTAAATTTTCATGGCCATTTGGGTGAACAAACTGGCAAAATGGCACGAACGGGGCCTTTTTTGGGATAAATTGGTGTGCTATAGCCCATGGTTTTGGGGGTGGACCCGGGGTCCGGGCGTGCAGCGGGGAGAAAATACACCGGTGTGTTCCAAGGTGGTTGGGGATCGTCCCAGTGTGGTCCGTTTAGATTTTCATGGACATTTGGGTGGAGAAACGGGCGAAATGGCATGAAAAGGGTGTTTTGGGGCTAAATTGGTGTGATAGCCCACGGTTTCGGTGGTGGGTCCAGGGTCCGATCCTGCTGTGGGTTAAAAATTGATCGAGGCATGCCAGGGAGGTTGGGGATCATCCTAGTCTGGTCCGTTTAAATTTTCAGGGCCATTTGGGTGGACAAACATGTGAAACGGCG